>VJWN01000032.1:0-306148 GCA_007644065.1 Margaritispora aquatica
GGTATCTATACCTACTAATTTAAGGCCTTTTATTTAACAAATACTTTATTAATTATAACTTTTTATATAATTAATATCTTTTTAATTTAAATATTTTATAAATATAAATATAAATATAATATTATACTAATACTTTTTTAATTATTTTTTTAAATTTTAAAAAATAATAGTTTTTATTAATTTTTTTAGTTATTTTAATAATTTTTTAGTATTTATATATAAATAATCTATATATTTTAAATATATACTTTATATATAATAATTTTAATAAATATATTAATCTTTAAAATAAAAGTAATTAGTTTTTTATTATAAAGAATAAATAATTTTTTAAATTCTTTAGGATTTTCTATATTATAAAGTCTTTTAATATACGAAATATAGATTAAGCTTAATTAAGCTCAATTAAGCTTAAAAATAAAGTTATAGTAGTTTTTTATTCTAATTAAATTATTTATTTATTATTAAAAAACTTTTTTAAATTTTTTAAAAAGATTAAAATACTTTATTAATATCTTTAAGCTAGGTTATATTAAGTATAAAGTATAGCCTATACTTCTAGCGCCTAAAATACTTTATAAATAACTAAATACCTTAATCTAGATACTTATACTTATTAATTTAAAACCTTTTATTTAATATCTTTTATATAAGCTTTTTTAATCTTTTTTTCTATATTTCCGAGTTTAGTAATTAGGGTTATAGTAATAGTTCTATTATTAAAAACTAGTTCTTTAGATATTTCTTTTAAAAATTATACTATAATTAAATTTAATAAATAAGAATTTTTTTTTAAAAAAAATTAGTTTTAGTTTTTTTTTTATTAATTTAATTATATACTATTTTAATAGTTATATCTAATATCTCACATAGACTTCAAACCACCAGTAATTGAACATTCCAGTGTTAGTGAGCTTACATCGACAGCAATGCACCTCTTCAGTACGGTTCTCAGACGAACCATTGATTTCGTCCTCCCCCTGCAAAAGACGATGTCACCAAGAATGATAACGACCGTTTCAAACCGGAAGTATGAAACAAGATTACAAGAAGACCAAATGAATGACAATGTATATTGCAATATCCTAGGGTATCTGTAACGCCTGAGTTCCATGTTCCATGTACCTTTTCACCTGTGTAGCTTCAAATTCCAGTCCAGCCAATAGAGATCTCTTCATCCACCAGCTCAAACCTTTGGTTTCTTCCTGATCATCCCGGTCGTAAGAACATTAACCTTTGGTGCCGAATCAACAAGTATCTGCGGCTCTTCTACAACAACCTTTCTCTTCTTCCGCATTAACCCAAGGTTGAGAGTCTGAACACCAGCAGCACTTGCTTGGGTCCTAACCTCAACAACTTTGGTTCCAACGACAGTCTCTCCCCATGCGTCGTACATACTGCCTCTAGCACCCGATCTCACTTCGTTAATCCATCTTGCCGAACTTGAAGACGCAAGTTCCAAATTCGCAAAGTCCAGACGCAACAATAATTCTGTGACTCGGTTATAGTCTGTCTCGTCAACAACGACTTGACCTCGACCTTCTGAACGCCACATGTAATAGGGAGTACTCTCTGCTCGTTCAAGGAGGTAATTCCTTGTCTCTGTTTTGATTCTTGGTTGTCTAGGAACGATCTTCCCTCTCAATTTCTTCTTCTTTGGTGTCTTTTGTATTGGTTTGATAGATTGCTGTGAGGAAGGTAGTTTGTCATCCGGCACTAAATTTCCTGGCGCTTTTGAATTGAAAGAGGCTGCAGGGGTAATTGGAAGGGAAATTGAGACAGGCTGACTGGTTCCTATATCCTGGTTCTGACTTCCATCAACAGCAAGGTCATCGGTAGTAGCCTCGGGTTCAAAAACAAGCCAGATAAATCCAACCATTCTACCAGCTGAACATTCTTGCCTAAAAGCCATCATTTCCCAGAATTGATCGATCGACTTTACACTCTTCCATTGTCCAGTAGCATTCGCTTTACCTCGAGCTATCTCCTCATCCAATTCCTCTAGGTATCTCGCCTTTGGATCGTCAGGAAATTGAGGTATCAGACAGCGTGGAGGTGCATCGGTATGTCTTGTGAGCTTCTGAAGAGGATGTCCCATAGTCCATGCTGTGGAACCGCCTAGTCGTTTGGGAACAAAAGAGCTAGTTTCGTGGGCATCCAATCCAGGTACCACTAAGTAGCCATTGATACTTTTCCATGCTCCTGAGGTATCAATTAATGGATCCAGAACTTTACACCACCACCGAACCAAGCCCCGATCATCCAGAACATGTTTCCCACTGTATTCAATGCTTCCTGGAAAAAGATATTGATCCTGGGCTCTAGCAAACAGAGAGATGACACTGCGAATGTTCGGCCTCTGATGCTCTTCCACCAAATGCTGCAAGAAAGTCGCACTGATATCTCGAATTGGTGAGGGTGTTCCTTTTGCTAGGCCTAGTAGGTGAAGAAATCCAGTGGAATCTGCCTTAGAAACAAAGAAGGTATTGTCGAATGCGGTAGAATAGATCAATATCTCCACCGCAAATACCAACACTTCTCGAGCCTCAGAGCTGCCATTGCTAGGCGCGGAGATTGAAACAGCTAGAAAATGGCTTTCGCAGTACGTTCGATCAGGTCGTGTGTCTGGAGGAGCTGAATATATGGCAGATGTCTTGGTTGGAGGGGTAGACAGATGATAGGTCTTGAAGCTGGCATCTTTCGGTAGTGCTGTAGCAAGTTTTTGGTGCAAAGTTGGACATGAAATTGATGGTTTAAGTGGTAACCTTTCGTGAGCAGCCATATCTATTGAATATGCTAGATATTCTTGTCATGTTGGAATTCCAGAGTGAGTGGTCAAGAGATGTCGTTCAAGGCTGTGGGCAGGGGTAGTTAAGAGCTCGCCTAAAACAGACTAGCGTAAATAATTTATGATGGAGACAGTCACTGCATTGCATTTGACATTTCCAGATCCCCATCCTACCAGACAACAATGGCTTCCAAATCAGCAGTGCGGTCTCTGCATAGTCTTGCAAGAGGATCTAGACCAACATGTGAATGCGCCAGCGCAGCATATCGGGCTGCGGCTTTTCGCCAGCTTACGACAAAGACATACACCCCCATGAAGGACGAGACGGCCAATTCGAGCAGCGAAGTAGCAGAAGAGAGACCAAGATGGTCACATACACCACCGAGGATGAAGGCCGCGTTTCCTTTCCGTATAAAGGACACTAGGATAAAATGGGAGTGCAATTCTGATCCAGCAAGACTGGATCGATTCTACGACGAGTTTTTGGGAATTGGCGGAAACACGCTGCTTACAGAGGAGGTAAAATGGTTAGCTGTCACACACAAGAGTTTTGATCAAGGAAGAAGAGGATTCAATGATCGATTGGCGTTCTTAGGTGTGTATTTTTGGGTTTGGTCGCAGGAGTTTGTGCTGATTCAGACAGGCCGAAGAATTCTGAACATGCAACTCAATCTCGCACTCCTCAACTCAACCCCAGCAACGAAAACACAGAGAGGCGCAGACCCAGATGATAACCGGAAACCATACCAACACCCTTCATTAGAAAGTCTGCAGAATGTGGTGGATATACCCGTTTCAGAGGTGTTGACAAAAGAACGAATTGGTGGATTGGCTACTCAATTTGGCATGAGAGATGTTGTCAGATGGGTGCCACGAAACGTAAGGGCTTTCAATGAATAGATTGGATTTAGCTAACAAGTACAGCTTACGAATTTGGATGCATCAGGTGTGGATGTCGTGCTCACATCAGCTGTCTATGCGATTGTCGGGGCGATTGCGTTACAGAGAGGTGGCGACGTGGCAGCTGAGGTTGCGAGACAGAAAATTCTGAGCCCATTGGGAATCAAGTAGGTTACAAAGATGTGTAGAATATGTACAATATGTGGATTAGAGATGAGCGGATTTGTGCCAACATCACCATGAATACTGGCATAGCCATTCAAGGGGTACTTATAGAATCATTGACTTGTATAGACTATTTCGACTGCGCCTTGAGTTTGTGCGCCAGAAATTCATGAGGCTGTCATGTTCATGACAACTTTACTTCAAGCTGAAGTACACCACAGGAGCACAAAATTGTCCTTCATGTCGTTTATTCATGTCTAGTCCGTCCTTGGCTTCTTGTTATCCTCACTCTCCTCATTGCCAGTACCATTCACATTATCTCCGCTCATTTCATCTCTCATCCTAACTCTCCCAGCACCCTCACCCAAGATTTCAGACTCCCCTCCTCCAATCCAATTTCCATCTGCATCGAAATACTCGGAGACGTTATCTGCAGTAATCCAGCCACCACTACCAGGAAATGGAGGTGGTAGTCCACCATCTACTGCACCTCGCTGTACTCCTGGCAATCCACTAATACCTTCATACCCCACACTTCCCTCAAACATAATCCTGCTATCTCCATTTTCATCTTCCATGTCTTCATCTTCGTCCATTGGATCAGGATGTAGATTCGAGCAATTCGATACGCCCGAAAATAGTGTCTGGATATCAGAGGTGCCTTCTGCATCGGTGTTAGGGATCAAGGTGAGCTCAATCGCCTCTGCCTCATCATCATCTTCATTTGAATCGGAGAGGTCGAGTTGCATGTATAGTCCTTGTACTTGTACTGCGGGGTTGGAGGGGTCGGGAAGTCTCTGAATGGCGTGAAGGGAGATAATAGGGTATGGAATTGAGAAACCAGAGTTGGTCGAAGAGTTGAATAGTGTAAGATCCCTGTATCTGTTAGCATACGCATTCCCATCGAAGGAGAACGTACTCTGAGGAAACATAGACATCTACAGGCTCGACAACCATAGACATATCATCTTCGCCAGCAGCTTGTTCATTGGTTGAGAATATTGGTAACTTGGATGTTTGGCTGCGCGATGCTAGAGCGCGTACGCCTGCGCCATGGTAATGAAGTACAGGCTTCGCATTGTAGAAAGTTGCAGGTGTGTGCGACTGGTGATCTGCAAGCGATGTGAATGTATCAAGGACTGGAGCTGTGTGGATGGTAGTTGGAGGCATTTCTGCTTTGTGCTGGGAATCTATATTGTCGAATCTTCTGGTTCTGGAGTATGCAGCTGTGTGAGGAGTTTGACAATTCGAAGAAGGTTGCTGATGTTTACTTTCATCAGTCAGGCTGCGACAACTGAGAAAAATGTTACAAGGCTGAGATGCGGGTGGAAAGGGAGCCTTTCCTAATATGGTGCTAGCTTCTCATCCCCGGTCGCTCTTGTTAGTCTCGATGCTTCAGATCGTTTCCTGGATTGATCAAACGCCATGAAATATTAAGCTATCTCGAAATGCTTATCGTGATTCCCCACTGTCTCTTGTCATATTTGAAGGGACTCTAGAACGTGGAATCGAATTTCAACTATTTTTTGGACGATATTGTTTGCCCACTTCAGTCTCGATATTCACAACATCTTTGAAACTTCAGTTCAAAGTATTCTTAAGGCTTATTCTTTACATGTATTGATAATTTCTATCGTGGAACTCTGAACTGTTGATTTCATTCTATGATATTGGGAAATAAAAGAAATTATGTGGTGGTGAAAGCAGTTCGAACACATCACCATATTAGTGCTTCAAGGGCCATCTTGGTGCAGCAGAATCTTCAATGTAAGTGGGGAGTGTTTCATTTTTTATGCTTATAGCTGTGTTCCTGGTGTCACTTGTGGTGTTTAAGCTGTTCTAACTGGCTTGGTAGAAGACACGATTTGCCCCTTGAATCGCGTCATGGCCGAATGCCAAATGACAGGAACAGAGAATAATCCTCTCTGCAAGTCAACGACCGAGGCGAGCCGTATGCAACATTTAAGAAGACGGTAATTCTATTGCTTGTCAATTTTGCCGAGGAGTTTTCTCTTCCCTGTCTCCTACTTTTAGTAAGTGTGCATGCGACTCTGGAGCATTCACATTGGCCTCATCCTTCACTGTACCTACAAACTTGCCAGAGCACCTCTTTGAAAAGTGCGGACCTTCACTCCTATGTTCTCAATATTCTCCCTAGTATCCTGTCATCATAAGTATCCCGCGTATTATGCGCAGCATACTCTGGTGTCAGAGCTCCACACTTGAGGGCTTACGAGCCTGAAAAGGATAGCTAAGTGGCATGCATTGTGGGGGTGGATGGGTCTACAGCTTTGAATCAGTGACCTAACAGCAACTTCAATTGTTGGCAGCCCGTATTGATCAATAGACATTCGATCCAACAACGAACCCATGAGCTGAACTCAACCCCAGATCACTTGTCATCAAAAATTTCGAGACGCAAAAAGCACTTTAAAAACTCATGATCAAGGCGTATTAAAATGCTGAATTCAAATCTACCCCACATGGTCAAGTTCTTGATCACTTGCTTTCATTACCTACAAATAGTTTGAACCAAACTCCCTAACCCTCAACTTGTCTTCACTAACAGCTCTTTACTCATGGCAAACCACTGGCACCAATATCAAGATCAAGAGTCTTCTTCAAATCTTCTCCCCGACATACTTGAATATGATGAAGATGCAGCCAGCTCAGTCATTCATGAAGTGGAAGAGCTTCAAGGAGCTATTCTACTACGACAGTACATAGATACTCATCCACTTGCGACTACCCTGCCATCACTGGAGACTCCAGTCAACTGTCCTGCCGAAGGAATTGCAACATCAGGTAAGCAATCTGCTCATCATCATCTTCCCAAGCTTTCAAAACGATCAACCAACTATTCTGTTGCCTGCCCAAAGCATCATCAAACAAACCCTCTTATTCCGAGGAATGTTCGGCTTTGTTTCTATTCAAAATGGTGTTATCGAACAAAGGAACGACACGACTCACTCGCTTCGACAAACCGAGCGATCTTACGCAACCACAATGCCAACAGCGTGGGCCTGGTCGGATGCCCGAGGGCTGATGTTAAAATGCCAGCGGGACGAAGCGTAAGTTGCGCCTCAAGGACCATCTTCCATGTCCTGATCCAGTCCTGAAGACCGTTAAGTACTTTGTGATATTTTGACCCCAAATCTCAGGACTCTGATTGGTTGAAATTCGATCGACAAATATTAATGCATCAGCACGCCATCTTCAAAACGTGACATACGGCCAACTACGCGACTAGTAAATAGCCTCTTGGTCCCCAACTCTGAATGTTATTTGCATTATTGCGACTTACGATAGTCTTTGCAAAAGTTTCAAATCAATCGCTGATATTTGACAGCAGGATTTCTCACCTTTGAAAATCCAATTCCACCACACCGAGAAGCTAACCCCAGTAAGCGGCCGCTTCCCCTCGCATACCCCACCATGGATCAAGATCCCAATCGAGATCCGGGGAACTACTCCTACTACCAGCCACCGACTGCTCAGTATTACCACTACCCTGATCCATCAACCACACAACAAGGTTACGCTCCGATATATGCAGCTTCTGCATCATACACACCACCGTTACATTCGCCACAACCTCCATATAGTCCTAGTGATTATGCGTCGCATGGACAGTTAACGCTTACACAAGCACAATACGAGGCAGCACAAGCACAAGCAGAAGCATCATATGCTGCCACAACATCCCAACCACCATCACAATATGCAATCTCGGATGCACCTTCGTCCTCTTCCATTGAAGACCCAGACGTAAAACGACAACGCAATACAGCAGCCAGTGCCAGATTCCGTGCGAAGAAGAAGCAGAGAGAACAGGAACTTCAGGCAAGCGAAAGGGCGAAAAGGGAAGCTCTGCAGAGACTAGAGGGGAAAGTGAAGGATTTGGAGGATGAGAACAGGTTTCTCAAGGACTTGATCTTAACACCGAAGGAGAAGAGGAAGGAACGTGAGAGGAAAGAAAGGGATGGCGAGGAAGATGAGGAAGGCAATGTTACCGAAGGACCTGGAGAGCGGAAGAAGAAGGGAAAGGATGGAGTGGGAACTAAGAAGTGATCGCTAGGAGGAGGAAACGGTCTTATTATTCTGCTGTTCTTTGCGATCTGCTTCGTTGTTGGCCTACACATCAGTGGCTCATTTCATGCATACAACTCTGGTTTTGAGTTTCGACGAGGTGGTTTTGGCTTTTATGGTCGCAGTATTATCATGTCGTTGTGTTGCACATTTTATTCGAAAGTTTCGAGAATTTCTTGTGCGATTTTCTCGCCAAGTGGTGGCTTGCTATCTTGTTCATGGTGTTGCATGTCACTGCCACCACATTTCTAGGCTTTGTATTGTCATCACTCTTGTCGCCGAGGTTCCTAGGTCGATACTAGTCTTAACATCGTCCTCGTTCAATGGTTGCGTCATATGTCCTGTCCCATGATGATCACTTTTATCCATCATATGAAGTCTCAACACTCTACACTTGTTCCTGTTACCCCTAATGACACATCCTCGCCATCAACCCCACACATTGTACAAGCTTAACATGCTTTACTACCACGATTTACGACTACACTATCTTGAATTTGCATTTTGCCAAGATTTTCACAGAAGCGCTCTAAGAAATAGATTCGCTGCGTGAATAGCCCAAACTTTAGAAAGTACTCATCTTGCTCGGCGCAATCATTGGAATACCCATCTCACTCAGAGCGCAGGTAGTGAATGACCTGGCATTAATTCATTTATCTACTGCCGCCATCTTTGAAGCTCTCCTTACTACATCTCGATTGCTGTGGGTTTAGATTGGTGGTTGATTGATCCTCGCTTGCAGATTCAGGGGTGTGTTGTGCTAAGCGAGGCGAGTTGTCGAAGGCAGGGAGTGAGACATGCACTAGGTAAGGTACCTGATTAAGGCACGGGGCTCAACCAGGGGCACATAAACTGATGGATTGGTTGACTTGAATTTCTTCCAACGTGTCAAGTACCTATCTATATATGTGTCCTCTTTACCCTGGTTTGTCCCTTTTCTCCCTCACTATCGACGTCACAAACCTATCTACTCCTGACACGGCATGTGCTTGAGGATGGATCAGGGAAATCAAGCAATATTTGCGGTGACAACTTGGCAGGTAAGAGATGATGCTATTAGTAAACGGTGTGAAACGAAAAAGTCCCAAGGTAGGATCCACGCGCTCTGTCGATCCTATGCTGCTTCCCGTCATGGCCATAGCGAAGGAAGAGTCTATGTACCTACCTAGCTGGCCTTCGCTTGAAGGCACGCAAGGAGTGCAGGTACCAATTTATTGAATGAGTGAATAAATGAATGAATAAATAAATAAACCTGTCACTGGAAATCTCAGGCACTGAGCTGAAGAAATTGGCACGTTGACCTTGCGTCATTCCTTCTTCATACTTACCCTGTCCCCTTTACCAACATACGACACCCGTCTACTTCGTCTGTATTTGTATTCGTCTGAACTTTTGTTTGTGCCTTGCCTTGCCTAGCCTAGCCTACCAAACCTTACCTTATCTTACTTACGGTACCTGCATCCAAGCGAAACCCAAACCCAAACCTGGGCGTAACACCACAACCTGCATCTTGCCCTCACCTCTACCTCACCTCCACCTCAGATCCGCCCCATTATCTTCTATTTCTACTCTGTTTGGCTGGAATGCCATCGCTGTGATTCCCGCCTAGTTGGTTATTTATAGCTCGAGCTCTTCTAATACCTCCACTGCTGCGTTGACTGCGAATATATTGTTCATTTTGGGGGTTTGAAACGTAATTTGCTATCTTTGTGTTTGCCTTGCCTTTCCTTGCCTTTTGTTTATGATACTGGATTTAACTGCACTTGAGAGGGATACATGCACATTCAAACTTGACGGTATCTCTTCAAGTATTCAAACAAGCAGGACTTGGCAGTTGCAGTTGCAGTTGCAGTTGGTTGCACTAAGATAACCTAGAAAAGACCCCCCCCCTACTTCCCTCCCTCCCTACAACTCAAAGTAAGGAACAGCAAAAGGAAGCTTGGTCAACTGGGATTTCCCATCCCTTCCTGCTCGACTTTACCTTACCTTACCCTTTCAACCTTTCCTACCCTACCACCCCTCCCTACCTACCTACCTACCTACCTACCTACCTACCTCACCATACCAACCTATCTCGCGCGAGCAGAGATGCACAAGATACCGCTATCTATCGAGCACAACGTACTTACTTACTCCTCCTCTCCTCCTTGATTCATTACCTAGGTATGCTTTACTATGATCTACTATCCTTCGATCTCGCAGCACCGTAGCGCCGTAGCACCGTAGCACCGTAGCAGCAGCTTGATCGATTGGGGGAGGATAAGGTTGGAAAGTACGGGTAGCTAAGGTAGGGTCTTGATGTAGAGAGAGGAGGGGGGGTTGGTTGGTAGGTTGGTTGGGTGGTAGCTCGAAATGAAAATATGTCTGTCTGTCTATAGCTTAAGGGAGGCATTGTCGTTGAGGTGTTGTGATATAAAGTGATTTATAAATGGAACTACTACCCTACCTGTACCGTAGATAGTGGGGAAAAAAAGGAACCGTGATCCTCGTATTGTTCAAGAGGTCAACAGATATCAGTCCATGAGATTGGTGATTTAGTTTTTTTCTAGCTAGCAGAACAAGTAGCTTCCACCAAAGGCTTTTCATAGAGCACATTTCTTCCGAGCAAAGAACGCCCTTATGGTTGTTCTCCAAATCCACTCTTGAGGTTTGACAGACCTAGAGAACATGGTCCGGACTAATAAAAGCAAGCGACATTTCACAATCAATCTTAAACAGGTTATTTTCAGCCTTCTGAGCAAGCCTCGTATCTACCTATCTACTACCGTAGTACATATAAAACCATTCCACAACATGCTTCGCCTACCACATGCAGAACTTCACAAGCTAAGGATTCCGTCATCCTCGGCTTTCTGTTCTGTTCTGTTCTTTCTGGTCTGCCAACCTCCTTTCTCGCCTCCTTCCCGGGATAGTAGATAGTAGATAGTACCTAGGTCGCGACCAACTCGGCCGTGTGAAGAGTCAAGGCCGTTCTGGAGACCTAGCGTGGGGCGATGTAGAGGTCACTGTGCCAGTATTAACGTGTCATTGGATGCTGAAATAGATATTCAGCTTTGGCTTTCTGGCGGGCTTGATGATAACTTCTCGTGAATGGTGCTGAGGATGGTTGGTGCTAGGCAGCACGCAGGTTGGACGATGGATGAATGGAATGTGTCAAGCTAAGGTATACATGGGATTGGTTTCTGTTGAATGGCAAAGAGGTCCCTCTGGAGCCTGGAGTGAAAACAGTGTGGCATTGGTCAGAGAGGGGTGAAGGACAGAATGAAGCGAGGAATGGGAAGCTGCAGTAGTAGAAACGACGAGGTGTTTGAGTTGGCGATGGGGATGGCGATAGCGATGATGATATGGAGGATAGCTGAGGGAGAGAAAAGCAGGTTTGGTATAGCATCAACCACGGCCACTGATTCCTGACCTTTGCTCAACCTAGTTCCAGGTTGGCTATTATAGATCAGCGGTGAGATCAAGGCTGTCACTGTCACACCAGGTTGTCTGGGAACAATGACATGCAATCCTGACAGTCTGTATAGAGGACTCCCAAGCGGGTAAGGACATATGAAAACACAGCCTCCTCTGCTAACCCGAACCCAGTACGAGGGTGATATCACCTCACTAGTCAAAGGACATCTGCGAGCCAATGAACATACATCATGAGCGTCGTGATGGGAATGGGGGGGTGTGTAAGAAGTGTGAGAGAAGATGGCTAGCTAGTTGGTCGGCGATGGGTCGCAGGACAACGACCACGACCAGCCACAACCATAATGATGGCTTGTCTCGGCGCGAGGAGGAGAGGATATGTAAAAAGTAGGTGACATATAAGGTGGAGTGGACGGGAATGAGGACGTGAGACGAGACGTGCATTGACGTGAAGAATGTGAGGAACGTGATGAATGGATGGATGGATTGGAGAAGATTGGAGATGAGGATAAAGATGAGTGAGGGGAGTGAATATGATGGGAATGGTACTGGCTGGTACTGGAATGGAGCGTGAGGTGAAGAATAGAAGTTCAGTTCAGTTCAGATCAGATCTGGTCGGGACTTCCAATGCGGAGATACGAAGAAATAGGGTCGGTCGTACAACACAATACATACATGCATGCATTGCACTTGATGTTGTATCACTCACTGTACCTTACTCTCCTGTACTGTACTGTACTGTACTGTACCTACTTGTTATACGCAAGGCACATTTTTCATCTTCCATGTGCAGTTCAGCTGAAGAGAGTGAACGTGAACATCAATCACTCAACTGATTTCTTCCTTTCCCCCTCCCTTCAACCAACTTTACTCATCTTCTATCCTGATCTCGTCATAATTCATAACCTTAGCGAAGAGTCTCATATGCACAATTCATGCACAATTCTCCAGCCTCGTCACGTCCATTTTCACTTCACGCTCTCACGAATCTCACACGAGCGCGGCGCCCTTCCTTCTTTATAACCAATTTTTCGTTTTTCATTTCTCATCTCGTTTTCGTGAGTCGCGATCGAACGTGGTACATCCCTCCCCACCTGCCTCAACCTGCCTCATACCAAGTGACCAAAGCAAAGAAAAAGTATGGTCGATACCCCTGTCTGATCGCCCTTCTCGTCTCCCATTCGTTCAACCCAGTACCGCCTTGATGCAGGGGCCGTGGGACTAGTCCTCAAAAGTCCAAGCGTGGTATCTGGCTCAGGACAGAGGACAGCCCGAGACACGGGTCTGAGAGGGAAAGAGGGTTGATTGGTGGCAAACGCGGTGACGCGTGAGAGATGAAGTGGGAAGTGGAAAGGGAAGGAGCGCGATTTGTGGTTGGATGGGGTAAGTGCTGTCCAGTGCAGTCTGGTGCAGTCAGTGGTGCAGGAGCGCATACATACCAAGAAGGTGCAGGAAAGGAAAGTGTGAGACGAGGGAGAACTGGGACAGAGAGGAAGGGCGAATGAGAAATAAGAGAGGAGAGGAAGGAGCGTGAAGCGTGGAGCGTGTAGAGTTGATATAGTCATTCCTTCCCCTTCTTTCACCACCACCACCACGATCGACTCTTCCTGCTGTGTTTGTGAATGTGTTGAATTGTGGTGTTGCATTTTGAAAGTGTGATTGATTGATTGATTGTTGTTATTGTTGTATGATATCTTTTACATTTTCGTGTTCTTCCTTCAACCATCATCATCAATAACATCAACATCACCATCATCAACCACCTCCTCATCATCAACAGCATCCATCATAACAAAACATTCATCCGATTGAGAAGGAAACGGATTGACCTATCAATACCTTCTTCATCTTTCGACATTTTTACTTGCTCCATCTCAGGATACTTTCGAGGAGGACGACAGTGATTGAAGACTGTACATTGGGTGGATTTGAATTGTCTGGGTCGAACATCACACCCACGAATACATTTCCAAAAGGTACCTTTATATACTATATACATCTCGACCACGCAATGGCAACTACCATCACCCCTCGTCAACCTTTCGCTCCCTTGAATGGAAGTCGATTGAGTAACTTGACCAGTCTTAAGAATCGTCAAAATGGTATGTCCTTTGCCTCGCTGTCCAACGACATTCCAGGCGGTTGTCATCCTCTACCCCCTCTATCCCAAATCAAATCATCTCCAAACAACCAGCATGACATCCATTCAAAATGAATCCCCAACTTACCAAAACAGCGGTTCAAACTCTCAACACCCCCACCAAGCGCAAGGCCCAAACCTATGAAGCCGACAACACCAACCCCTCCTACCCCTCCGACAACGACAGCGAGAACATCGATCCTCTCTTCTCTCCCAAACGATCCAAGACCTCTCCTTCTACCTCCGAGTACATCAAGCCTTCCATCACCAATTTCTTCCTGACCCGCGCTCCTACTCCAACCAGCAATGATATCTCGATCAAGAAGTCAATCGCGACTCCTCGACGCCTTCTCACCGCTCGATCACCTATCAAGAAGTCAACGGGTGTAAGTATTGATACCAGTCGCGCCATCAACACAGGTGCACACTCTGCACCAGCTGGACGGTCCCCTACGCGCAAGAGGATTGGACTACTCTCGCGTCGTCGCAATACCACGCGCGTGGATCCACCTTCTTTTGGTTCGGCGTCTGGAGGACTGGGATTTAGCATCGACGCCGCGCTATCTGGTACTATTCCCAGTTATCAACCCAAGCCACTGCCTGCCCAGTCCATTAGCATCGAGCAAGGTGTGAAGGAAGGTCTGTTACCCGTGTTGCACACTGGTGGTGACAAGAAGGATAGCTGGTTCTTCGACATTCACGAGGATACCGAGGAGGAGTTTGCGACGAACATGATGGAGCATGGTGCTTGCACGCTTGATATATCATCCGACGAGGAGACTTCGGCTAGGGAGAACGATATGCGAGGCAAGGAGAACGTCCCACCTGTGGATGATGTATCACAAACTCGAACAACTTTGACCGAGTCTAGTGGTCAAGGGGAGGAATCTTTGGCGGTGAATGTCGCCAAAGCTTCATCAAAGAAGAGGCGAGCTGTGCAAGAAGGCGAGATTGAGGTTGATCGCTCTCCACTTGGTGATCTGGCTGCTGAGGAATTCTATCCTGAGGGCTGTGATGGAAGTAGTGTATTTGTCATCATCGAACCAGAGCCGGAACCAGAAGCTCATCTGGAAGTACCACTCCCAGAGCAAGATCAAGGAGAGCAAGATGTGTTAGAAGAGAGAGTCGAGATTGATATCGATGCTCTGATGCAAAAGAGTGAAACTCCTGTTGTGGCTGCATTGTTAGAACCACTAGAGAAGAGTGAGGAGAGTGCCGCGGGCATGGACTTTGAAGTTTGGGAGAGTGGTAGTGCAAAGGGTGACGAGTGATTTCGCATCTCACTCATGGACTTTGCAGTAGGGCTTGGTGGTGAGGAGGATGAGGGGAAGAAGAGAAATGTCTTCTCTGTCGGATGTGAATAGCTGGCTGGCTGGCGTTACAAAAGGCGTTCATTCATATGTCGCTTATTACCTATTTCTTGGCCTGTCTCTTTCTTCTTCTATATGTCACTTGGTTGGGCCTGGAGTACTTGGTATACCAGTCCTGTTGTGTTTGTGTCTATGTTTCTGTTGTTAGTCAGTCACTCTTTCTACAGTACAGTACGGATTTTCTGCCTGCTGTTGAGCTTTCCTTTTTGAGTTTGCGTTTGAGGGATAGTAGGCAGTTGTTAGCAGTATACGTTAGGTTGTGTTGTGCTGTGTGCGTTATGAGTGGAATGAGCGGGATGAGTGGGACGAGTAATGATTCGGAATCAAGGTGTGAATAGGAATTGGAATGAACATCAATATATATCTACCTGTCTACCTGTCTAGCGACCTAGTGACCTAGTGAACTAATTCATCTCATCTTGTCTAAAGCCGAACGTTTTCTCACCTGTGACGTGAGGGTCTATTTATGCCTTTTGATTGATCGGTTGGTTGATTGGCATGATGTGATGAGATGTGATGTGATGTAATATGGTAGGAGATGGTGTATGTATGTATGTACCTACCTACCTATAGTATTTGAATCTACGCTCTGCACTCTATACTCTATACTCTATACTCTATACACTAACCCCTTAACGTCCACAACTCCACAGCTCTACATCATTCTCTCTTTCTCTCTTTCTCTCTTTCTCTCTTTCTCTCTTTCTCTCTTTCTCTCTTTCTCTCTTTCTCTCTTTCTCTCTTTCTCTCTTTCTCTCTTTCCTAATGTCCCCAATGTACCCAGTACATGTATCCATCATCACAAGCATGACTGAATACCGATATTGATATGGATATGGATATTGGTGTCTTGAGTAGGCGGGCATCGAACGGTACTCTAGGTGCTTATGTCTTTACTTACTTACTTACGTAGGTATGTAGGTAGGTAGGTAGGTAAGTTGGTAGGTTGGTGAAGGAAGTGTTGGGCTTTGAAGCACAGAAGAGCGAAGCAAAGGAAAGGAAAGGAGAGGAAAGAAAAGATCATTTCATCTTCATGTTGAGGACTCGTAATTCATCAATCACTTGCTTTTATTGAGTTATTGGAATATTGGGATATCATCGTCAAGCGACACTACATTTCCCGTGCAGGTTCCCGTGCCATCAACCTAGACAACCTACACAATCTACACCAATCATCCATCTGTCTATCTTTCCACCCACCACCCTTACGCCGCATTCTTCACCTTCCAGGCCTCATGATTCTTCTTCTGCCTCTCCCGATCCTTCATCAACTTCTTCACCGCACTCTTCGTAACCTCCTTGCCATCGCTCGTCGTCAGCGGGAAGCCCTCTGCATCCCAACTGCCGTACTTCTCTGCATCCCTAAACAT
Source organism: Margaritispora aquatica (assembly GCA_007644065.1). NCBI lineage: Eukaryota > Fungi > Ascomycota > Leotiomycetes > Helotiales > Discinellaceae > Margaritispora > Margaritispora aquatica. Next base: position 16,237 of record VJWN01000032.1, read on the forward strand.
ATCCTCGGGCTTGACACTATCCCTCTGTGCTCGCTCCGCTTCGGCCTTCTCAAGCTCAAGTCGCTTCTTCTCCTTCGCTTCCCGAGCGGCTATCTCGTTCATTCGCTTCTCCTCCTGCTGCGCGAAAATCTCGGCTGCGGGTACGAACTTGATGAGCGCTGGCTGGTTGTTGCCACGGTCATCGAGCGCGACGCCGAGGCCTGCGAGGTCGATGTCTCGGATTTGGTCGGATAGTTCGAGGATGTCGCACTTGGAGGCTGCGTTGGTGGGCTTGGTGGCTTCTTTGCGGAGCTCGTCGCGGATCTGGGAGATGGCGCGGAGGTATGGCATGGCAAGAACTTCAGGGTCCGAGGAGTCGAGGGATTCAGCGTTGGTTTCCCGGGAGAGGATCTCATCTAGAACTGGGGATTGGAGGCTCAGGCTTTTGAGGGCGATTTTGGTGTTGTCGTAGATAGCCGAGTAAGGGGCGACGATTTCCTTAGTGGTTTTGTTCGAATTTGATGCTGTCTTGTTGACCCATCCTAGGCCGTCGTAGGGTGCTGATGCGTTGGCGTCCAATCCGAAAATGCCAACCATCTTGGTGATCCACCGTGCAATTGCTTCTAATCCTGCAATATCCTTTACTGCTGGTCCTGCAGAGCCGATGTGAATATTCGCCGTCTTGATCGTATCAGCGATAATACGCATGGCCCGGGGTGTGTCGAATGAGTTTGCAAGAGCATCATCCATATCCTTTTTGGACTTCTCCAAATCACCCGACAAGCTTGCTTGTGCCGCCTCGTGATTCGCATGTGAGGCATCTTGGATTAGTGATTTGACGTTGACGAAGAATTTCTATCAAAATTAGTTTGAACCAAAACTCACTGCAACAAACTCACATTGACTGAATCCTCCCAGCCTCTGGCCTCTGTTCTCATATCTTCTGAAATTTCGATGCCCTCATTCCATTTGCCTTTCAAGAACACAATTCTCATGCCTCTCGCAGTATAATCTTTCTCCAAAGCATCCTGAATTGTTTGGAAGTTTTTCAAAGACTTGGACATCTTCGATCCGGCAATCGACAAATGTCCCATATGCAAAAAGTAATTGACCCAGTTATGAACTTTCCCGTGTTGGCAGAAATAAGCTTCACTCTGTGCCAGCTCATTATCGTGATGTGGAAACGCCAAATCAATTCCTCCCGAATGAATATCCATGTTGTCTCCAAGAATGTCGGAAGCCATCACAGAGCACTCAATGTGCCATCCAGGTCGACCTTCCCCCCAAGGACTGTTCCATACTGGTTCTCCAGCTTTTGACTTCTTCCACAAAGCGAAATCGCCTTTACCTCGCTTGCCACCAAGATTCTTCGACTCGGAGCCTTCTCCTTCCTCTTGTAATGCTTTGTCGTGCTTGCAGTCAGGTCGCAATCGTGCGTATTCATTTCCAGCCTTTTCAAATGCTTCAATATCAAAGTACACAGATCCATCTGAGCTGTATGCAAAACCCTTATCAATCAATTTGTTCACAAAGTCCACAATCTGTGGAACATAGGCAGTAACCCTGGTGATGACATCTGGCCTCAAAACATTCAGCGCATCCATATCTTGCGTGAAGTCAGCTTCCCAGTATTTTGTGACATCTGTGAAAATGGTGTGGTCGTGTCCATCGATTGTTTCCTTGTACAGAGAGTCGAGATATGGCAGCAAGACTTCATCTATGCCTCCAAATCCTTCTTCTTTGCTCATAGCATCAAAAGCAGCACTCATATTTGCGAGATGCATTTTCATCTTTGCTTCTGCATCTCCAGGCTTGCCCTCACCAGTCAAGCTTCCTCCTGCCAGAACTTTGCCATAAGCGGCATCGCGTCGTTCGATATAATTGCTGGTTGTGAACTCGCCCAGCAAAGGTAGGTTCTTTTCGGCGTAGTCTTTCCAAGCAGCGGCGGCCAATTCTTGAATTTCTGGCTTCGTATGTTTCTTGGCCTTTTCCAGTTCAAGGAGACGTTTCCTTCGAGCTTTGAGAATGATCTAGCACAGTCTTAGTGATATGGAAAACTAGTCTCGTTTACCAACTCACCTTGTCATCTATGTCCGTAACATTCATGACGAAATTGACCTTGAAACCATGGTAGTCCCGTAAAATACGCCGGATAATATCTGTTGAGACATAGTTCCGCGCATGACCCAAATGAGAATGATCGTAGACTGTAGGTCCGCAAGCATACCAAGAGACTTTCCCCTCTTGCTTGGGCGTGAAGAGGACTGGAGGATTTCCCTCTTTGTGTTCCAGGGAGTTGTGTACTTTTAGTTGCGCCATTGTGCGAGCCACGGTTGAGAATTGAAAGAAGGAAATATGTATTGGTTTATATCTTGTCGAGAAACGAAAGACGAAGGAAGGACTGAGCATTAAGATAGGTTGAAAGAATTAGGCTTGAATGTGACAAAAGATAGAGTCAGAGGCTAGCTATTCAGCCTTGAACGGATGGAGGGGTTCATTGACTCAATCAATTGTCTTGGCGCATCTGCTTGTCGCATTTTCTCAGCCTTGTCAAAGTTATTTCTCGTCGAAATTCTATACAGGATTTCTTCAGGCACAATCGACAACATACACAATGACTCCACCAACTTCACCCTTCCTTTACTCGGGAGCAGTCGCGGCGGCAGACTCTCTTGCAATAATACATTTGAAAAGGGATTTGCAGATGCCCACAGTTTTAAAGGAACATGACGAAGACGATGAAGGATATCTTGAGGGAAAGGTGGTGAACACTCGATTTGGATCATTTCCTCACAAAACTTTAATAGGACTACCATGGGGAAGTCAGGTCAGAGCATCAATTGTGGATACGGGATCTCGAGGAAGAAGGGTGAAGGGCGCAGAGAAGGAAAAGAAGCGCAAGAGAGAGGAAGCCGAAGAGGGATCCAAGAAGTCACCAAAGCTTGAAAAAAGCTCGACAGCCACAATTGTACCTGTGGAGGAAGTCAGCACGCCATCGTCAGTCAAGGAGGAGAAGGAAGCTGTTACTGCGCCTACAGGCTTCATACACCTGCTACCACCTACACCTGAGAATTGGACTAGCTCTTTACCCCACCGAACGCAAGTTGTCTATACTCCAGATTACAGCTATATTTTGCATCGCATACGTGCTCGACCTGGAACCAACATCATTGAGGCTGGTGCTGGAAGTGGATCATTTACACATGCGTCTGCAAGAGCTGTGTTTGATGGCTATGCTGCAGCGAATGAAACAAATGGATCGTCAAGCAAGAGAAGAAAGCTGGGCAAAGTATGGAGTTATGAATTTCATGAAGTAAGGTATCAAAAGCTGGTCAAAGAGATTAAAGATCATGGGTTAGATGGATTAGTGGAGCTCACTCATCGCGATGTTTGTGAAGAAGGGTTTTTGGTGGACGGAAAGAGTCCAAATGTTGATGCTATATTTTTGGATCTTCCGGCTCCATGGCTCGCATTGCCCCATCTGGCACGGTCAAGACCAAAGCCAAAAAACGATGATGACTCGATGGAAGAACCCAAGCCATTCATCTCGCCGCTCAATCCTTCTGTGTCTGTTCACATTTGCACATTTTCGCCTTGCATAGAACAAGTTACTAAGACGGTATCAGCTATGAGGCAATTAGGCTGGGTTGATATTGAAATGGTTGAAGTATCACAAAAGAGATTTGAGATCCGAAGAGAGAGAATTGGCATATCAGCCGATGTTCAGCGAGGTCTTCAGTCTATTCCTGCATCTGTGGATGAAGCAGTTGCCAGACTCAAGGAGATTGAAGGGACATTCAAGACCTTTCATGAGAACGGTGATAAAGTGGAGTCTGCTAAGAAAGATAAAGTCAACCCCAACAGCCGTGCAAAGCTGCTCGAGAGTCTGATAGAGAAGAAGGTCTACAAAGAGGGTAATTTGGTGCACAGAACTGAGCCTGAGGTGAAAACACACACAAGTTATCTTGTTTTTGCCATTCTGCCTATAGAATGGACTGCAGAGGATGAGGCTAAAGCTATGGCCAATTGGTCAACACAGGCTGAGGGGGTTGCAATTGAGGCACCTGCGAAGATGAGTGGAAAGCAGAGGAAGAAGTTTGAGAGAGCGCAAAGATTAGCTGTCATTGCACAAGCAGATGGCGCGAAGGATGATAAAGATGAGCAGGGAGAGCCAGCTCCATCGACGTCTGTTTAAAAGATACCATCAAGCAGAGTTTGGAGAATCACAATGAGTACTTGAATTACCCACCTCCGATTTTCACCCATTCTGAGGAATCCGATTATAGTATCTATGTAGGTTGCCATTAGGAAAAGCTCAGTAGTTTCAATTCTCCGCTTTCTCACTTCTCGCTCAACCCCACCTTTGCTTCATTCACCATCTTGTCAACTACAGCTGCCTATTCTAGAACTCGCATATTGGAATTCTTCTTCTTTCTGCTTAGTAAAGTGTATAGTATTTCTTGTCTTTGGCAAGGCTGATTTCTTCAATGTCGATTTAACGAACTTGTTGCTTTAGAAGTGAACACAAAAGTCAGCATGGAGTCAGCTCCTAAGAGTCATCGAACACCACTCGATGAAGACTTCAACTCACATGCACAAGCGCTCCTTGAAGAATGGCATGTTCCGGGCATGTCAATTGCGGTCATCGATGGTGATCATACTTTCTCCAAGGTACGTGCAATTGACACACTTTTTGAAGTCAATGACTAAAATCAGTTAGGGATATGGCCTTGCTTCTTTCCCAGGCCAACCAGTCACACCAGCGACACTTTTCTTCACAGCCAGTACTACAAAATCTTTCACTTCAGCTGCCATCTCACTACTTATCGATGATGACGCACGTTCAGTCGAGTCATCTAATTCACTGCAACACGAACCTCTGACATGGGAAACCCGCATCAGCAGCCTAATCCCAGATGACTTCATCCTTTCAGATGCACATATTACAGCCAATGCGACGATTGAAGATGCTTTGTGCCACCGAACTGGTATGCCGAATCATGAGAATAGCTTTCCTTCCAAGAATACCAACGTCAGGGGTATGGCACGGAATTTACGGAATTTGCCTATGACAGGTGGATTCAGAGAAGAGTTTATCTATAACGATTACATGTACTCGACTATTTCTCATCTTATAGAGACACGGACAGAGCGCGATCTAGGCGATTTCATGAAAGAGAGAATCTGGGGGCCATTGTGTATGGATGATACGTTTTGGACTTTGCAAGATGCGCTTGCTGCTGAGGCTAAGGGAAACTCGACATTGGCGAGAGGATATGCATGGGATTCAGCAAATTCCAAATTGGTCTCAGAAGATCTCCCAGATTTCCCCGGCGTTTCAGGCGCAGGAGCAATCATCTCATCTGTTCTGGACTACACCAAATATTTACGTTGCATGCTCACTTGCTCTCCACCGCTAAGCCCTGCTGGACATGTCACACTCACTCACCCACGTATCAAGTTCTCCAGGCCAGGTAACATCCCCTTCGCAAGCCCGAACTTCTATGCGCTCGGTTGGGCCTTGGATGTGTATAGAGGCGAGAAAATTGTGTGGCATACAGGTGGTTGGACGGGATTTGGAGCGTTGATGTGCTTTTTGCCAGGCAGACAATGGGGCTGTGTGATGTTTGGCAATACGAGTAGGACGAGTAATTATGTGCAGATTGTGCTTTGGTATGAGTTGCTTGATCGGCTGTTGGAGACTCCAGCGAGTGAGAGGCTAGATTGGAATAAGAGATTCAGGGAGTTGGTTAGGAAGAGGAGAGAGGACAATGCGAAGGCTAAAGAGAGGTTGTATCCTGATATCACAGAGGAAAATATGCAAACAACGTTGCCATTGGAGTTATATGTGGGGTCATATGTGCATCCTGGCTATGGAAAGATAGATTTTGTGGTTGATGGTGCTGGCCTCGTTGCTGATCGACGAAATATGGAAATCGTGATGGATGTTAGACTGGAGCATGTTTCGGGCGAATTCTGGCTTGCGAGACTGGAAGTCAAAAACAGAGATTCACGCGATGTGGAAGTCGTGAGAGCTGAGTTTACTATTGCTGCTGATGGGAAAGTGAAGAGTTTTGGTATTGAGTTGGAACCGAGAATGGGAAAGGAGAAGATTTGGTTCGTTCGAGTTGTGGTCGATTCAGGATGAGAAATAAGATTGTTCTACGCCACGTACGGACAAAGAAGTCTGTATCAAGACTTGAGATTGGCTGTAATCTGGCCCGCTGGTCATGTATTCTTACAAAGGGACAGAGTTTTATAATCACGCAAATATTCATTTCTCATTTCATGCTTCGTACAACTACAATTATACTCTATTCGGTGGTATATTACACAAATGCACCCAATCCGTCAACTCATCCTCATCACCTTCCACGCTATAGATCTCGCCCTCCTCATATTAGACATACTCTTCGGTTTTCAGCCTGCCAGATTTGCGACTTGCTATACACTCGCTATGATGACCTGCCACTCTGTGTTTAGGGCTGAGGAGTACAATTATCCTGTTGGTACTTTGCTTTTCGGACGTTGATGGGAATATTTACGTCACACTCAAACACTTTGGTCTCATCACAATATTCATGTTCAGATTGCCAACGATGTTGGTTTCAATTTCTACTCTCCCATAAATGAACCAATATCTAAACCGAGGAAATTAGAGATAAACCTCCTGGAACCCGAAAATTACACACTCAGAGTAGATAGTGCTTTGTCATAAACTACTGAGAGCAAAGAGACATGCGAAAGTCAATCCGAGATCTTCGTAGTTGAGGTTGAATATCAGGGGTCTACGATGAGGGTTAAAAATTCCACTGGGGGAGGCTTGGTGTGTTGCCATTTTATATGGAGTGGTTTGAGGCTGTGGGGGGTTGATGGATTGATGATTTGATGGGCTAATATATTGCGCTGATATACGGAGGTAACTTGGAAAGCTAGTCAGTGGCTGATGTTGAGCTTGGGATTGTTAGGAAAAGCAGGTGAAGTGAAGATATTTATCTACTTATCTTCTTATCTTAAAAGATTGTGCCTTCAAGAATCCCACTATCAATTGCTAAAAATACAAAGAGCTGTCGACTACAGCGAGACCTGTCATTTTTACCTGTTGACAAGTGCAAAGAAAGCAAATGAATAGAGATTATTCTTTGATGAAGCAATGGTTATCCTGAGATTCGAATTATCTTCCTTTTCTAAACCTCCATCGCCCCCTCAGGCACACCAGCTCTACTCCTCAGCCTCCTAGCAAAAAATTTCATAATTGGAAACATCTCCTCCCTACTCCTCGGCATTGAATCCTCAACTTTACTCCACTTGACATACTCCATATCCGTAAACCTCGCTTTTAGACCATCCACCGCATTCCTCGTGACTTGCGTGCTTCGACTCCCACCAAGAACCAGAACCGGCGTCTTGCTCTTCACTGCTGACGAAGATGTCGTCGTTGACGAAGCAGGCAAACGACCACCTATCGACACCACACCTCCAAACTCCAACTCCGAAGCTGAGACTACAGACAACGCAGCCATGCCCCCTTGCCCAAAGCCCAGGAACAATATCTCGCGAGGCTTGTACCCGCACTTCTCGATCAAAACGCTCTTAATCAGATCTTGCAGTACCATCCTTACGCACGTCTTGAAGCCTGCGTCAAGCTCGATCTCACCTCTTCCCTCATCGAACAGCACATCGTCGCCCCAGTGGAAAGCGGGCGTTTCAGATCCGGTGAAAATGGATGGGATAGGCGCGTGACCGCGGAGTGAGATGCCTGCTGTTTCGGGGAGGTTGAGGTTCTTTGCTAGGGATGTGAAGGAGGATTGGGTGTCGCCGAGGCCGTGGAGGAGGATCAGTATATTGATTGGTCTGCCGGTTGAAGGGGGGATGATGTCAAGTGTGAGGGAGGAGGGGAAGTCGGATTTGAGAGGGAGTCTGGATGCCATTTTGATCTAAGATGTCGGATTGAATGATTCAATATTTATCTGGGCGTGTAGTTGAATTCTTCTTTTGCTGGTGTAGACTGTGGAATGACGAGTGGCGATTGAATTGCATCAACATTGACTTTTGGTTGGTACATTCACAAGAAGGTAGGAGGCTGAACAATCTCGGTTGGCCTCGCTTGAGAAAGGGGGTGTGAGATGTCGAGAGAGTGGTAGAAGTCTCGTGATCTTAAAAAGTTCCAGGTTCTATTTCAGAGAGGAAGCTGTCATGTGATGAAGTGCTTGTGGATGATGAAACAAGCTTCGCCAAGTTGCTTGGCTACCGCTCGACAAGGTGGGGTGATCGTCTGTTTGTGGCTGAAATACAGACCCATACACGATTCATCAGCATCATCGCCATCAGCTTATTGAAGATGGCCGAGGCGTTTTAAGAAGAGGAATTGCGTGCAGGACTTACGTCTTGTTTGAGAAGGTCGATTAAGTGATCGTTGTCGATTTTGAAACTGTGTTAGATGTTGACTTGACCATCAGAGATGGAATACATTGACGGGTTGTGTGTAATTGAAGCTGAGAAGTGGATCGGCCAAACATGACAGTGGATAAATAATCCTTGCACTGCTGAAGCTTGATTTTGTTGCATGTATATCAATGCAACAGTGCGGAAGTGAGGGGCACCTACAGCGATGTTGAGCTTGATTTGAGAGCTTAGTTGGAGGGCTTAATTTGGAAAAGAGTCTCGGACTAGAGTTTACGGAGGTACAGGATTCATCTTTTATTCATATGACGAAGCTGGTTTACCTAGGTGTGAAACCTGTCTCTCAAAGCTCTTATTCTTGATTGGATGGTGATTGGAATGCTGGGTTATCAAGCTTCAACTCGGATTTTAGCATTGAAGCTAAGTGAAGGGAAGCTGAAGAAGTAATATGCGGCGATGTCATTCTCTTGTACAAGACTTTGTGAAATGGAATGATTTTATTGACAATCCATGATGATTGGTGCTTAGAATAGAAAATTGCAGTGATATCTTGAAATGTAAAAGAAGAGAACAGCTGATTCTTAGCACGAAGCACCAACGCAATAAAATGAGCATAATACTAGCCACTCATTCTATTAGGAGTATTACAGACTACAGCATGCAAAGCATTATTGGTACATAAATCTTAGCATGATAGTTTCGATGATCATCCAAGCCACGCAAGCTCGGGAAGTCAAGAAGCTTCGGCTTCTCATGAGGCAAATAGCGAGCCATGCCGAAGTCCACGAGCATTATTTTCATGCAGAGCCATTCCATCTCCCCACATGTGAATCGACTAAGCCATTAGCAAGGAACATCCGCCCTGACCTATGAAATCTGCTTTGTGAATGGATAAATTTCCAATCCGGTGGAGCTAGAACACGACTTGAATTGAATGGATGTGAGCTTGCTCCAGGTATAAGTACCCCCCCCCCCCCTCCATGACGCCTCTCTTGAATTCCTCATAATCTCATACACACTTGCATTCTTCTCTTTCAACTCTTCAACAAGTCTATACCTTTAAATTCTTTTCTCCCTTCAAACTCTATCAAAATGGTTTTCGGCTGGGGTAGGTTCCTTCACTCTGTCCGGATACAGCTGGAGTATATGCTAATGTTGATCAAATAGGTGAATCCGAGCAATCCTATAAGGATGTCCAACAATCCGATAACGAAGCATCCTTCTCACACGAAGCTCTAGCTGGAGCAGCTTCTTTCGGTGCCTTCAAGATGTTCGAGGACAGACAACGCAGAGAGGGTAGGACTTCCATATCATATCGTCGCCAAGACTATATCTGATTAGACAAATAGGAAAGACAGTCTCTCACCAATTTGCCAAGGAACTCCTCGTTGGTTTCGCTGGAGCTGAGATTGATAAGCTCGCTGAGACCAAGGGAATGGATTTTGTCGACCGCGAGAAGGCTAAGCGTCACTCGAAAGAGCAAGTTGAGCATATGTACGATGAGCACTATGTGCGTGGACAAGGAGCCGACCAATACGACCCGTAAGTGTTAATCCATCTCGACTTGAACGAATATTGCTAATGGCCGAGAACAGAAACCAATATGGTGCACCAGAAGCTCTCAACCGCTACTAAAAGGTTGAAGACTGATGCTGACTTTGGCCGATCTTCCTTGATGGAAAGATGGCAAGGGAAGCAATGATGGCTTTGGATATTGAATTCAATAAGCAGAGCCTCAGACTTTGGCAATATAAAATGATGACCATTGATATTCGAACTTTGCATTGTGAAGATCTACCTTAATTGAAGACTTGATTAGTGTAAGTAATGCAAAAGTTGTGCATGCCATTGTGAAACATAGTTCTATCGAGCTGTGCATGCTATCTCATCCATGCCAAGCTGCTATCATGGTCTCCACAACAACCCTCGAGCCTCTATCTCTACCTCCATTCTTGCTCTACAGAACGTAATACATTCCTATAACCTCGTCAAATCTATTGATCTACCTGTTCAACATCTGCGACCTCTCTACTACGTTCTGTTGCTCAACTACGATATTCAGATATTGCCGATAGCTCAGAAGACAGCACCTCAAATACCTCACTACTAAAGCCCACAATGGTCAAGAACAAGTCCTCCACCATGTCTCTTCGTGACAGCTTCGCTCCGAACACCGTTACTCCTGTTGTTAACGTCCAGCAAAGTTCAGCTAAGGGCGACGAAGCTCCACAACGACCACCAAAGTCTCTGTCGACGGTACAGGATGAAAGTCCAAGACCTGAGACATGCGTAACTGCTGAAGGAGAGAGATCAACACATCAGTCACTCAATGCCCATGACTTTCCGATACGAAATGCAGATCCATATTGTCAGCCATATTACCAAACGTCTCAATATAATAGGTTCTCAGGCTATCCTCCTCCAGCTCCACCACAATTTCCAGAATTAGGATCGTCCAGATTCGGGCAACCTCAACATCGATCATATGCCCCAGAAAGCTCACCAGCTCAAGCTTCATCAACGTCAACAGTGTCACCTCCATTGCCAGATGTGTATAGGTCTTGTCTCTATCCTACACCAGGAAGTGATTATGCTTCGAATGTGCAAGGGTTTCAGCATCCTGCGGCTTTGCTGCATTACAAAAGAGCATCCGGCGCGGAAGTCGTAATGGAGGACACTCAGGTCAAATCGATGCCATCTATCGAAGAGAATAGACAGAGTATGTACGAGAAATACCAGGAAACACTACTGCGTCACGCAGAGCAAGAAAGAACCCTTTCCGACAACCGACTAGACCAAAGCCCGATCGAGAATCACGAGCTAGAATTTCTGCGCCAGGCGAAACAAGAACAGCACGCTAGAACAATGTTCGAGAAGTACAAGGAAACGATTGGTAAAATTGCGAAATCTAGAGAGAGTAACATTACCAAGGCACTTGGAGGAGAAAACCTTCTCAAAAGCCCAGAGGCATACACAAAACCCTTCTGCGACTTTATGACAGAGAATGTCACTGTCTTCCATGCGGTAGACTTTTTCGAGAAGAGGCTGACAAAGGCTGGATTCAAGAAACTTTCGGAAAGGCAGACCTGGAACGATGAGCTTGTTGCTGGTGGGAAATACTATACAACGCGTAATGGCAGTTCTCTGATTGCTTTCGCTGTTGGAGATGCATATAAGAGCGGAGGTGGAGTTGCCATGATTGCTGGTCATATCGATGCTTTGACTGCACGTCTAAAGCCTGTGAGTGCGAAGAAGACCACGGCTGGTTATCTCCAACTGGGTGTGGCACCATATGCTGGAGCGCTTAACACGACTTGGTGGGATAGGGATCTCGGTATCGCTGGTAGAGTTTTGGTGAAGGATGGCAGCGGAAAAATCGTCACCAAGCTGGTGAAGCTGGACTGGCCGATCGCTCGCATCCCAACCCTTGCTCCCCATTTTGGTGTCGGAATGCTTGGAACAAATAATGCCGAGACCCAAGCTGTTCCAATTATCGGTCTTGACAATTCAGACATAAGGGCTATGGGTGATGAGTTTAAGAACTTGACACTTGGAGGAGCGGGATCCTTTGCAGCAACACAACCACCTAAGTTGGTCAGAGCCATTGCAGGTGAACTGTCCATTCAGGACTACTCCTCAATTGTCAACTGGGAACTTGAGCTATTCGATACCCAACCTGCCCAAGTAGGAGGATTGGACAAGGAGTTCATTTTCGCTGGACGAATTGACGACAAGATTTGTTCATGGGCTGCCATCGAAGGTCTTCTTGCTTCCGTTGCTACACCTAAGAAGGATGAAGCTGTCATCAAACTGGTTGGCCTCTTTGACGATGAGGAGATTGGATCTCAGCTTCGTCAAGGTGCGAAGAGCAACTTCCTCCCCAGTGTTGTTGAGAGAATCTCAGAGGCATTCTCCAAGAACGGTTCCAGCGCAAATACTTTGTCTCAAACCTACGCAAACTCTTTCTTGGTTTCAGCCGACGTCTCTCATGCCGTCAACCCCAACTTCCTTGGCTCGTATCTTGAAGGACATGCACCACGTTTGAATGTTGGTCTGGTCATTGCTTCAGACTCGAATGGCCATATGACGACTGATTCTGTCTCGACGGCGCTGTTGACTAGGTGCGCCGAGAAGAGCGGTAACAAGCTTCAAGTCTTCCAGATCAGAAATGACTCTAGATCCGGAGGAACTGTTGGCCCTATGTTGAGCTCCGCTATGGGTGTACGATCCATCGATGCGGGTATCCCACAGCTTTCTATGTAAGTTTTCGCTCTTTCTCCTATGGTCTTGACTAATATGAAATAGGCACTCCATCCGTGCGACTGTTGGAAATTTGGATCCTGGACTTGGCGTCAAGATCTTCAAGGGTTTCCTCGACCACTTTGAGGAGGTTGACAAGGAGTTTGAATAGACACGTGTAGGTGATAGTCAAGATTTCCATAAGACATTTCCATCTTTGATTAGATCCTGACATTAGATAATTACATGTACAACAAATTTAGAACGGTAGATTTACAGAGATTTCTAGTACCACACCTAAAGCTTGCTTCCTCTCACAAGTGACCTGTGACTTTATTGTTGAGCTGTTGTGTGAACTGGTCGAAAACAACACGTGGATAGCCAAAATTGAGATGAGTATCTCTTCAGAATGACAGGTAGGGGAAATTCGTCTGGCATTCTATGAGCTCGACTTTGAGCAAGACGCAGCTGTTGGAGCCCAATCAACCCAATTAGCTTCCAGGATTTTGGGTGGCTGCAAAGCTGAAGAAGATTCAAAGCTGAGTGGGTGTCGTTATTCGCAATAGCCACCAGAGAGCATTCCTGAAGTCAAAGTATGCCTTGCTTGATGGTCGTTATTTGTTAGTTCAAACAAGAGACTAGTAGACAGCTGCTCGAAAAGCCTCAAGTCGCGGGGTTCGAGGGGTTGGTGAAACATGGCGATCTAAATGATGCTGATTGCATGTCTCAGAATATTACTTCTGAATGCTTTTACAACTGCCCGACAACTCACAGCTTGTGAGGCTCTCGCTATCCCTGTTTGGTGTGATTGTTTTCTACAAAGATAGCCGTGATTCCAAGTTCCAACCCGAGAGGTATTCTAGGGATTATCTATAATTGCACGACTCATGCAACCGACAAACGATCAGCTAGACATTCTTCACGCATTGTGATCATGGTAGAATTAGTACTATCTCAACGTTGCTTTTCTGGCACGATTTACGGACTTAAAGGATGGTATGAGGTCAAAGGCAGCACAGCAGATCAACATCTCTCAGTATGTGGCAGCTGCTATACCAATTTCATTGTGCCACTAGGCGACCTCTCGGCTGCATTTGTGCCAGCACAAGAAATTTACAGGAAGCAATCATGCTGCTGCAACGTATTGCACCTTCGAATATTGATCTCCCTGAGTCAAGAAACCCAAGCTCTTACTATGCTGGCCCCGGAAAGTATTCAGCTCTTCGAAGGCTACAAAAAATTGCTGAACGAGTTACCCGAATGTAATCCAGAGGAAGACGAGAAAGCAAGAAAAATCAAGTGGTACACTTTATTGTCACCGAAATCGAGCCAAGAGATCCCCGGATTCTTCTGCTGCGAATATTGCGTGCGCAGCTTGGAATGTATGAGCGGTTTCATCGGTGGAAATGAAATACCAGCGTGCGTTCGTTGAGACCACGCAGCCACCTGTTGATACAGCCTGTAGCATACAGTTGAGCTTCGATGAGAATGGTATGTTTGCACCGCCAGGCATCCACTATTTCCAACGAGCATTACAAGGCGTGACAAAAGATGAGCATGGCGTTTACATGTCGGGGCTTGCTCAATTTACGTGGGACAATGCCTATGCCTGTCCGAGCGAGAGAAAACCAAAGAAGCATGGTATTTCATCTGTGACAGTGGCGGCACTACCCAATGGATGTGCGACAAGTGCTAATTCGACAACATGCACTGCAACCCGGAACGAGCACCTTTCCTGAAGAATTGGGTGCGATCCATTGTGAAGGTGGATGAAGAGCTAGTGTGTAGTATCTGGGCCCCACGTATGCGTTCTGGTCTGCTGAGGGCCATCAAAAACAACGATGAGCAGTACCTGAAAAACCTGGGCATCAACTACGGCACGCGCAAATACGAAAACCAACTGGAAATCATCAACCTTACGACCAATATGCGCAATTGCCAGAGAGCTGTTAGGATGGCCGATAATACCGCCCAGTGCAATGCGATCATGAACTTGAGCGCGCATAACAACGATTCGATGGCAAGGTTGTACTCGGGCTCGAGTTATCAGGATATGTCATGGTCGTCGGCATATGGGAATACAATATTGCAGGCTCAGTTTGAGGCTGCGGATCATCGGAGGCTAGCTGCTATTGAGGCGATGAAGATTGATATGAAGGAAGAGGAGTGGAAGGCATGGTTGAATGAAGAAGTGTCTTGAATGCGAGGGCCATTCAAGCGAGGTGAAGTTGGTAATTTGGTTTCTTGATTTTCTTTAATGCTCTATCACTACCAGGACTCGTAACGGCCATTTTGATTGTTATATTTTATTTTATTTTTTTGAATGCAAGCTATGATATTTAGAGCTGAGCTCATCAAATGAGCTGCTTTGAATGGATCTTGAAGTTGTTTTCATTCCCTATCTTCACTGAGCTTTGCAGAGTACATGATATTGTCAACCTGCATAATCTATTGCCTCACCAGCATCCAGTCGCCGAAGTGATTCTTCAATACCGGGATAGTTCCAGTAGAAAGGCGCATGTTTATACACAGTCGTGATATCATGTGATGATAGAATTCCCGATGAAAGATTTTGAGCAATCGATGCTCGAGGAAGTCGCACTCGTTCCTAGGAATGTCAGCATATTTTCTTCTAAAAGATCAAGCCACCAAGTCGCTCACCCATTGTTTCAATACGTCATGTGCGTTGTCTCTGGTTACCGAAGCAGTGTTCAACAGGCTCAAACCCTCGGCATCTTCAATTGCCTGATTTGCACCTTGTGATTGCGTTGGAGTCATGGCATGAGCAGCATCTCCGAGAAGGACGGTTCGTCCTCGAACGTACGTAGGCAATGGATCTTGGTGGCGCAGTGGCCAGAGCCGAATATTTGGTGCAATCCTACCAATGTTAGCACTATGTCTAGAAATCCCAAAGATCGAGATATATATATACTTGAATAAATCCTTGATGCCATCCGGGAAGTCTTGGAAATACTCGATCACATCTTCTGCAGTTCTGATCTCATTTTTGCTCTCGGGTATAGGATCCTTCAGCAAGTTATCTGGTACGAGCACGATGAAATTGAACATTGTGAAGTCGCGAAACGGGTAGAAAGCCATTGAGCGCTGACTCCCATCAGCTGCTACCATGAGTCCTAATGATGCTTGGTCGGGTCCCGAAAGGTTAGGATATATCGCCATTGCCTCTTCAGCGGGGATGATGAAGCGGAAAGCTGATGTCCCTGATGGCTTGGGAGGACTCACTGACTCGTCTACGACGGAGGAGCGGACTCTCGAGTTGATACCATCGGCACCTGCATCTTGTCAGTCCAGGCAAATCAAGTGAAAAGAAGATGTATACCAATCACGAGATCAGACTCATAAACAGCTCCATTCCTTAAAGTCACCCTTCCCGCTTCTGCGTCAACCTCCACCACTTCAGCACCAAACACAATCCTTGCTGGCTCACCCTCAATCCCCAACTCTTCACTCGGAGCAGTCGCCAATCTCAAAAACTCATCTCTCAAATCCGCACGATTATTAGACAACCACTTATCCCCATAGTCTTTCTCCCAATTCAACGCATGCTCGTGGACGAGAAACTCGGACTTGGTCCAGATCTTGACGTAGTCCATGCCTACGCATCCAATCTTCGAACGATCGAGCCCTAGCTTGTCGAGCGTTTGCATGGAGCTTGGTCCAAGGAGTAACGCGGCGCCGAATTCGACGGCATGTGGTGTTCGCTCGAGGATGGTGACGGTGTGGTGGGTGCGGAGGACGCGTGCTGCGAGGGCGCCTCCTAGACCGCCGCCGACTATTGTGATGTTGAGACCTTTTTCTTGTGTTGAAGACATTGTCTTAGATGAGAATCACTACGTGGAGAGATGAGGAGGCTGGCTGAGATGATTATCGAATATTGACAAGACGTCGTTGTGATGAAGATCTCTCAAAATACCAAAATTTGACAATTCAATGAAATTCATCCAGATGCTCGCACTTTCAAGAAAGAGATATGAGTTATAATTCTATGAAATTACTCATATCCATCACTAATAAGCCTGGGACATCCTAGCTCGGCATTTGACCGAGTACGACGCTCTTCTTATTCTAAGATATCGTTGTCAGCTCTAAAAGGTACTCTCGCCAAGCGATATTCTTATCGTCTCAGGGGTCATTAAAACTATAAAATGTTTATCAACAAAAGATGAACGAATTGAAGACGAGCAATAGCTTTAGAGTTCAGGAACACTCTCCGCATGAATCTCGGCATTGGATGAAGTGCCCCATGGGGAACTCACCTGCCGGATTTGGCATTGTGTTGAAGTGCCGGTTCATTGACTACAAATATACTTATTGTTAAAAAGAAGAGTGTTCCAACTTGATAACAACATTTCAAACTTGGCTCCTTAAGAACAACCTAGAAACATAGAAGTCCTGAAAATTTGAAACCACAAGCGAGACCGCATAATCGAAACCAGCAACACGATGACAACCGAACAGAAACGCTTCCTTCTCGTCACCTACCCACGTACAGCATCAAATCTGCTTCTCAAACTACTCGCACTAGAAACGCAAGAGAATGTGCTCATCGCACCAAACGGCGGGGGTCCTCACGGTGGAAATGGGTACTTCTTCATTCGCAACCAAATGCTGAAAGGGAAAATGGGAACTCATGGAAAGACCATGAGTGAATGGACGCAAGAGCAAAGAGATCAATTGCAGGAAAGCTCACAGGCATGTTTCAACGACCTAGAAGCATATGCCCAGCAAGCCGAAGTTGAAGGCAAGATTGCTTTCGTCAAGGAGCACATCCATTTCGTGACAGAGCCGACAGCACAGGAGAAGTTCTTGTTCGGTGAAGGAGAGACGTTGCAAAAGCCATTGACGATTCAGCTTCCTGCCATTTATGGCACTGAAGGCACTCGCACTGCTGGGAACGACACGATATTTCCAGACGAGTTTCTCCAGACTTGGCGACCAACCATCCTCATTCGTCACCCATCATTGGTGTTTCCCTCGTACTACCGAGCTTGTCTAGATCTTCCTCAGTTCAAGTCCACGGACAGCCAATTTGAGCTGTTTATGACTTTCACTTGGCAGCGCAGGCTGCATGATTGGTACCTTGAACGATTTTCTGGGCAAGCAAACGATGCTGGGGTATGTTGGCCTGTGGTTCTGGATGCTGATGACATTATTGCCGAGCCAGCTGTTGTGGTTGAGTATTGCAAGATTATTGGGATTGATGCAGCGAAGTTGAAGTTTGAATGGGCTCCAGTGACGGATGATGAGAAGGCAAAGATTGGAAATCCGGCTGTGGAGAGGTTGCTATCGTGTTTATTGGCTTCGTCGGGAATCCAGAAGGATAAGGTGGCGACTAATATTGATATTGCAACTGAAGCTGTCAAGTGGAAGGCTGAGTTTGGAGACAAGGTGGGGGCGAAGTTGGAAGCGTGGGTGCAGAAAGCAATGCCGGACTATGAATGGATGAAAGCGAGGAGATTGAGAGCTTAGGTAATCCTAGCAGTTGCCATACATGTGTGTATACGACATTTAAATTAAAGGCTAGCTTATCATGGGGATTTTGGTAATCTTACTCGCCCCTTCTTGTCTCGAGAAACAGGAAAAAAATGTTGACAATTTTCATGAGGATGTCAAGAGATTCAGATGAAATGATGTGTCGATTGAATGGGTATGAAAAAATTTATATAGAGAACTACGAACACTCTGCCACTTCATTGGTATTGCTATGCCTTAAGTGATTTGAACCTGGACAACTTGAAGAAGTTTTTGAACCTTTTCAACCTCGAAGTTCGAGCCTTTGCTGGAGTGGCAACAGCCACTTGTGCAGTAGCTTCAGGTGCAGTAGCCGCAGATTTCGCTTGGGTCGAAGCGATTGACAGTACAGCACTGAAGGTGAACCAATTAACGTTGACAAAATCCTGTACTTGACCACTTGAAAACTTAATCCACATCGCATGAGTCCCCGAAACCCTTGTATTCATCGATGTTCTGACTGTCGTCCAATTTTGCCATCCTCCTGTGTTGGCAACTGAGAAAGTAGAGACTGGTGTTGCATTTAGATCGTCAATAACCAATTGGACTAGTCCACTGATTCCACTTCCTGCGCCTGAGGCAACCCTAACCGAAAACACATTCACACCACTCCCAAAGTCAACACTGTTGAATCCAATCCAGTCTCCGTTGGCAATATAAGCGCAGTTCAATCCTCCACCAGAATCTGATGTTGATTGAGTTATGATACCATTATTGCTATCAAAACTAGCTGCCCTGATTTGGCTAGTGGCATTTAGACTTGCCGCTCCTCCTCCACCGAGTGTGATTGCAAGGAGAACAGGATTGGGATCAAAAACGGAACCAGATTGATCCTGTCCTCCACTGGGAGCTACATCGTCGTAAGGGAATGCATAACCTCGACGATCGAGGTTTGTTTCATGAACTATGCGCGAATAGTGATTGGTGACGAAATCTTGATAATATGTCCCAACACTTGATGGCTCCATGGACTGTGAGAGTAGAGTGGAGCGATTGAAAGCTGCCGAAATTCGTGGTGTCAATGCTGCAAGCCCGGCCGCGCTCGTCATAAATGGTCCCGTGCTGCATGTGAAGATGTCCGATGTTGAAGGTTTGCCATATGTCCCAACATTGGGAAAGGTCAAGACATTTCCAGTGACAGTCCCCTGAACGGTCCCAAAGCTCGCTTGAGTATCAATTGTGAGAGGCGTGCTTTTATATTTGCTCCATACTGCATCAACGTAGGGCTCGTAGTAGCCGGCGAACAGTAATGAGTTAAGCACTTGGCCAAGATTTGGGCTCAAGGCTCTGATAATTTGACCGGATGGAGATTTTACAATGAGCTGATTCCAACCCTTTCCATCGACGGCACTTTGAGATCGAAGACCTTGGCAGACTCGATCCAAGCCGTCTCTTGGCAATCCTTGAACTACCTGAGTGTTACCACTGGCATTGGTAAGTGTCAATGCAATGGGAATAGAAACGAAGTCCACATAAGAGATGTTTGCGTAAAGCTGGTATTCATTGAATGTCAACTCGCAGAACCCCCAGAGAGTATTGATATTTGGATCAGATGGATTCGTAACCGAGGGCTCGACAAGACCTGGACCTGGGTTAAGGAGGAAAGTCAAAGGGGCTTGAAGTGAGAACCAAACGCGGGAGGCTGAAAGTCGTGGGATGATAACATTGATCGTAGAACCCGGTTGGTCCAAAGGAATCGCGCAATTGACCGCAAGACGAGTGCCGGCTGCTGATGGTGATGAGGGGAAGTACGGAGTTTTTCCGTCTGCTTCAATGATGCATAGATTGCCAGAGGCAGCCCGGCCAGTAATATACATGTAGCCAGGGCTACCAGTGGTGTTTCTTATGGAGATATTGAGTTGATCCGGCATGATGACTTTATGCGCAGCAAGTAATGATGTGATACAAAAAGGGCCGAAACATCAAAATTCGAGGAGAAAATTGAACTGCGTAACAAACAACAACTGCCATACACTTCCATTTGAGGGAAATGTTTAACCGGCCTGGCAATGAAGTGTGATCCATCTTTACTATTATCTTGGAGCTTGTAGGCAAGCATGACCGCCTCTTGATCACAACTTCAAAGACACTGTCGTGTGACAGACCAGCATTAGTGAGCTTGACAACCACCACTCAACAGATGCCACCTGCTAGCTTTTCACATCACCATAAGAACTAGACCTTAGAAAAAAAGATATACCACTTACTGCTGACATCTGATACACCTCTAAATTTGCCAACCTCGGAGATTTTCAAGAACTGGTTTCTTGGCAGTTCGTGATGATTTTATGTCCCGTCCTCCTATAATATAGCTGTTAACCTCCGGCACGCCACCGGTGCGCCTCTAATCCCATATGGAGCAGGAGGCCAACCTAGATGTCCTTTTACCTCATTGAAATACATTGAAATGACATTAGAATGATCCCGAGATGGTTGGAGATAGCGTCGAGCTAGGCTTAAACTCTGTTAAGATCAGACGAGGACTTATAGCCAGTAGAACGCTCGTACCACGTAAGTCACATGATGTGGTCGCTTAGGTAGCCTTGTGATCCCCATCCCACTAGTGTCCCGTACCTAAAATCAACATCGAGGAATCCCTCTTCCTATTCTGTTCACGATATTTCCCAACTATAATAGTTTGGTACTTTTGCTTATACTACGGAAGGATAGAACCCATCATAACTGGTCTTCTGGTACTCCAAGTCCCACGAGTCCGTCACATTTCCATCACTACACCATCTCGGCTTGCATTTATCCATCAAGCCACAGTTACACCAAGCAGTATAGCCGTCGGTACTGAGTCGGACAAATGTACAACATTCATGGGTCCCCCGCATTTGAGACATGCACGCGGAACATATCATGCACAAAATCTGGTCGATCATTCCCGGGTTTTGATCCAAACGACAACAAGTTGGGGTGATGAAAGAGACTTGGGCGATATGGACTTTCTACTGGATGGTCGATGGAATCTGGCAGTATGAGATTTGTATAGAATAAGAAGAGGCCTCATCCTTCTCATTAGAATCATGTAGCAGTTGCACTTTCAGCAATCAAAATGCTTTCTTTTATCTTTCTTCTTGGCTTAATTGACCTCGGTGCATATGCTCGGCAGTTTAAAATACCTGAAGTCCAGGAAGTTGTCCAGGAGGTTCTGATCGAGTTTGCCGAGACAGTTCACTACTCGCCTAACACGACAAGTGTATTGCATGCTCGACAAGCAACTCCATATTGGTATGAGAGCATTGCGCATCAAGGTATATCAGCATTTGGTCCCAGTGGATACAAAGTATACCGAAATGTGAGGGATTATGGTGCTAAAGGTAGTATTGAGTCAATTTACTTGATTGCCATTTATTGATGTCTCTCTAGGTGATGGTGTGACAGACGATACCGCTGCCATAAATGCAGCGATGAGTGATGGAGGCCGATGTGGTCGAGGTTGTGCAAGCTCAACTGTCACTCCTGCAGTAATCTACTTCCCATCTGGGACATACATCTTGTCCTCGTCTATCGTTGATTTTTACTACACTCAAATTATCGGTAATCCAAACTCGCCTCCTGTCTTGAAGGCAACAGCAAATTTCCAAGGATTCGGTTTCATTGATGGTGACCCATACGACACCCAAGATCTCAGATGGGGTTCAACCAATGTCTTCTTCAGACAGATCCGCAACTTGGTCTTTGACTACTCAAATGTACCCATCGGGTCGTCTCTTTGCGGTATTCATTGGCCTACATCTCAGACAACCTCTCTACAGAATCTTGTTTTCCAAATGAGCTCAGCATCAGGCACGCAGCACATTGGCATCTTTTCTGAAAGTGGAAGTGCTGGCTTCATGAACGATTTGAGTAAGTAAGCCCGGATCTTACACGATGCTCGCTAAAACTGTCGTAGCTTTCAATGGTGGAAATATTGGACTCCAGATTGGGAATCAGCAGTTCACGATGAGGGGTCTGACATTCAACAACGTCGTTACTGCAGTCAGTCAACTTTGGAGTTGGGGCTGGGTGTATCAAGGTATCAAGATCAACAACTGTGGAACTGGAATCGATATCAGTGCAGGTTCGTTAATCTGATGTCTGTTGCTTTAGTTCTCAATGCTGACGATGAATAGGTGGCCGAACGGCGCAAAATGTAGGCTCAATCATTCTCATGGACAGTACCATCACCAACACGCCCGTGGGAATAATTACTGCTTTCGATGCGACCTCGTCACCAAATGCTGCGGGAAGCTTGATTCTCGAGAATGTGGTTCTTAATAATGTCCCCACAGCTGTTCAAAAGTCTGGCGGAGGAGTTCTATTGGCAGGTGGCTCGACAACAATTACCGCATGGGGTGAAGGAAACAAGTACACTTCAGACGCAGTTGGGCCACAAAGATTCCAAGGCCCATTTACCCCACCAACTCGACCGGGTTCCCTTTTGAGTGGCAGCGTGTACTATTCGCGATCTAAGCCACAGTACAATGACCTTCCAGTGTCGTCATTCCAAAGTGTTCGAAGTGCAGGAGCTTCAGGTAATGGCGTTGCGGATGATACCACTGCTCTCCAGAACGTTATCAACAGCGCCACCGCAGCTGGAAAGATTGTTTACTTCGATTCTGGAACTTATAGAATCACAAGCACCTTAACCATTCCACCAGGCGCCAAACTTGTTGGTGAGACATTTCCAATTATCATGTCCAGTGGAAGTTTTTTCAACGATATGAATAATCCAAAGCCTGTCGTCAAAGTCGGAAACACGGGACAAGCAGGACAAGTAGAATGGAGTGACATGATTGTCAGTACCCAAGGAGTTCAAGCGGGAGCAATCGCAATACAGTGGAATCTTGCCACGTCTGGAATACCATCGGGAATGTGGGATGTTCATGTTCGTATCGGGGGCTTTGCTGGTTCCAATCTCCAAGTCAGCAACTGTCCTAAGACTCCAGGCAATCCAGCAGTCAACAGTGCTTGTATCGCAGCATTCATGTCGATGCATATCTCGGCATCTGCTTCAAATCTTTATATGGAGAACGTTTGGATGTGGACTGCTGATCATGACATCGATAGCTCTGACAACACACAAATTACAGTCTATGCTGGTCGCGGGCTTTACATTGAAAGTACGGCGGGCAATTTCTGGCTGTAAGTATCTCTCTTCTAATATCATGTCAAAATGCTAACAAATGAAAAGTGTCGGAACTTCAGTTGAGCATCATACATTGTACCAATATCAGCTTGCCAATACCAACAACCTGTACATGGGCTTTGTTCAAACAGAAACACCGTAGGCAATTTAGCGAGATATTTCAAATACTTGCTAACCTCAAAATTCAGATACTACCAACCTACTCCATCTGCTCCAACTCCATTTAGTGTGGTTTCGTCTCTAAACGATCCAAATTTCGCTACATCATGTGCTGGAAAGTCAGGAAACTGCGCAAACGCATGGGGTCTTCGAATTATCAACTCGAACAATGTTCTCATTTACGGTGCAGGACTTTATTCGTTCTTCAATGATTACAGTACAAGTAGGTAGCTTGCGGGTTTCCGAGAGATTCTTGCTAATGCTTAGCAGCTTGCTCTAATGGCGGAGGTCCCGAAAACTGCCAGAACAACATCTTCTCCGTGGAAGGCAGCACAAACAATCTCAATGTGTATTGTCTGAGCACTGTTGGCACCACAAATATGATCACCCAAAACGGCAACACTATAGCTTCGTACATCGACAACGTCAGCGTCTACCCAGACACCATTGCGCTCTTCAGACCAGGCTCATCTGGACCAATTTCAAGTTCATCTTCTTCATCCTCCTCAACTCGAGCTTCATCCTCCTCGACTTGTCCTACCGGCTGCGTGCCTCAATCTTCTACCTCATCAACTCGAATTTCGACAACTCCGACATCTGCTTCATCCTCGACCTCTTCACAAACATCATCAAGTGCTGCATCCTCGTCTACCGTTTCCGCACCAGCTGGATGGACTTACAAGGGATGCTACACTGACTCTGTCACTGCACGAACACTCAATACAAGATTGGATGTCGCTGGTGGAGATAGTGCCAACACGCCCGAGGCATGTATCGCTGTATGCAGTGCACAGGGATTTACGATATCCGGAGTCGAGTACGGCACCGAATGCTGTAAGTTCTGTTCCTTTCATAGGTAGTGACAAGACTGATGAATTTAGATTGTGACACTACACTTCGTAATGGAGGAGGACCTGCGCCAGATGGAAGTGTTGGTTGTAATATGGCTTGCCCTGGTAACAGTGCCAAGATCTGTGGAGGTGGGAATAGGCTTTCACTTTATATGAAGAATTGATGAGTGTTTGACTGGAAATTACTCTAGAGATAACGGGAAGTTTGGAATTCCTATTGGCATTGGGAATTATGTCGAGAATATGAGTTTGCGATCTTCGTTGTGTATTTTCAGATACAAACATAAGAGATATGAACAAAGGCTTGTATTTTTTGCCAGCACACTTGCTATTTCAATAGGGGTCAAAGGTACATGAGATAAAAACGAGCTCACAGAACATTTAGTCTACATCCTCAAACCTCCCCATCAGTAATAACTCTAAACTTTGCAACACACTCCATCCATTTCTGCTGGTTCTCCTCACTCTCCCCAACCCAAGCCTCAATCTGCTTCAACCCTTGCAAAGTCTCCCTCATCCGTCTCCCATCACTCGTTCCACACAAAATGGTGACTTCACAGCCCCCAAGGCTTCGCATACAAGCAAAACACACAATCTCCCTCGAAATCCCAATGCTCGCCCCCAGCTTCCCAAGTATTTGCTCTTCCCCATCTAGCGTATCCAAACTCCCCCACAACAGACCCCAAGGGGCATAAGCGATACCATTGTCTCGACAGTACTCGCGGACATCTCTATCAAAAGTAACAAGCGGGTACGGTACAGGCATCATTGTAGGATCAGGCTTATCGATCGTGTCCTTCGTGAAGCAATTCTGAACCGCTCTTGGCTTCACACTAGCGACTTCGTAGACTTGGCGAAGGGTAACGAGATCGATATTCGACAAGCCAAGCGAGGAGACTTTACCAGGAACCAAAGCCTCCATAGCCTTCCACGCAGTAAGTGTGTCCTCGATGTCGGGATACGTCGAGTGTAGAACAAGCGACTCCAGGTAGTTGACTCCGAGGTTTTTAAGCGAAGAAGCCACGGACTCGGCAACTTGTTCTGGTATGCTTTTCGTGGTGTCGTATGGATATCCGGCGGGGTCTTTGCCAGTCTTGAAGGGGGAGAATTTAGTTTGGATCTGACATTTCGTTAAATCAATCTCAATTCAAGATCACCACACTTTGAAATCTGCCTTCAACATCAGGGTATGTGGTCAAGAGGCAGCTTTACATATAGGTCTTCACGTTCAAACTTCTTGGTAGCAAGCGCTGCCGCGATGCCTTCCCCAACCAGTGCCTCACGATATGCAGATTTGCTCCCCGCAGTGTCTATTGCTCTGAAGCCAGCGTTAAGCGCTGCTTCGACGAGTGATGAGGTCTTTTCAAATTTGAAAGCTGTCCCGTAGATGATTTTTGGGAGGCCTTGAAAGCAAGACGATTCAGCCATGACTGACAGACACTTTGCCACTACTGCCAACTGCTGAACTTTTAGGTTTCTTATTAGTACCTAAAGTCTTTTCAATTCACAAAAAAAACTGCTCTCCTTAACCATTCGCTTATCGGTTGTCAATCAACAAAAAAAAAAGACTGACCCATTTCGGAAGGTCGCTAAAATGATATTAGTCGCATGACGGCTCGCTTAACCCCCTATTGGTTAACTCGGTGTTACCTCTTTCCACCTTTTCTCTTTGAAGTCGAAGGATTCGATCCTTACCTTGTAACGCAGATACAGTCAGCTGTACCTCACATTAGGCAACTCGTCGCAATGACTGCGGCGTAGTGCAGTAAGTAAACACTCATAACGAACTTTTTCAACGCTAAAATGCTAGAGTATTGGAAAATTGACCCCTCTACCCCACTTTCGCCTGGCATAATGACCACCACAACAACCATCACTTGTCTCTGCGGCACAATTGCAGTACCAAGCGCTCTCCTGGTCCAAAGCTCATGCCCCATTAACATACACTGCCACTGCTCCACATGCCGACACACAAGCGGCGCACTAGGAATTACATGCCCCTTACTCCATTCAGCGCCACCCGCCAACCTGCTCGCCAAGCTAACTGCATACCACAGTTCCAGCTGGGTGACACGATATTTCTGTGCTTCGTGTGGCTCTCATGTTTTCTACCAAGACCACCAGTATGATGAATCGGTGTGGTATTGCTTGAGCGGGAATATTGAGCCTGGGGCTGGCGATGCTGATGGTGCTTGGAAGGATGCGATTAAGATCCTTCGTCATGATTTCGTCGCTGATACGGTTGATGGTGGGCTTGCTCCTGCCCTTTTGAAGGTCGGTGGTCGGGATATTCCCGCTAGAGGCGCGGAGGGGATGGGCACCAACAGAGATCTGGATATGTCATCCTCTGCTGTGCTTGAGATGCCAAAGAATGCAATGACAGAGTCGTCAAAGTTGGATCAAGATTCGCTTCTCCCAGCTAAATGTCACTGCGGAGGTGTTTCTCTGCTGATTAAGCGAGCCAACTTCAGTGCACTGGACAAAGCAAGGTACATACCTCGAGATCGAACGAAATATAAAGCGTACATGTGCGCGTGTCGATCTTGTAGACTCTCGATCGGCGTCCCGCTTGTTCCATGGGCTACATTTCCTATATCTCAGGTTTTCAATGCGTCTCAAACACCATTGACACCTTTGATTATGAGTGAAGATGTTTTGCAAGCAGAGTCAAATCCAGGTTTAAGTCTGAAGTATCACTGGTCATCTACAAACGTTTGCCGTAGTTTTTGTGGATGTTGCGGTGCGAGTGTGTCGTATTGGACTTCCAAGCTTCCTAATGAGATTGACTTGCTTGTTGGGATATTCAGGGCTGAAGAGGGAAGTATGGCAAGGAAGTGGCTGGATTGGGGATGGGGAAGATGCGATTTTGAAGATGAAGTGACGGATGAGCATATGCTTGCTGCTTGGAAAGAGGGTCAAGGTGTTATGAGCATTTGATGAATGTTATACAATCGAGCAAATGACAATGAGTTGAAATTTCAAACGTGGATTTCCTATTGAAACAAGGTGTGCAGGTTGAGATGGTAGCGAGAACTGGACATCAAGGAGTGCTTTCGCGAGGATGAGCTCATCAGAAGAAGACTTGTCACACTGATTTTTGTTACCGGTTTCGTTTTTCCTTTCACTTGTTGACGGAGTAAAATTGTATAACGTTATACTCAATTTCTACAGGATTTAGAAGGAATTTTGAAACATACATCTACCACTAACATATCCCAACACTCACGCCTTGACCTCCATCCCCTTGAACAGCTCATCAAACTGCTCCTCGGCAACAGCCGCACAGTCAAAACCATAAATCTTCTTCTGCACATCCGCATCTGCCCACTTATCAGGCACGCTTCCCTTCTTCTCCTTCAACTTCGCGAATGCCTCATCCCGCTCCTTCTTCGCCTGCCCCTCACCGAGATGCAACCCACGCCCACTTTCCGCTGCAAGCGCAACCAGCGTCTCAGCCCTCTCTTTTCGCACCGCCTCATACACCCTCAACGCCTTATTGATGCTCTCGGGACTTCCATCGGGACAACGATCTAGCACCACGGCCAACACAGCCGCATCCTCAATGGCCTGCGCAGCGCCCTGGTTGAGATGCGGCAGTGTAGGATGACAAGCATCGCCCACGAGAGCCATAGAACCGTGAATCCACGTCGGCAGCGGACTGTGAACTCTGAGCTTCCACTCGCAAACCTCTCCGTCCGGCACGAGATTCAGCATGCGCTGCACCATGGGGCAGAAATCATCAAAGACCTTCAACATCTCGGGTTTCGACCCCTTGGTCGTATATGTCGCTGACGGGGCCTCGGCGAAGTTCTTGTCCGGTTGCACGGTCGACAGGTTGTATATCTGCTTGCTGGATACCGGGTAAGCGATAATGTGGCGCTTCTCGCCGATCCAGCGTGTCACGCGGTCGCTGTCGATGAGCTCCAGAAGTTCGGGGTCGTTCTCCATGTCTGATCGGTTGAGCATGATGCGGTATGCAGCTTGGTGGGTGTCGATGATTTGAGCGTCAATGTTCAGGTCTTTGAGCATCTGGTCTCGGATTCGGCTCTTCAGACCGTCGGCTGCGAGGAGGACATCGGCGGTCACAGTGTAAGGCTCTCCGCCTCGGGGCTGGACCTTGATTGATGGTTTTGGTGTCCAGGATTCCACTTCAACTCCTGCGACGGAGAAGTGGAACTTGACGGCTTTCTCTTTCTTACATCCTTCATAGATTGAACTAGCAAGATTTGATCTGTGGCCTACCATGTGAGGGTATTTATACGTGCTTCTGATGTATCTCAGATCTACGTGACCAAGTTCTTGATTTGAGTCTCCGTCTAATTTGATGTTAGCTTTGTGCCTTTTGAGTGCTGACAGCTTCTTACGTCTAATGCTCGTCTCCTTGATATCAACAGCTTCCCGCTCGATATCAGCCCAGACGCCTAAGTTGTCCAGGATTCTGCCCATGTTTGGCGCCAGTTGGATACCAGCTCCAACGAAGCCCAAATCAGCTGCAGTCTCATAGACATTGATGTTCGTGAAACCCTTCTTTGCAAGAGCTAGAGCAGAGGCAAGCCCTCCCATTCCTGATCACGTGTTAGAGAACCCCTCACTTGCCATTTCATATGAGATTGAAAGATTTGCTTACCAGCTCCCATAATGACAATGCTTGTGTTTTTGTCCATTTTCGCTATTTGTTGGTATTGTATTCGTCTGTATATTGCCTGTTCTCTGGTCTGTACACTTGACAGCAGGTGCGTTCTCTTGAAGATATGAATGAAATGTGATACTGTAGACTCTTTAGATTCTTCTAAACGATGCCTTATGTATATCTAGAGACCTTCAAATTCTTTCTTGCCGGATAGTCAGTCGGCACCTCATGGTGGACTCCACCACAGCTCACCCCGCAATCAAATCATGCTCCACGAAAGCAGTGATGCCAATTTTTGCGTACCTCTCTCCACACTCACGTGAATCCAATGAGTTCTCGGGACCGGCGTTAAAATATTTACCCATCAGTAGGTTTGACTGTGGTGTTTGGTGGGTGGTGGATGGATGATTCTGGTGGCGGTGACGCGTGTGGGGATGTATGGCGTACATCCCCACAATTGCGCTCGGCTTTCAGTCTAACCTTTTTTGCGCACACAGAATCACCCATTGCGTGAGTCGGAGATAGTTCTAGATGCCTAAGGAGACTCTACGAAGGCGGACAGCTAGCTTAAGCTTAAAGATGTCGTTTTGACTTCTGAAGGCGACGGGCGACTCCTATCATGACTGAGAACTCAAATTTGAGGTTGAGGGGCAAGTCCGAGCTTGGATCGTGAAGCGAGCACTGCATGTGAAAAGGGGGGCTAGCCGAAGACGTTTGTGGAGTCACGAAGGCCTCTATCGGAGTCTGATGAAGAGCTGGAAGAAGTTTGACTCAATGATGTTTAGATTAAGAGATATGATTGATTTCAACATCGTCAATTGGTAGCACCTGCCTTCAACGGAGGGACCTCACCTGGTCAGACATAGATGTGAATTGAACTTCAACTTCGATCGCAACGACAGCTTTCACTTCACTTCATTGACTCTGCTGGTAGCTTAGCAAAGTCTCTCAATTTCCAGGCAACATATAGCTCATCACTCGCTGCCGGATAACAGGCAAAATAAGTCAAAAGACATCATCGACTCACTGTTGACAAGCAAATTGTACGTACTCCATACTCTACCCATCCCCAAGACACGATCTTTTATCCCCATTCTCCCACAAGAATATACATCCCTTCCATTTATTCTTCAAGGGACCGCTATGAGTTCTTCTTCACTCCTCTCCCTCCCTCCATATTACCACTCCTATCCCACTCTCGTTTGCATCCTTCTGCCAATTCCAAGCCTGTCATCCCTTCACTTCACTTCGCCTCCTTCGAGCTATTAACCTTCCGTATTCTTACATCTTACCTATCTACGAAGTCTAAGCTGCATCCATGTAGCCTGTACGCACGCGAACACATTACCCAAGACATCCGTGCCAAATTCTGCGTTGTGTGCCTCTCCTTCCCTATAAATCACGACTAGGATAGGGATTCATTGACCCCCTTCACTCCCTTCAATCCCTTCAATCCCTCCACCTCCTCCTTTCTTCCGCTTACTCCCCCTCTTCTCCCCTCTTGAGCCACAGTGCGAGACTACCTACTTTAGGATTATAAAAACTAAGTCTTAGAATGGCTAATCCCTCCCAATAAAAGGAAAGATAACATAACAGAGATGGCTTGGTCTACCCACCTACGTTTTTGAAATTTTGCTTGAAAACTTCAACGCAAGCATTACGCTTGATCTGTCTCATCTCCCCTCCGTCTATATCAGCCCACAAGGGCAGAGCAAGCTAAGAACATGTGTCATTACTCTGTGTGCACACCAACTATCCAACTATAGACTGTAATTACACAGCCAAAAATTACTCAATTCTGCTTTGATAAGTTCTTTTTAGAAACTAGAGATACCTCATCTAAAATTGCGGAATTTCCTTTCGCTCTAAATGTCTCGTATTGTTAAAAACAGCCGATATTCAATGGGGTATTTAGTGATTTCCTACTATTAAGACAAAGGAAAAATATAAGCTATATTTATAACTATGATTTTATAGAGGCCAAATAGGGAGTACATAGAGTAATGACGAAAACTCTTCCCGTAAAGCAGACGCAACTACTAATAGAGAGGATTACCCAGAGCCATCTTCCACAAACGAACGATACCGTTGGAAGTGGGAAGACACAAGTGCACCACAGCTGCGGTACTTGCCTTGCTGAAGGACAGCAGTGCGCTATTGATGGTAAAAAGTATGAAAGCACTGTTGGGCATAAGACAAGAGCATGTCATCCTGTTGTTAGCCAAGTGTCAAAGCCTTTTAATTTCACAATTTCACAAAATATAGCTTGATAATCAATGCGAATTGTGAAACTCCTAAGCTACCGAAAAGAAAATTCTATGATGTTAATAACTGATCTGCTTCATTCGACGATGAGTCAAGGCTTATATGTTGAACCCGCTGAAATACACCACACCTACTTGAGTAGACGTAGCTGGCCCAACCTCCTTGTGCCACCCCCTTCCCATCCCATCACCTCACCCCCACCAAAATCTCAATCAAGAGCAGCTACAAACACTGTCAGCTAAACACATCGAGCACAAAGTGAAGCATGCAAGAACCAACTAGTCTCACCATCAGTTTCATCATACCCACAGAAATCACAGAAACGTAGCAGGAATAAGCACATAGTTTCTCGATAACAGGCTTGAAGTAAGATATGCAATGTGAGCTCAGTGAGCTCCTTCCCACCTGTTAAAGTCACCATTCAAATCTCAGTCATAGCCTGATGACTTATATCTTAGCCTTACCTCTCGAGTTGCAATTCAGCGCATTTGTACAAGATATTAAGGACCAAGAAGTCGCACCCAATCAATCAATCAATCAATCAATCAAAAAATCGATTGCGAAGCACGATCTCTAAACAGCTCGCTAAGCTTACGATAGGCATCTGCGGAACATGTGCTGAATCGCAGCCCGGAGGACACCTGAAAGAGAGCTTGAAGCATGTATTTTTCTTTCTTTTTGGCGAAGTTTCGTACTCCCAAAGTCAAAACTAGAAAGCGCCTGCTCAATGCTTCTCTTCACACTCATGCTGCATCTCGGTGATAGTGCTGTGCATGAGATTGAATAATAACGCGGACATTTAGTCCTGCGATCACAAGCAAGCAACGGGGAAGCACTCCACCGGCATCCGAGTAACTACAAGGGATGATCCGGCCCCCTACTAGTAGAGCAAACACATTCGAAACAGCACAGGGAGCGACGCAAGGTTGCTCATGCTAAGATCGGCAGACATCAATCTGCAGAGGAAGGACAAGTAAGTCAGAAGTCAGAATCAAACGCGTCCCATCGGCGGAGCCAACGAGCAAGAACAGGAACCGCTCGCTACATGATTGAGCGAGAGATGAAGCCGTCTTCAAAATGCATGAGTAGAATAACTTATCTGTGGCGCTGGCCTGCAGCATGTCGGTGGAATAGTTGGTATTTAGCTCAGTTACACAGGATCGAGAGAACTAAGCAAAGAAGCATTTATCCAACCCCCTCCCAGTGTACCCAATCTGAGGCATCTTCCCGTTGCCTCAACCACGAGCAAATTGAGCTTAGGAAAGAGTGGTATGCGATAACTAAGGTGCTTGATATTGGAGCTGTGCTTGGTATAGTAGGGATAGGTGAAGACGACTGAAGACACAATGCATTATGTCCTCTTATCTAGGAAACGTAATGCGAAGGAACGGGCCGCTTCCTCGTTTGCACGACCAGATCGTTTGCCTCCATAGGAACGCTGCCACGATAGAATGAGAAACACAAGAGAACCACTCAACGACAGCGAATGGCTCAAAGCCAAGTCGCAGAACGGAGGCAAGTGTATGAAAATGACAAAGTGAGTGTCATGTTTAAGGCCACTCGTTGCTTGCTTCCTTGCGCTTTCAGCTGGCCATGGAGCTCCAGGGATGTAGAATACTTTGATCGGCTGGCTCCCGCATGCAGTTGCGCCAATTTCGCTGAACCATGCGCTCAGAACATTGAAGCCAGGTCTCCCATTCGAGTGGTCATCAATTATTCCCAAAGCATGCCAGGTCTCCTCCCCTCGATATTATATGCAATGGAGCATTGTTATGTTTTGACTCCTGTAGCGGAAGAACATTTCTCCCCTGAACACATGCAGACGCAATTCCCTAATCTCCAGCCCCATGGCTATTTGGATTTCGTGCAGAAGATGAAGCAAAGTTGCCATGGGCGGGATGTCCTGGAAAGTGCCGATGCTAACGCATGCGCATCGTCTGTCTACTGCGGGACGATTGACAAGCTCGAAATGAGAGGCGTCGAAACGGCTTTTACCCCAAGCCTTCCCTCACTTTCCAACATCCCCATTGGTACGTCAGACACCCAAATCTTGCCAAGATTTGTGAGATGCAGAATGCACTAGGAAAAATACTTGTAGCACGATACGATGCCGTGGTAAAATCCCGTCCTGCCCATGTGAAAGGCATTAACCGCTACCGTGGACCACTGGCATGGAGTCTTAGGGATGTATGAAGATATTGTCGTTTGAAAAAGGAATGATAATTCCTCGCTAACAGAATAAAACTTGAGTACAGCAAATTAGCTGGATAAATGCCGATTGCAAAAACCAACAAAGTTGGAGCATCTCCGCCAAAGCGGTCGGGGACGTGGCTGTCAGGATGTCATTCCGGCGGCAGGCATACAATTGCGGACGACAAGCTAGGTCAATCCTTGGATGGTCAGGGTGGACAGCCGAGACAGGACTTAACTCCTTGGATTTGCATTCTTTGTCCCACTTAAATTCTTCACTCGTACGATGTTAGATCTCATAGCGAACGGTGTCCAAGCATGCCCCATTCTTGATTTTGGCCCCATGTTGACCTAACCGAAAGGTTAGTAGATAAAAAAAATAGTATCTCCATAATTCATTACATTCTCGCATTCGCTAATCGAGCATGCACGTTGAGGCTGAGATCCCTCCCTGCGCGGAAGCGGGAGAGCTTGACCGGTATGTTCATCCTTCAGATGAAGAGAGCAAGTCGGGGAATTCTTTTTCGACAAGGAAATGGGTTTCATATAGAATTTCTTGGCAATAGCCTTGAAGAATCCAAACAAAGAGCTGGAGTTGCCCTGGCTCACCGAGAAGCAGCTTAAACGGTCAGATTCCCCCCAATGTCCAATCTACCTGCCTCTTTGAGCTATTGGACCCGGTTCACGAAAGTAACACCGCTCCAGTGCGACCTGTTGGCACATAGGGTAAACTCGTTAGCACATTCCTGTATATGCGCGTATTTGGAATTATATTGGTTTGAAGCACTTCAGACAGGGAAGGACAGGTTGAAAATGTCGTGGAATATTCCGTTTTGTCCCAATATCAAGAGACACAGGAACTCTGCTCTGCTGTGTTGGTTTTATACACATGCAGTTTACGAGCGGATAAATGCCCATGCAGGAAGAGCTGCATCGGTATGAAGAGGTTTTATCCGCATTATGTGGTGTGAGATCCCTGGGAATCATGAAAGTGCTGTCAAAAGCGTCTGCAGCTAGTTGTGCTTTTGGACTCCTCTTGGGTGTGGCACATAACTGTGACTATCAGTTCTGGCGAAGAACAAATAGGTATTATTCCGTTATGTGCCTTTACCTTAAATTTATGGCTGGTGCTAAGTGGAACTGAAGTATTTTAACTCTACTTCAATGGTAACGGGACATTGCCTTCGTCCTTAAACGGGAAGAGCTTGCGGTTTCACGAAACCAACGACGAAGCACTCCAATCCGGCGGAACATGGGTAGTGAGTTCTTATCCAAATTCTCTTATGATCTGCTTTCGCTTCTGCCGAGCCTGCTGCTGTGCCGCGTGCAAATTGAATCTGTCGATAAGGATGTGAATGCCATGTGGCATCCGCTGGCAAAACGGGCCGACAGGGTCATGGGAAGGCCTCAGCCCCTCGGACCACTAGGATGAGAATGCTGAACCGGCACCTCACCCGTGCTCTGGCGAGTTCCAGGGTGTTGGAGGACCTTCCTTTGTGAACACATATCTCACCGAGAGCATCCCGTGTCGGCCAGGGCTGTACCGTTCGTCCTGCAATAACTACTGCAATTGCCTAAACGGTTGTCAGCTGATTAATCCGGCATAGCAAATGTAATATAGCGATGAAAAACATGAACCGTCCAGTCCAAGACATGAGCAGGTCCACTCGAGAGGTAGGCGTGAGAATAACCCTCTGCCATTGATGGAAAAACTAGATTGAACCGACTGCTTGGAACGACTTTGGTTGGTTTGGGATGTGTTCTGAGTGGACAGGTCAAGGAGAAGCAGCTCGTTGAATGTGGTAACTGGAGGTAGTTCGTGTATGCAACTGGGTTGGGTGCCTCCTCTCTCACTTCCCGGAGTTGTGTGACACACCGAAAGGACGAGCCGACATGCATCACCGAGCCTGGAAAGATGAGAGTGGTCAACATGAGGAGGATATTCAGCCTCTCCCGTACCCTTTCCCAAGCCTTGTGCTGATATCCTTCACACAAGTCATGTTTTATCAGATCTGAAGTTTGTTTTTCTGTCAAATTTTCGGAACTCTACGCCCAAAGCAAAAAAAAAGGCTGATGATGACGCTACCGCCTTCGGCATTCCCGGACTCCTCACGGTACTGAGAAAACAAAGGTTAGTGGTGCAAGTGCTTCTCCACACTGCGAGCAGCAGAACATGAGTTAGTTTTCACGATCATCAGGATGAGATCGACGGCTTGCATACCACTTGCGGCAATAACAGACGAAACGAGGATACCATGAAGCTTCTTTAGCTCCTTTCGAGAACCTCTTCAACACCCGTATCCCACCGGGAGCGGAGTAGTGTGGGACGTGAGGCAAGGTCAGTACACTACGTCCGTAATGCCAATGCTCATAATTAATAGTAAATTTGCTGAATAGCCGAACTGCCGAGTTCTCCCTGCCTCAAAAAGCCTGCAAAGTCTGTCAGATAAACGAAGCCAGCAACAACTAAGTTAACCCTTTAAACCATGACACTTTGATTGGATCGCGTTCCCGCTGTTGAAGTGTTATGCGCCGATCTTCCCTCACCAATCTCTTAGTTTACCCGTTGTTCGGTACAACGTGGTTGGTTTATTCTTAGATACGTGCAGCTTGCTGGGTAACTCGACCTTATCCTCCTCTTTGGTAAAGTCGTAATTTAGCCAATCGAATCGGATTTCAGATTCCGTAGTTTTTCCACCCCCCTGATTGAACTCGCATGATGCACACTTTACCATCTTCTGACAAAGTGTGGTTATTGTGAAAAAGGGTCCCAAGAAAGATATTATGGGCCCATGCATGCCCCTAGTGCATGGTTATCAGTCATCCCAAATGCCCAAAAGGTCATCCCTTGACTGCTGATTTGCTCTCTGGCTTCGAAGGCCGGAAGAACCTTCTCCAGCAGATGAAGTGCACTGCCGTTGTGTGGCCCCGAAGCAGATAACCGATGATGGTGCCATCAGGGTCTCGAAAACTGCCCAGTGAGGTGGATAGCATCCACCTTGTAGCTTGGCTTCCTTTGTCAACATATGTCAATGTTTCCGATCTTTTGATAGGCTCAATTACTGCCTAATAATCGATAATGCCATCATAGCCCAGAAGTTAAGTTGTGCAAAGGAGACACTCATCAGCTTCATACATCATCTCATTGAGAAACATCAGGTTCGTTTTCTACTTGTCGGTTGATTTGTCAAGGCAAGACCATCTCAAAATGTTCCCCATCTTGTGGTACGCAATACGGTACTTCGTGACTCCCGTGCATGTTCGGCACCACGCTCCGACGGCACCTTATCATCGTTGATGCTTGACGCACAATGGCCGGTTCCGTGGCACTTAAAGAGCGCTAGGCCAATATCCTTCTTGACCCCAGCGTCCTCATCTCGAGGTTCGCCATGGTCAGTGGCCTCCAGACCCATGCTGTCGGCGCTTGTTCCTGCAGCTGGGAGGCACAGTTGGGACCACGAAACTCTGGATTTCGAGGACATCCTTGCTCGGTATATAGTCTCCACTTCCATGATTGTGAACGGCACATGGATGGTTGTACCGGTTGAATTTTGCATCTCGTCGTTCATATCCCAAGCAAGACTTTTTACTTCACAGTATTATGGCTGCGACTTACTGTGCTCACTCCTGCGCTGTGAGACGATCTCGAGTTGACCGCTAGAATACCTGGCTAGCTGGGAGTAGATTGTAAAAATCCATGGTAGAGGCACTTCCTATTTGCAGAGTACTTATCTATGTAATTAGTATGATGCCTCGTTGGGTAACAGTCGCGAGGGCTGCGGGCCGTCTGCATCTGCATTTGCGGCGTTGTTTGGAGATATGCACGAGATTCTCGATTGAGGACAATTTGAGGATGATGGATGATTGATGATAGATGATTGAGGTCGGTTTATTAGAAATTAGGAACAGGACGAAAATGCTCCGATACAATTTGGTTCAAGCACGATGTTGGTTTGGTTTGGGTTTGACACTGGTGTTTCAATGATGGTAAATGATAAAAAGGTATTGAGTACTGTATGTATTGAGGGGGGAGAAGTAATCACTCACACCCATCTACTCCGTACTCCGTGCTCCGTACATAACTCATGGTCTTGGCGAAAGCGGGCATTTATTTTGCCCGCTTTCGCCCCGCTTAGGTAAGGTAGGGTAGGGTAGGTAGGGTAGGTCCTGTCCTTGTCCTCAAGGCTCAGGCTCCAAGGAAAACCTCTACTCGTAATTCATCTCTCGAAATAATTTAAATCCATGAATCCAGCAATGAGAGAAAGAGAGAGAGAGAGAGAGTCCATTCTATCTATCGCTGACTACCTAGTTCCACCAACAAATGGTCCTCGACTTCTAATGTGAACTTCAACCCATACCAGTGTATCCTCCTAGTGCAGAGAGGCTCTCCTCTTATATTTTGATCCAGGCATGGCATGGCATGGTTGTTATTGTCTCACCAACCTGATTCATTCGAGGCCGCCTCACTCAGTTCATCAATTCATCAATTCACCCCGCATGGGCCGTTTGAGACACCAATTCAAGCGCCCTTTCAGTACGGAAGTATAGGGATAACGGAGTGTTATGTCACGAAGATTTGCTTTTCAACGGCATATCATGAGACCTTGACCTTGGTCACGGCATTGAAGAAGAAAGCAATTCTGATGTCTACCGGCCTCTCCGTAGCAACTGGAAAAATCAACATCCAACGAAGCACGTCTTTTGTTACTACAACTGGCTTGAAATCTGCAACAACATTTTTGCGTCAGGCATTTTGTAGAAATTTCCTTGGCTCTTTCGTCGATCTTTACGGAAGCTAAATAGCATACTGTACCTAGTGTTTGTAGGATCTGACTAGTGGCAACCGCTCTGATGTGTGTCAAACTCAAAATTCGTGAAAGATCAGCACCGAGTCGATCCGAGACTGAGGAGAAATACAGCTTTTAGCTTCAAGAAGTTTAGCCCGATCGGAGCAAGTCCCGGATCCAGCCTGGCGGGTTGGGCACTTCAATACCTCCATACACAACCTTCTCTAGCAGAGGAGTGTTACTGCGCTCGTCTGAGTGCTTCGAGTGGTTTCCAGCCAGCAGCATATTCTACTGGCTTGTGGAATTGAAAGGGCGCCTAAGATAATACTCGAACGAACACGATTTCCGAACGCTGTTGTGTTTTCCCGTTCCCTCTGAAAATCTGCGAGGCCCCAAGCACTCTAGACGCAAGTCGCCAAATGGGTCAACATGAAAGTTTGCAACAGAGTTTCTCCGTGTTGGACTTTTCAGGGGTCCTATGCTTTGTTGCAATGAGCATCGAAAGGGACCTCGCAATCCGGAGAAATTAAACTTTATATGAGAATAGTGAATCCAGAGTCCAGAGTCCAGTACTCTAGGAAGACCCGAGCTTTTTTCCTGCTCAGCTGGGCGAATTTTGATATGTTTTTTTTTTAGCGTCACCCGATTCATGTGGTCTCTCGAACAAAATAGCAGAGGCAAGGTGCCCTTGAAGTGAAATCACCGAGACTGGATTCTCATGAACTTGATTCATGAACAAGCGACTAAGCCGAATCGCTCCAAGCCACCGGGCTGAATTCATCTGATGGACGGTGAATGACGCTTTTGGCCCCTCACAAATCCAGATTTAATTGTCTGTGGACTTTTGCATTGGGGTTAGATTGAAATACCGAGACTACCGTCTGACCTAACTGTTATATATTACAGGGTATTTTAAGCTAGAGGTCAAAAGTGTGTCACCGGAGTTGGGTAGTGATACCCCATATCATGGTGGGTATTTGGGAGTGGAAACAGTACAATACCCCTTCACGATGGTCAGTGGTCCGTGATCAGTGAGCATGGCTTCAGATGCCCTTGATATTGCCCTCTCCAGAAAAAGGGTCAAAAAAAGCCTAGTCTTACCGAACTCACCACTCACAGGACGAATTCAGTCCAGTCAGCATACTCACCCGCATTTCACATCTCCCCTCTTGCCCCTCCACCACACATCCACTTTCCCACCCATCAATTTTTCATCGCATTTTTCTGGCAGCTTTGAGGTCTCTCAACCTGGCCAGAGCCTCGCCCTTCAAACTCCTTGGAGCGTGGTGCAGACTGTGACCTCTATGAGACAATTCGGACTGGGAACACTTCATCCAACACACAATCGATAGACCTGAGCACGGGTTTTCGATGAGCTCTCAATACGCCACAGATATTACCCCACAGCCTTTAGCTTTTAGCTTCACAAGTTTGATATGCATTGACCCGAGTAGACATGGGCTCAATAATGTCTTAGCCCGAGTCACTGAAGATGGCTTTCTCATGGCGAAAGTGGGAGACTAACATTTAGCTAAATTCAGCTGAAGCTGCAGTCAAAACCCGCTCCACCGGCATCCTGAATGACCCATCACTTCCCGAGCTACCTTATTAGGAATGGACTTCGAAGCAAAAGATGTCAGACAACGCCATGGCATGGCTTGCACTTGGATCGTTCGGTACCAGGGTCCTAGGCTGGATCTGTTTATCACGTTTAAGCTCAACGCCGCTTGAGATCTCGATCAGTGATGCTATCAACTACCAATTTTCTTCTTTCTCCATGCCTGCGAAGTCTTTTACCTTTGTCCAACGACTCGATTTTCAGAAAGGCACTGTAGAGACACTTGAAATACATCCATTTCATCGAAGGAAACACGACTAGGGATTTTACGTATCCGTCTTCTCGTCTCAAAACATCCCCTTGCCCAGTATCCTGTCGGTCAACCTCGTACTCAGCATTTCCCCTGCACCACCCAGGTTTCCCATTACATCCTTGAATATTCACATTCGCTCGCCAGGTTGTCTCTTACTCCGGAATTGCACGAACTTCCGTTTCCAGAAGAATGTGCTCGTGGGAACTCGTGGTCACTGCATGAGCCACCGATTCGATTATTTCCATTACCGACAGACAGTAACCCTTCTAACCGACATATTTTGGAACAGCCCGTCGTCTGAATATACCTGTCAGGCCTATCAGGATCTCATTACTTGTCGACCTGCCCGTTGCAAATTAGAGGCGTCTAAAAAAGGACCTCTTCGGTTTCGGAACGCTCACCCCTCGGTATTACCACTCGAATCGGGACAGACGGTACTTCGCTGCGACTGCCGTATTGGAGCAATATCCACCTCCCAGTGTTTTCTGTCCCAGCTGAATTCAACCGGTTTACACACGCAATTTCAGACGTCCTGAAAGAGTCGACCGACAATTCAGCTGTGCCTCACAACTACGTCAAGCAAAGAGACGCCAATACTTCCTAGGTTGGGCAACCAACTCCCTCAAGAAGTCATCTCAGAACATGACCCAAGTTTATACTCGGACGTTCACCCCCTCTCCTCATGAGCGAAATTCTTTTCATGAGAGTAAGGAAGATCGACACATAACAGACATAAGTCCAGGGATTGCACGGCAAGTGGTTCATAGCTCAGAAACTCAAGACATAGGGAACGACTGGACGAATCCTCGACTTCGCTCCCCAATGATTGATTCGAAGCAACAGCCATTTGATGGTGTGGTATCATCAACAGGAGAAATGTATTCAACAAGATCAGAGACTTCCACAAAACCTCCACGAGAACAACTTCCACCATTAAGCAGTTTATTGTTCGGCTCGGCTGCACCTCCACCTCGCGCCCCTCCATCGACCTATTCCGACAACCACAGTCCGGTGTTCTCCTCAGGTTCACCCCACGATCGCCATTTGACAACACCGATAAACAGTGACCGGGCTTATGAAGTGTCCTATTTCCAACGACCTCCAGTCTTACGACAATATTCATACACATCTCGAATTGATCAAGGAGAACGCCTTGGCATCCCACCACCTCCTCGTCCCTCCCAGACACGCCAACCAGAGTCCCCAAGGTACGACGCTCAGTATGCTCCTGGATACCATGGACCACGCTCATTGAATGGTTGGAGCCAGCAATCAGCTCGAGGAGATTACTTTCCCAGGGATACGTCTTCTTCTTTCAGAGCTCAAAACGATTCTCACCAAGCCCCATTAGCTCATAGGATTGAATCAGACAGGCAGTTATATCGCGAGAATGGTCATAGTGCACCGCCTACTCCTACATATCCTCCGACTCCAGGCAGCACTGTTTCTGGGGAACCAACAACTAAAGATGGTCTGGGTCCGAAAATATGGACTGGAACGCAGTTTCTGCCTCGTTTCGTACGACAGGCCGAAGTCACAGGCGAAGGAATGTGTTACTTCTATGATGATGGGACGCATTGCAAGACAGTGATTGATGGAGAAATAGTGAATGCTCACTGGGGAGTTACGAAGGCAGGAAAGCCAAGAAAGAGACTGGCAATTGCTTGCATCACCTGCAGGGAGAAGAAGATCAAGTGCGATCCCGACTATCCTCGATGTGTTCAATGCGAAAAGTTTGGCCGTGTGTGTAAATTCAAAAACGCGTAAGTCATTGCCAGTTCGTGCACTGAAGACATGCATTGATACTAACCGATCCGTACAGTCCCCGAGGTGGCCAAGGTTCGCCAGATACCCCGCCAGCTGACCCAGAAGATCGTCCAGTCTCGTCGCGTGTGGATCTGGATGGATTTAAAGGTGAGAAGCGGGACAGCAGTCTTTCAGTGTCACCAAGACAGACATTACGTCAAGTCACTCCAGACAGTGAGACGCACCATGTCAAGCGCCAGCGCAATGGCTACAATGACTTCACACCTGTAGGCTCCGAGGCATCACCCAGGGCGTCATTCCAAGAAACAACATCTCCCTCCGCACACTGGACACAGCCTTCTCAAAGTGTAGGTCTTACAGCACACAGCGGCTTGCTGCAAGATTGGCATACCAATCCGTTTTCCGTTCAACCAGCGCTAGTCACTGAGCTGGTCGACGTATTCTTTAAGCACGTTCCCGAGACAGCGTACAGTATGTTTCCGGAAACTGTCTTCCGGCCTTGGGTACTCTCCAACTCAGAGAAGTCGCTAGACGATTTGATGATCATCTATACAGTCCTCGCGATTGGAACTGTTTTTTCGATGAAGGTTGAGCACAAGCCGCATGGGCTACATTTTTCGGCTATTTCCCGACACGCCTGCGATAACCGACCTT
Organism: Margaritispora aquatica; assembly: GCA_007644065.1. Classification (NCBI taxonomy): domain Eukaryota; kingdom Fungi; phylum Ascomycota; class Leotiomycetes; order Helotiales; family Discinellaceae; genus Margaritispora; species Margaritispora aquatica. The sequence continues at coordinate 58,698 of VJWN01000032.1, forward strand.
TCACCATTCAGTTGGTGCAAGCACGCGTGCTTCTCTCGTTATATTACTTTGCCAATAACTTAGCAGAAGAGTCATGGGATTACTGCGGTGCGGCACTGAGAGCAGCAAGTGGCCTGAAACTCAATCTAGAGATGGAGAAGAGTGAGGATGCATTCCGTACGGCATATCCTTACGGACTCTCCCGAGCTGGATATGCCGAGAGCCGACGTCGCACATTCTGGAGTTGTTACATCATGGATCGATTCAATGGATTCTGCACAGGTCATTTAAGCATCATTCATCCAGAGGATATATTCTTGAGGCTTCCATGCGACAGCAAAAGCTTCGAGATGCAAGCTGATGTTCAGAATCCTTATTTTGACATTTCCATGACAACAATCCCGAACAAGAACTGGACGGTTGGATCCTTGTCATACTTGATCAACATTTCGACTATTTGGGGAGATGTCATGGCGAACATTTATCGAGCTTCGCAAAGCCCACACCAAGTCGCTGCTTATACTTGGCAAGCACTTCACGATTCTGCTAATCGTCGGCTGGCTGCATGGAAGGACTCATTACCAAGCTACTACGCATTTTCTGCAGAGAACCTTGCCAGAGCTGCAGGTAACGGCAAGCTTGGTACTTTCATGACGATGCATGCCGTCTATCATACTACGATGATGAAGCTGCACCGCTATATTCAGATTTCATCCTTGAGCTCTGCTACATTGGCGCATCATGTTTCGATTGCTCGAATTCACGCCGAACATTTGTTGATCGCCATGGACGCACTTGCAGCCTTTCGCAACGATTCACCACCAAATAGCCCTACAAGCCAACGCGACACTCGAATGCGATTCTCGTCACCATTCGTAGGATTCGCCATCGTCTCCGCAGTTGATATTCTTAGCGCCAAACTCACGCCTGCTTCTGTTCCCGAGCGACTAGTTTCCTTCAGTGGCTCGATGAATGTCATTGGCGAGTTAGCACTTTTCTGGCAATGCTCAAAGAATCAAAATGCGCAGCTTCAACAGCGGATCAAGGATTGGACTGAGATCAGCAAGAGTGTTGCTGAGGCGGGTGGCGCATTGACAGTTGCGTTCAAGTTTGGGCAATTTGGTAGCCTGATTCGCGAGGGTGTTGAGGGAAGGCTAGATATCAAAGAGCCAATGGAGAAGACCTATCCGAGAGAGTTTGATTGTGCATACACTTAGGAGCTTGGGGGCAAGGGGTATCATCGAATCATGGAAACAGATGCTAGTGGCATTTCGGCGCAAAAGGTTTACGATGGGATGATTATTGGGTTGGTTTGGCTGCAACTTTTGGGATGCGAATACTTATTCGCGGCGCAAGGCGTATTGATACCATACTTGGCATAGCAAGACATGCATGTTTCGAATTTGGGAGGGTAAAGTGAAATTTTGGGCAAGATTTACATGTACAAATATCGAGCGACTGGCTTATCCGAAATGAGACGAGATGTATATAACAAAACAGCAACATGGGAAAGACAGGAAAAGGTGAAGGAGCGAAAACGAGGCTTAGATTTCGATTGAGTCGAGGATAGCTTTTCATTGGTTCTTGGTTGATCGCAAACGATCAGAACAGTACCAGTAGGTAGTAGATGGAAATAAAGTAATGTCTTCTTCTGCCACATCACCGTCGCTATGTTTGGTATAAATGAGTGGAGTGCATCGCACAGACGGGTATACTTTCACTATGTTCTCTCTCTCTCACACACACGCTCTCTCCCAACTGCCGGTCCGACCTGGCATGAGACCACTTCAATCGAACCCCCCGATATTGACCTGATCCTCCGTGCGCGAATCGAATCAAGCCTTTTGCTCGTAGAATGGAAGCACTCGTCGTCGCATTCTCGCGTTCTTTACTGTGTTTGGACATGCCTTCCCCAGATGCCAGACAAAAGAGGAAGACGTGTTGCGTTGCGTTGCGTTGTGTTGCACTGCGTTGCATTGCATTGCATTCGTCATCGAGCGAGCCTTAACCGCGGGAACTTCTTTCTGTATGTCTGTCTGGAGATCTCGGTGACTACTACCTACTGACTACTGACTGGATCGACAATTGACAGTTGACAGGTGACTGACTGACCACCTTACTGACTGACTGGATGACCAATGACTTGGGGGAGAGAGGAAAGAGAAGTGCCGATGATATGATGGCATCCTCGGCTGCCGTTGATTGTCTGATTTGCCGCCGTTCGCTGCTGTCTCGCAGCATACAACCGTTTCTAGATCTCTCCTCTGTCTGTGGCGTCCTCACTTTTATTGATTAGACCAACCACTCAATTAAATGCGTTGGCGTTTTGATCGTTGCTTGTGCATTTCACCTCAATTTTCCTTTTCAAACTTTTGGTGTAGTGGGTATTCCCTCTTGCGTCTCTCTGCATAGCCTCAATCGTTCGTTCTCTTGTGATCTTTGATCCTGTACTGTATGTTACCCTAATCTTGATCTTGATATCCGATAGCCAGATACCCCACATCGGCTACTTTGCCAAGCACTCTATCTCGAACAGAGGAGATCACAAATCAAACACTAAGAGCCGATGCTAATGCTCCCTGCGCTCGGTACTAGCAATCGCAATATGCCACTCACGTGCCGCAGCTGTACCACTCAAGGACGCCAGGAGCCTGATTCGCTCGTTGAGCGAGCTGTGGGGCCCATGGCCGCTCTTGGATAGTTTGTTGGTTGTGCCGTTGTGGATTTTTTTGGATTGATTGATTGATAGATGGTGGAGAATGTCACTTTTTTGTTGGTTGCTGGGAAGCGATGTCTTTGCTAGTCTGAATGAGGGCACAGATTTGGGAGTGGACTAGGGGTGGGTTCAGAGTGGATACAGTATTTAGTTCCATGTCTGTGTGACAAGGTTTTTCGCTAGTCTCGTGGTGAGACCAGCGGAATGGAAATGGAGAAACAGACGAAGGACATGGTGGATGGGTGGGTGGGTGGGTATGTGGAGGGGATGTGCCGGCGGACAGCAGGTCGATATTTGGCGCCGGCCGATGACTTAAGTTCCTGTTGTGTGGGACGAGTGGGACTGAGACACCAGCACCATGGAGTGTGGAATTTTGGTGAATACGGCCGTAAGATACGGGTACTCGACAGGGGGGGTGGGATCTTTTACGAGGAGGGAGACGGAGGGCGTTCGTACTTCGGGATAATGGTCCGATGGCATGCTCATTTTGTGTGCGAAATGTGTACAAACGGGAATGAATAAAAGATGGGATGAGGATTGAGATTGAGATTGGGAAAATGCCGAGGGGCGGTTGGGTTGACTGGGTAGAGAATGTTATGTTGTAATTGATTACCTCCATAAATAGATATCTTGATTGTATACTCGTATAACAAGAGATTGACAGTAATAATAGTAGAGTAATCGTAGAGATAGCTTATTGCTGACCGGAAATCGGATAAGCAGGCCACTAGATCAGATCGGGAGTAAAGAGACGTGGAAGTTAGCAAACGTGGAGACCTGAAGACTTGCTAGCAATGCTGGGTCATTAATTCTCCTAAGTTTGGCATTCTAAGTTCTATCTGGTGGAGTTTGATCTTCCGCACTTTATGATAACCGCGCCTTTGTTAGAGTTCAGAACGATCTGATGGGATGGGATGGGATGGGATGGGATGGGATGGGATGGGATGGGATGGGATGATGGACGAACGTTCTTCTCGTCGGCAACCTTACTTGAAAAGTCGATGATTAGAGTTTGCAAGTTTGGGGGGGGGGGGGGTTGCTTGCTTGGGGACTTTGCTTGGGGGGGGAGACGAAAGGGAGCTAATGAATCGAGTGTACCGAGATCGTGTGGGGTTGCGATTAATATTTCATTTTTGGGGGTACGGAGGTACTTTGGATTCAGACATCAGCCGAGACATGTCCATTGGAGATTACTCGCTTAATTCCTCTCAAAAGAGCGGGAGCCGAGATCCTTGAGGGGTGAAGGGCCTAGAGCTCGCCAGACCCGATTGAGACATTCTTTTGTCTTTTTCTGCCAAGGGGGCTGAGTGGGGCTCACGAGGTTCTCGGCTCTTGCCCGCTGCAAGTCGTCACTGCCGAGATCCCCAGCCACATTTATCTGACCAGATCAGAGTTTTGATTCCGCCGCCACCGAGTGTCTGGATCTCAGCCTCAGCCTTGACCCCTCAGCCTCGGTGTTTCGGAGTCGGCTGTCGGGAGTCGGGAGTCGGGAGTCGGGATATGGACTTGATGTCTCGGAGAAAGGCGTTAAAGAAAGATGTGAACTTTTGACGACGTCAATTCCGGTGCTGGATGGATGAATGGATGGATGGATTAGCATTTGAAACAACGCAACTCGACAATTTAGCTACCCACCACTATCAAAGCATCTGCGATTGCCATTGCCTACCTATCGCAGGATGTGAGCAACCAGAAGGATCCAAGGCTTCCGCATTGTAGAGCGCGTATCTAGTCCATTGTATTGGTTACCAGGAAGACCAACAGAGTTTGGCTTTAGGCCACAGCATAGAGGACCAGCAGACTAAGTGCTTACGACAAAGGGGAGAGTAGTAGGCAGCATGGCGTTTCCGGCAAAGCCATTGACCCAGCTTCTGGGCTCGAATGGTGCGTACTCTCTTCATTTCTTCAATGCCCCCAAGCCTCGAAATACCGAGTCAGTCGGCATTTAGCTCTCTGTTTGCAGCCATGCCCAGGCGTCTAGAACCTACCTAACCTACCTATCTCCTATCTGACGGGAGTGAGGCCCAACATGTAAGAGACATCTGCTGACAGGAACCAACCACTAGGCCCCGTCCATGCCCTCACGTACTCCTCCTCGCCAGGCACATACATCCTTACCGGCTCCTCCGACCGCTCCATCCGACTGTACAACCCCTCCCGCCCCGCCCCAGCCCCGTCCACCAACCCGCTCGAGCCTCCGCGCCCAACGCAGCTCATCCAAACGTACTCCGCGCACGGGTACGAAGTGCTCGATATCGCGGTCGCTGGCGACAACGCCACGTTCGCCAGCGTCGGCGGGGACCGCTCTGTGTTCCTGTGGGATGTGACCACCGCAAAGACGCTACGAAGGTTTGGAGGCAACCAAGGCGGACATACGGCGCGGATCAATAGTGTTTGCTTTGGGGGCATGGGCGATGGGGTCCTGGTTAGTGGAAGCTTTGATACCAGTGTGCGGATTTGGGATGTCAAGGCCCAGAGCATGAAGCCGATTATGGTGCTCGAGGAGGCGAGGGATAGCGTGAGTTGTGTGGTGGTGGGGGGAAAGGGGTATGAGATTTTAAGTGGGTGTGTCGATGGGAGAGTGAGAGGGTACGATTTGAGGATGGGGAGGGTGGTGGAGGATGTGGTGGGTGCGAGTGTCACTAGTTTGAAGGTTACGAGGGATGGAGAGGCCGTTTTGGTGGGTGCGTTGGATGGGCAGTTGAGGCTCATGGATCGGAGTGGTGGGGGCTTGCTCAAGAGTTATAAGGATGAGACGTTCAAGAATGAAGAGTACAGGATGAGGAGTGCGTTTGGAGGAAACGAACGCTGGGTGCTTTGTGGAAATGAAAATGCGAAGGGTCCGGATGGGGAGGTACTAGTTTGGGATACGTTGACTGGGAAGGTCGTGGAGAGGATCACGGTCAAGGGATCAGAGGTTGAGGGGAAGAAGAAGATTGGGAAAGATGGACTGGTTAAGGAACGGAGTAATGTGGTTAGTTGTGTCACTTGGAAGGAGGATGGGAGAGGTGACCAGTGGTGCTGTGCGGGTACGGATGGCATTGTCACCGTTTTTGGTCCATCTTGATGCTCGACTACTTCTACACGCGACTGCAAAATGACCAAACAAAGAGCTCATTTTCCCTGATAAGAGCTGCAGCTATCGAAATGAATCAATATCACAATCAACATCTTTGAATTCCATGTCATCAGCTCAATCATCTGCGGAGTTCGAACTCGAAAACCCTTCTTGCAGCCTACCAACTTTTAGCGATCTACACGCTGTTGCATACGATTAAACAATTTATACCCAGAATATCAATATCGACGCAAATCACCAATCTCACCTTACCTGTCCTCAGGGTCATGAGGTGTTGTGCTTTGATTTCTTTGTGGAAACGGAGAAACCGAGCAGAACGATATAATCTTACTCATGCACATTGAATCCTCCAAATATTCTCTAACTGCTGCTAAATATCGCAACTAAACAGGCAATCTCTCACCTCCACGTATCCTTCGCAACCACCACAGCCGCACAAGTCCCCGGCGCCACAACAACATGATTCGGCTCGGAGCTCCACAACACCATCCCCGCACGCGAGATCCAAAGGTACTTGTACTCTGCATACTCGCCCGCCAGGAACGGCACCGAAGCCTCCCACATAGACGTCGGAGTCGAGTATGTCAAGGGCACGCTGGTGTCGAAGCCCCAGCTCCCCAGCTCTGGCGCTGAGCCCGCGACGCGCACTGTGTCGCGCTGAGCAGCGTTGGCCGCGATGTCGAGGAGCTGGAACGTGACGGTTGAGGTGGTGCATGCTGCGTTGGTGGCGGTGGAGGTTCTACTGGTTGTGCTTGGGGCCCGTTTAAGTTGGTGAGAACGAGGAAGTGGATTTCAAGCTTGAGCTGCTGGTGGAATTGGCGTTGTATGTGCATCCTGGGATGACGGACGTGTAGATCAGTGTTGTCGCAGCCACATCTGTGTCTGTAATCGTCCATGTTAAGACCACTGTGTTGTTAGCATCCCAGATCATGGGTATGTAAGGAGGCTTGCTGGCCAACGATGACGCATAAGTGTATGTCGGTGTCTCGGTCAGGCTTATGGGACTTGGTGCTTCAGTGATAATAGCGCGTTTTCTCGCTTTCTCCTCCTCCTCTTTCTTCTTGTCGACCTCTTCTGCGGTCCTCCGGAGCAGTTCATTTGCAATAGCCTTGTCTTCCGTTCGCTTCATCTCGTCATCGCGGTTGCTCGCTTCAGCATTTTCACCAAGCGAAGGCTGTCGTTTCCGAGACTTGAGGCCAATGCCGCCTCCTTTATACGAAATCTTAGGCCCGCCAGCGGACACGATGGCGCGCTCGACGCAACCCTCAGCCATAAAGAACGGGAGATTAAAGAACACCTTAGCAGCAGTGCTACCACTTGCGTCAGACCAGGACCAGCCTGTGGGAGCTCCGTAACCTTTTTCCTGCTTTTGTAGCGCGGCCCCGTGATCCGTGGCCCAGTTCTGGATGTTGTATACCTCGAAGAGCCAGAAGAATCCGCGGTCCTTAAAGATAGGTATGCTGTGTCAGTAAGGTACCTTATACACGCGCGGATGGTGGTGGATAAATGAGGAAACAAGCGAGCGAGCTTACCAGAATTCATAATTACCCGATGCGGTCGGCACTACGATCACGGTCTGAGTGACTGTCACCACCGGAGGCTGGACCGTCCTTGTCACGTATATCGTTTCGGCGGGAATGTCGAAGTGGCCCCAATCGACCACGTAACTTCCAGGCCCGCCTTCTCCCGTTAGCACCATATTATCACCACACTCCAAAACTCCATACCTGCCACTTTCAGTCCACAGGAGAAAGAGCGGTTATATCAAATGCAGCGAAGAATTCTTGGAAACAGTGTTGTTTGTTGTCATAATACAAAGAGATCCTCTATAAATTGCTTGAGCGAAAATTCTGGGGGTCTAATGGGCTTCGGAATTTGCTATGCTTCTCCTCCGAAATACAATGCATGTAGTGCGTCCCATTCGCCCGAAGATATCATCCTGAAGAGGCCCAACAGTATCCTGCATCTCTAACACATCCCAACCGTCCCTCTCAATTTTCCTTGCCCTCGACTCAAATTCCGGCTTGAAGAACATTGCTTTCCATTGTACGTCAACCCTAACCCTATCCCTATTAGGATAACCTGTAAATCGTCTTCTCATCTGCTCAATATGATCAGGCACTTCCCCACTCCACCCAGATAATCGGCCAACCATGTTATACGAAGTTACGGGCAGGGCTGCGAACTTCAATAGTAGTAACAGTTGTAGTTTTGATCCTTCAGAACCGAGAATGCGGAATACAGCTTCAATACCAGGAGATACGTAGTCAATTGTCGGCCCTAAATACTGCTGGTCATGCACAGGGGGGTATATGCGAGCATGGTGGTCTCGTGCATATACTTTGCGCATCCAGGATGAGCTCCCGACGAACGAAGAGACTGTTCCATGAGAATCTGTTGAAAGTGCCCTAGGTCTTGCAATCTCCGCTTCAAGGTATCGGAGCAATGATCGGTTTCTGTCTCCAATAGTAAGGAGAAAGGAGTAGATAGGGTCCCATGGATCTACTAGGGGCCATTGCTGCGATCCGCCAAAATGAAAGATGTTATGATGATAAAAGACAGCTGCAGCTTCGATGGATATCATCCTATTCACTCGAAGTAATCCGAATGTCACAGTGGCTACTTTTGAGCTCTGCGGAGGCCCGCGAGGCTCTGGATAATATCCATCTCCTAGAAGTATTGAGCGTTTTGTGTAGACGGCAATTGGTTCGGAGCCAATCAAAAGCAGTCTATAGATCTTGTTCCGAATCTCGAGCGGGAGCGAAGTGAAGGTTACTGCAGGATATATTGCAAGTCCAAGAGGTTCGCCTTTGCGGTATCTAAGTCTACAGACCATGGGAGCCATGATCGATGCGTAGGGTGGGATCTGAGATTGAATGATGGAATAGCAGATGATGGCTCGTAGATCAAAATGCAAGCACAATCAACACGAGGGAAGAAGGAAAAGGTGAGTTTGCATGGAGCTCGAGAAAGTGTCCAACAGATTCGCGAAAAAGTTCCTTGTGAGTTATGAGCTACAAGTACACAAGATATGTTTGGAAAGATGGAATCGTTGAAAACCCCGTAGACGTTGGTTGGAATAGAAGGCAACAACAGTCCAACACTTTAGGTAAGGTAGGCGAGAAGGTTAACGGCGCGGCGCTTAACTTTAGCGGGGCCAACCTGCACTTAGATTTACCATTTTGAGAAACCTCAAACCAAAACAAAAACGAGTTCTGTCCTGTCCCTCCACGGCAGAAGTTTGGCCGCCAGAAAGACACAAATTGAAGTCTGTACAGTACTAGAGTGGCCATTAAGTTAGTCAGCCAGCGATTAGTAGAAAGATATTTCTCGCTAAATAGCTTGTTTATTTGAAAAGTGAACAACAACGCTCAGGTTCGACGATCCACTAAGGTAGTTATTTGTAGATCAGGAACCACAACTGGATAGAGATTGTGTCCTGCGAAAGCATCATCTGAGAAACGTCCCCAAACCCTTGCAACCCGTCACGGATTAACTCCAGAGGGATGCATGTTCTTCAGGACCTCGGTACTAGTACGCTTATACCAATCCGCACTAGCTTCAACTCTCTTACCTCCTTCATCACTTTTTCCTCCTCGTCCAACAAATTCTCGCGTCAAAGGCTTTATTTTATATTCCTCGGATAAAATCATGGCCGACTCATTGTTATCTCCTCTTGAATGTCTTCCCTTGCTTGTTCAAGAAATCATCTGTGAATACTTGGACGGTAATTCGACTAAGAGACACAACTTATGGGCATTCTCCTTGGCGAGCAGAAGCTGCTCTCTTGCTGCTTCAACACAAAGATTCTGTCAGATCCGACTCACCACCTGTGCTGAGAATCTAGAATCAGACCTGAGTCAATTGACAGAGGATCTTAGCAGCGGCAATCGCTTTCGTCATGTGCGCCGCCTCAAGGTCACATGGCTCGACCTAGCCAAGGTGCAGAGGGAGGGCGATAAATTGGACCAAGCTACAAATAAATATCATTTCGACATGCACACCTTCTGCCGTCCGTCCAAGATTTGGAGAGGAGGCACGTGGCAAAATTTTACACCTGAAGCTTGGCAACTTATCGCCCAGTTCATCAAAAGGCTTTCGGGACTTCAAGATCTAGTTTGGGCGTACAGCTATCATATGCCACAGAGCCTTCTCTCGGTACTTTGTACAAAGAATTGCCGCCTCCATATGTACATGTTTCGTCTTCCCAGTCTGATCCAAGAACGTGGCAATCCGACACCCATAGACGCAGCTGAATACGCACTCCTCACATCACCTTGCCTGTACAGCCTTGGCGTTATCGCGGAGCGCTATGATTGTGATGGTAATCCGAACTACGCTGTGGAGGCTATTAATTGTATGGTGGCCGGGATGGCTCCTAATCTGGCTCACATATGGTTCAGGTACTCGCAAGGAGGATCCTCACTCGAGCAAGATAATGCAATTCGTCTCGGAAGGCCGGCTTGGTCTGGATTTTTTCCTTCTGAGAAACAAAGATCTGACCAAGTCAGTGGACGTGGTAATCTCCAGAGCCTGGGTTTTATTCACCATGAATCAATGAGTCTTTGGGCGAGTCTTACGGACTTCACTAAATTACGATACCTCAATATGGATTGGGATGTTGAAAGCGGTCTTACGTTGGCTGATATGGCTAGATCTGGTTACTTGAGATCCGTTCACACTTTGACTATAGTTGAGATCGATGATGAAAGCGAGCAGTCGCAAAATGCCTTGAATCAAGTTCTGGAGGGCTTGGATTCCCTCCAGCACTTGAGTCTCACCGGCTTCGTCAGTCCTAAAACCTTCGACATCATTTTGCATTACCATGGCCAAACAGTCCGCAGTCTTTTAATAAACCCTTACAGAGATGAGGAGTCCCAGAATACGTTCATATGTTTCTCTAAGGATGTAGTCCAACGACTTGCAGATGAGTGTGTGAACCTCGAGAAATTATGGATCCCTATCGCCAGGACGCACGGCGACAACCAGGAGGTAGGCATCTACCGTATGCTGAGCAGGCTGCCAAAACTGGCACATTTGTCCTTGAGACTCTATTTTCCAATCGAGCCAGAAGATGAATCATGGGCTGATGAAATACTTGAAAATGTTGGTACTCCAGATGCCTCAGATATTCCTTTTGCATCTCTCCGGGATGGTTTTTGCAATGGCGCCATCGATAGCACCTTGGCACGTGCGATCTTCGACCTCATCTCTCCGGATGGTGGTAGCTTGCGGTACTTAAGAGTTGATCCAAGCATGAAGTCGATACGTTTCCTTTATGATACGAGTTTCCGCAGTGTTATGAGATGGTTTAGTCGATCGTGGGCATGTGAACGGAACGAGCGAGGTGGGGTCACAGTTGAGGAGCTTAATGTTGAGGAGACTGTGCATGCTGGTAAGGAGTGGGAGTATCTAAGTAATGGGGAGAACTTGAACTGGGCCAATGATATTTACCCGAAGGTATTTGATGATATCTGGCCACACAAGACTGTGAAATGGTGGAATGATTGGGAGAGTCTTCCCCTTTCTGTCGGTGAGACATAACCAACTCTGGTGGATGAAATATAAGGACTGTTGATTTTCAAATCATAACCTAGGACGTCCCTTCTTTGCACCTCGGCATACTCTGATGTGTCTACTTAATTTTCATATACCACTTGCATCTTGAAGAATCCTTCTAAGCTACTTTCGTTTCCATATATCAGAATTCTAAAATGCTTCCCTTGAGGGCTGGAGGAGTTTGAAATTGAATACACAGCTTGAAATACACGAAAGAGGCAATCTTCCAATGCAACGATCAGAAGAACTACCAAATTTCTAGAGGGTGACGAACTATCTACAGCGAAATCACAATACCTCGATTCTTCAGCCAAGCAAATGTTGCCTTAATGCTGTTCATCCTTCATGCATCATAAAGGCTCCTCCATAGGTTCATTTCCCGTAAGGCAACAAAACAAGAGAGGGATCTCTAACAGCAGTTGTTATAAACCCCATTCATCCCATCAGCTTCCTTGCCCGCAACGGACGTGTAGGTAAGTAAGGGAACAACTAACTCAAGTGTTATCCCATCATTCCATAGACAGGGAAGAGGTTCTCTGGACCATACGATCCAAAACCGCTTCTCTCAGACCTTTCATTCTTATTTCCTTACTTTCCATCATCAAGCACCTCATAGAATTATCGTATGCTTCGAAATACTCGCGATTTTCCCTGAAGTTGGCATACATCTGCCATTACCGGATCCAGCTGGTAGCCGTACAACAGATAGCACTGTGGTACGTTGTAGAACTTCGCATACCAACTCGAGTCCTTGCCCCAAGGTGATAGGATGTAGTGTAGACTCCCACAAGAACACGATGCTTGCAGGCAAAAACACCGCAGTCCTGTCTTACACCACGGGGTAGAGCTAGCTATGGTATTCCTGGTATCGACTATGGAGCGCGCACTCAGCTTGGGCGCCGTGAATTTGACTTTAGACAGCGGTGATGACAAAGCTGTTGACAGGAAATCGAAGATGGTGGTCGGTGGGCTTTTCGTAACTCTTCTTGACGCAAGGTGAAGTATTTAGAGCAATTGGTAATGGGGGGAATTCCTTAAGCTTTGGATAGAGGGTTGGACAAGTTATTCCGAGTGCGGTTGCATCTTGCATCTTGTCGAGTTTGGTGAACATGAGATTGCTCACGTCGTAGATCTGAGAGGGGTGTGGCATGGTTGTCGCAGATGTTAGCTTTCGTGTGGTTTAATACATTTCAAAGCGTGATTCGTGTCTGATTTTGGAACGTCAGCTACACTGCTGGAGCCCTTGTGCTCTACAGCAATTCTCGCATTCATGTTTACCTTCAAAATACGAGGAGATCCAAACACATTAGCTGAAATATTTTATGCAGAAAACGGCAAGCTATGCTAGCAATTTAAGATTCTATTCTTTGATCAAGATGCTTTAACTGAATGGCGCTAGCGTAAAGGTGCTCCGTTAAGCGCCGAGATATTTTGAAATCCACATAAACAATGGAGGTTCCACCAGGTGAATCCAACAGATCGAAATAGATCTGCAGATTATCAGATTGTTGATTACTTCTTGAAGTTAGCACAGCGTCAAGACGCGTGCGCCAAGGGGAGAGCAAATGATTTGCTGCACATCATTTCCATCAGCGACGACCGCTAGGTCTCCGTGGACAGAAGAGTCAAGCTTTGATCTCATATCTCGAGAATCATCTTCAGGTTAGTGGAGATTGAAATTTATTGAGCTTCGAGAAGGCTAATCCTAAATCACAGAAGTCCGCATCGTTCAAACAATGGTTAGAGAAGAACCACAGACCACACCCATCGAAAAGCTGCCTTATGACATACTCCACTTGATCTTCCTCGCCATCAATCTCGAAGATGCGACCTGTCTCGGTCTGGCTGCGCCCGCTCTTTACATGAAGCTTAAAGAATTCCATAGTGAGCCAATCCCCCTTAGCTCAATCTTCCGCTTTCAAGATGTTGGAAACTTGATCGCATGAAAGGGCTTAGCAGGTTACAGATTTGTGGAGGATGTGGCTTGGATCTTCGTCAAGAAGTCTAAGTCCTTTGAATATGACAACAATCTCATCCTGCGTTTCAGAGATCACCACCGCTCCATGGGCTATGTCGCACATCACGGTTGTTTCTGCCATAACAGAAATCATAGAAAACTGATTTGCTTGGAAAAACCATCGCATCCACTGCCATCGCCAATCAACATGGGAGACGATTGGGAGCGTGCTGCTTTTCGCGTGATTGAAGAATCCTGGGCAGATACCAAGTTCAACTATGCCGATAGAAAGATGTATCGAATCAATGACAATCCTGGTCCTTTTGGTGATACATACGATGTGCCTAGACAAAAGGGTGATACGGAATGGTCCCTCCACTGCCGCTGGTTCGAGGTTTATTATAGCAACATGGCATACTGTGAAGAGATTGACGCGTTCATGAAGAGCAGAAAATAGGAGCTAGCAAAGAGATCCCTCGCGTCTATTAAGCGTTTATTTGGATGTGGACCACCCACGGCTGCACGTATGGATAGACTGCGAGAGAAGGCCCTGAAGAAAGCGTGTCATCCAAAGCCAGCCGCTCTGCCTGAGGTAGCAGATAGGTATGCGCCGGTATCTCGTAGAGTGGAGAATCAACACTGGCGCGAATGGCATGATAGATTAAACGAAGGGTCGACTTGGTCATTACTGGGCAAGCTGAAGAAATTGATTGGAATGAGGCATCCAAATGAGGACTATGAAGAGTGAGCATCCCAAAGTTGACTGCGGTGTTTTTTAGAGTTTTATTTGGGACTTGCTACTGATGTGTTGCAGTACGGGAGATATCTGGGAATAATGGGTTCTGTCATGTGAAAATTGCCATGGCACTCCACTTCAGCGTCAAGGGAAACAGCCCGTCTTTGTACTTTTGGAACAAGTCTGATAGCAATCTAACGGATGCTGTCTAATCACTCACTTGAAAGACGGAATTTTTCTTTTAAATCCTGCACTGTCAAAAAATAGAACAACGCTTCAGACAGTGGTTGGCAAGCTCGCTAAAATATCTGCAAACACAGTTTTCACAAACAAAATGCAGCAAGTATACCCACAGCAAAGCTATTCATTGGAGGCAAAATTCCTGCTTCGCATCCCCATTTAAACAACAAGGTAAGCATCTCCAGTAGCTACCCAATTATTAGTATTATACTTCACTATCTCGATCTGACGGGCTCGATTTGAAACTTACAGAACGTGCCAGTAGTATTAACAACATAGCTCGTTTCAACACCCATCCAGACCCCAGTATTCAAGAAGAAATATCTCGGATCCCCAGTCTCAAGCACGTAGTTCGTTCTTCCCACACGATTGACCTCCCAGCCAGTCTGCTTGACCAGAATATAGGCCGGAAGGGAGTCACTGGTAACTAGCAGGTATTGGAGATTGAGTTTGTAAGGACCAGTTGCGTTGAGGGTATGATAAAAGAGAGCTGTTCCGCCTGGCTGTTTGTGATGGGTTAGGATTACTGCTGGTAATGTGGACGAGAATCTGGATTTTACATGTGGGATTGCTTACGAGGATGGTTCCTGTGGTTCCGCCATTCCACTTTGCGCAAAATGTGCCGCTGGTGCTTGGGAGGTAGCTTTGGTCTGCAGCGTATATGCCAGTGCCGAGATCAAGGGCAGGGCTAAAATTGACATTGATGCTGAAGTCATATTGGAGCTTGGGTGAGACTTTGGGAGAAGGGGCGCATTTAGGCTTCGCTTCACTTGAAGCGAGTAAAGTGAGAAGCGAGAATAGAAGGGTTGTTGAGAGATGCATCTTTAAGGTTGTGTAACAATTGAACTAGAGTGTGTTGAAGTATTTGCAAGGTAAGGGTCGAAGTTACTCTTATAACTTCCCCTCCACCATTAGGTCTTAAACATCGTTGCACAGCATGATGTGGTTCGGATTAAACTTGCTCATTCGAATCTTTTAGGAAATGATGGTCGATTATTGTGAGACCACGGCTACCAACAGGTCGAATCGAGGGCACCTGCAGTACAGAGTCACACATTAGTTGTCATGATCTACAACACAGTTCGAAATGTTCTCTCAAATAAGTGGAGTAGACTCGAGGAACGAAATGCACTTTTCCTTTTGATTCAATATTCCTGTTAAATCTCCTGCACTGTTTGATGGAAGAGGTGTGTATGGGATATACCAATCCACCAACCAAGAGAAATAACTCCAACAATGATAAACCCTAATGTATTTAATAGAACCGAATCAAGAACAGCAAATTCTTTACGTGGTTGCAAAAGAACCATGACCTTACTTACTGTATTATGTCAGGTCTGCTTGGTTCGTATACCAATTGACTTGCTAGAACAGCAAGATTGTGTGTCATAAATATGCTAATAGCATAGCCAATTCAGAAAATCTGGCATTACTCCACTGCCAACCTGCTCATATAGAGAAAGAATGACAGGAAAACATAAAGGCAACTAGGTCCCAGGCTTACGATCTAGTCACTTGTCGATGGATTTGTGATTCGCAGGAATATTGGGTATTCACTCGATAGGAGGGAACAATAGGGAATATCCATGATGCACAGCAAAGATTGAAGTCAAGAATTAAGACTGCTTAAGCGGGCTCTATGAAGCTATCCTCCACCTGAGGATGTGTGCGACGTTTGCACAGGTACCTTATATTGAGGAATTTCCTAATCATGTGACATGGTTGAGCTGTCCTGAGGTTGGATTGACCACGAGACACTGGAGAGTCGACAGACCTATCACGAGAGCAATGAATGTGACACACTTATCGCATGCCGAGGCACTCCAGCTTCTAGACTCTGAAGATATCTTTCTTGCTTTTGATGCCAACCACCTCATGTCTCACAGCCTCGTTGTGGAAAGAGCGGTCGCAAGCTCATTACAAGAACAATCACCAAGCTTCCAAACCTTCAGTAAAAAATGCGCAAAATACCAAAGTAAGCTCAAGAACGCTTTGAGAACCAAATATCAATCTGCTAACATTTTACGGTGTAGCTAAACACATCATCTTGACGAAGAACGACTGAAAGACCAAGTACACCCCACTATAACCATGTTCGAGTTCTGCTGCAATGTCTTCTCCAGCAAGAAAGACCCCGATAAGACTGATCGAGGGGATGAAGATACAGGGAATGGACAGAGCATAGAAATGACCAACAACCCGGGCTTTTACGATGCCGCTGAGCATCAGATGGTTGCGGAACCAGCTGCAGAGAATATCTCGGCTTGGAATGAGTCCAGTGGAAAATAAGGGCAAACATAAATACAAGCTTGAGATATGGGACTTAATGAGATGTTACATCTCCAATGATGTTGGCAGAGATAGTGCTGTAGAAGAAGATGGTACTCTGAGGTGAGAGAAGGAGGTCTCGCCCTTAAATTGACGACACGGACCTAATATGGTGTTGGTGATTGAAGGTGGTGGAGGCAAAGCTTGCTGAAGGGATTTTCGATATATAATCTATAATCATAATGTCAAGGCATGAAATCTTCCGAAACTAAAACGGAATCTGTTTACTCTCCCTCAATGGTATTTCCGTTCCACGATTTCCTCCGCTCGACCTCAATTGTTTTGACCCCTATCTCAAGCGATTGTGGGTCCGACCCAGACTCGTGATTCCATTGTGATTGTCCTGTGGCTGGTCCAGTTCGATAGCTTAAGCAATTACGCGGTTGAAAGGATACGATTGACTATACAATGGTGCCATTCTTGTAGCCCGTCATAGTAAGGTATAAATGCATGCAAGCTATTGAGTAAATTGACATGCAATGAACCAATGGAGCAGTATCATTTTGAAAATCTCCCACGCTTAGAATTGTCCAAGTCACACATCTTTTCCATCTTCCCACGAAGATCAAGCAAACCCCTGACACTGAGCAGTCCCCTCCCTAGCATTTAACCACTCAACACGATCCGGAATCCATAGCTCTGCCCCAATCTTCACATCCTCCAACGACATGCCACCAGCTACAGGATCCAAACTGCCAGCCTGTACGACGACAGTGCCTCTGAAGGCATCACCATCGACTGTTTTGTAGATCATGCTCCCACAATTGGTGCAAAACCGAAGCGTGAGGTTCATGCCACTTGGGTGCATGGTTGTGAACGACTTGAGCTTTGATTCCCCATTGGTGATGGTGAAGTTAGTTGTGGGGACGATGATGTTGGTGGTGTTCGTGGAGCCGCTGACTTTGCGACATGGGAGACAATGGCAGAGGGCCTGTTGGTAGGTCAGCTCGAGGAAGGGATGATGCATTGGGTGGGGTAGAGGGGAAATATACTTGGTTTAGAGGCTCTCCTGTGAAAGTGTACTTCACCTCACCACAGAGGCAGGATCCTTGAGACATTTCAAGTTCTGAGATAGATGAATACAACTGGAAAATTAGAGGAAGATATCATGGTCGTTCCGACTCGAAATAGGGCAAGATTGATCTATTATGTACTGACTTGCCTGTACATCTTTTAGGGATCCTCCGTTCACACGATACAGCCAATGGGAAGGAAGTGCACTAGAACATCATTGTAACCAAAGCTGAGATTTCTGAGTGGCCTTTATGCAGCGTACTCTCGAGCTGAAAGATTACACAAACTTAAATTATCGCTAAAAGCCGATGGCTTGCCTAACGTTTACCTCCCCGCTCGATAATATCTCGATCTTAAAGATCTCTTCTTGTGATTCAAAGTTAGGTAATAGAAAAGAGATGTGAAAATCGAGCAAATGGGATCTCGCTTAAACCCAGAGAGGTTTCATTCCTCGCGCAATAATAGTGAAGGAGTCTTGATTTTTGAACTTGCTGACCAGATATCAGCACAGGGCGCTGCAAGTGTGGGTCTTAATGTTTATTTTAAAATTGAAGGAATATGTCTCGCTATCTCGCGTAAATCCAACGTAAGCTGTCCCAAAAGCGCGACCTATCTTATCCAGCATCCATGGCCATCATGATCAGCCTTTCCAATGCAGAAATCCCACAATTCACCAACCAAACTTAGGCTAAGCTAAGCGTTTATGGTTCATCTACCGTTTTTCCAGTAATTTGAATGCGGCCCTCTAATCTTGGTGCGATTGCCTGTTTAACGTTAGTAAGTCGACTATTTCGCTTCAAGGTCTACCTGAAGAGAGAACAAGGCATACTCTAGTCCAGTCCACCTTAAATTCATAAACTTGATCACAGCACTTTGGCTGACCAGGCAAGCCCGCCAAGCGCCACCACTTCTTCGTAACTTTCCTCGCAAGCTTCATTTCTCGTTCTTGCTTTAAGTTGACCACCCTTGCAGCCTCTGATTGACCAGCTTCGATATCCTCGTCCGACTCGTCGAGCGGATCTTCAACTTCTATTGCTGGGCTCTTATTCTTAGACTGAGGTGCGAGCTTGGCTGCCGATACCTCATCTCTCACGACCTTTGCCTGTGGTTCAAGAGCCAACTTCGTAGACTCCTGAACGCCTTTCCAATGTCTATCCATACTTTTACCCCACATCTTCCACTGGTTCATGGTTTTCAAACTCATAAAGTATTGGCGAAGCAACATGCTGATTAAAATGCCATTTTCTTCCGAAACAATCTCCTCAGCCTCTCCGCCTTCGGACTTGACAAGCAGAGATGTGAATCCATCTTTGCCTCGTGCCATATAGCCACGAGTGACGAGAACATAGAGCTTCTCATTGTCGAGAGGCTCTCCACCAATCTTGACATATTTTACCCGGGAATTGGTCGGCTTACTTGGATCGAACTCGAACTCAATGTTCGAGACTTGAGGAAATCGACCTTCGAGGGCGGGGTATTGGGAGACTGAATTCTCTAAGGCGTCAAAGATGGCTTTGCCATTTACTTTGATGACAACGCATGGATCCTCAAAAGGAAAGCTGGGGTTTCTTAGTCGAATTTCCATGACCACCTACAACACGATTAAAACTTACCAATTCATGATATCTCTCATCTTCAGCAGTCCAGGAGGGTATATTTGATCACCTCGAATTGTTCCTGATGCAATAATGCAACAATCTCCATTGTAATGACCTCGCATCAGATCACAGACCATGTTTCCCATATTAGATTCCTTTAGTCGCACAGTTGTGAAGCGTGCGTCCAAAGGAGTAATGGTATATCCTAGAGGTTTTCCTAACTTCGCTTTCAAAGAAGTTGTAAGCTTCTCCGTCAATTGCAGTGTTGCTTCATCTTCTTTGATACTCGAAACGACATCGCGTCGCACAATATGAAAGTCCCACTTCTTACTTCCGCCACCTTGCCGACGAGCTTCAATGTAACTCAGCTGCTTGAAATCGCTTCCCGATCGGAGAACATGCGTTCCGTTGAGTAGGTTGTGTTGGTAGAAATGGTCATGACCGCCTAGGATTATGTCGATAAGTCCATCAGGTGTCTTCTCCGCAAGCTTGTTGTCGTTCGGTTCTCTTTGGTGAGAGACTGCAATCACGATCTCGGCTCCCTGTGCTCTGAGGCCAGGTACAAGTTCCTTTGCTGTCGCTGAAGCGGATTTGTAGATGAGATCAGGTGGCAGTGAGTTGATTGTGTCAAGCCACTCTCGTTCGACGAGGCCAATGACACCAATTTTGATGCCGTTGGACGAGGTCAGCATTACTGTCTTTGTAGCATTACCTAGAGGAACATCGTCTCCAAGTGCTGGGTCTTTAGATAAAATTAGAGACTACGTCTTAATTCTTGAGACAAATGGATATTACCGATGACGTTGGCGAGGAGCCATGGAAAGGAACATTGTCCCGTCAAATGTCTAAATTGCCTGACACCAAAATCAAGATCATGGTTCTGGAATTGTCGCATCAGCCAGAATTCCCTGTTGACTTGAAGAAGTGCGACATACACCAACGCATGCTACATCAGTTCCAATGGTGTTCAGCACCGGCACCATATGACTCCCTACGTGTCGAATGAGCTCATAATCCTCTTGGAACATCTCTCTACACCATTGGCATTAGGTTATGACTTGCCTTTCGTTACACTACTTTCCAAGCTAGGATTAAATGCATCACCGGAGAAGAAAGTGAGAACTTCTGGTTGCCCGCTGAATCTCGGATCTTCTCGATACTCATTGCACACTGTCTTGAAACGAGCTATCCCTCCGACTGGCTCAGCGGACGAGGCATCAATATGATAGACTTAAGTTCAGATCAGCAAATAAATAGCCTGGGGTTGTGTTTACAAATACAGTACCATCGTTAAAGTGAATCAAACGGAGATCTGGCGGTGTGGTCAAATCGCCGGCGCTGTATGTGGTCCTCGGCTCTGCTGTTGGAGAGAGCTCATCAATGTCCATTTTGGAAACTTTAGATAAAGCAAGGTTGGAAGTATTTTAGAAAGATGAAGTACCAATATCAAAAGTTGGAGATGTGAGGTGCTTGAGGCTGTGTAGTTGTCACTGCCGCCGCCAAGAAAATACCAAGTTGTGGGGCAGTTAGTTGCATGCCAATCATTTTCCGGTTATCACCAATAGAGTCATGCAAGGCTACTTACTCTACATATCAAAATGTGCATGCTTAAATGAATGAATGCTGGGTAAATTGAATTGAAGGGTATTGAAGTTGCTAAGGAACTTTAGCCAATGTGATTGTGAAATCTGGACGAGTGGGGTATAGCCTCAACTCCCTTGTCACACTTGCATTTGTGACATCAAGCTTGAAGCTGAAACTGCGATTTCTATGTCCTGTAGAAAATTGAAATGACATTACTCTTAATGTCTATAGTTGGAGCGCATCAATTACAAAATATGGCAAGGAGCAACTCCAAAAAGTGTTCTGTATCACGTGAGCCGACTTACCTGGAGATCATGACGTACCTAGACTTCTGTGCAAGTTATTTCCCTTTGTAAGATATCCTATTTCTGATTGCCAGCCATATGACACTTTGTATTATAATAATAATCTTACTCAATAGTTGGTATTTTCAGGAATAATGAGTTCAGTAACACCCAAAAACGTTATTGTGGTAAGAATCTGATTCTCGCTTCTTGGACGTTCCTCCAAATTGCCCGAGATGATACTAACTCGCCCAGGTCGGTGGCTCATTAGCTGGGCTCATGACGGGCATTGTTCTCAAACGCCTCGGCCATAATGTACGCATATTTGAAAGAAACACCTCATCACACCTGCAAAGTCAGGGTGCCGGCATAGTTTTTGGTCCGCAAGCCCAAGAATACTTCGCTAAACACATCACACCATACATCTCGCGTCCGCTTACTGTGACGAGCAACTTGCGACAGACCTTGGGTAAAGATGGTAAGCAGCTGGATGAGGAGAGGAGACAGCAGAAGATGGTGAGCTGGGACTTACTATACTATGTGTTGAGAGCTGCCTTTGATGGATTGGAGAGCAATTATTGTGAAGTGCCAAAGAAACTGGAGTCTAAGGGAGAAGCAAAGTATGAGTATGGAATGAAGGTAGTAGAGATCAAGGATCTTGGGTCAGAAAAAGGTGTTGAGATTACAACACTGGTGCGAGATAACAAGGGAGATGAGAGGAGCGAAAGCGATGTAGCTGACTTCGTTATGGCTGCTGATGGGTAGGCTGCCCGAAACTAGCAGTGTGAATTTGAAGCTGACACTATCTTAGACCGAGTTCTGCGATCAGGAAGATCCTGCTTCCTGATGTAAAAAGAAAATATGCCGGATATGTGGCGTGGCGCGGAACAGTCCCCGAGGGCGAGGCATCCGAGCTTCTCAAAGAGACTTTCGTCGATCATTTTACTTTCTATCATGGTCCCGGCATCCAAATTTTGGCGTAAGATGCCACCAAAACAAATTAATAAAGTGCTAAGCTGCTTAGATACCTCATCCCAAGCGAGAAAGGAACAATTGACCCCGGAAAACGTCTCATTAACTGGGTTTGGTACAACAATTACGCAGAAGACTCTCCAGAACACAAAGAAGTCATGACCGATAGCTCAGGTCATCAATGGAATGTCAGTGTACCTGTAAACAAAGTGCAAGCTCAAGTCTGGGAGAATCAGAAAGACTATGCAACGCAAGTCCTCCCACCAGCTTTTGCTGAGCTGGTAAACAAGACCAAACTTCCTTTCATACAAGCAATCACTGATGTCATCTCTCCTGAATGCTCATTTTTTGATGGCAGAGTTTTGTTGATCGGAGACGCATTGGCGGGATTCAGACCACATACAGCTGCGAGTACGAGCCAAGCTGCGTACCACGGATTGTTGTTGGATGATGTGACGAGAGGGAAGAGAAGCTGGGATGAAATGCAAGTGAAGATGATGGAGCATGCTAAGAAGATGGTAGAGAGCGGTATAAAAATGGGAGATCGAAGCCAATTTGAAAGCTTGAATAGGGAATAGGAGCAAGTTGATTATGAAAAGATGAGGGGAGTTTAGACCGCGAGAGGCTAGAGTTGAAATGCGTAAATGAGCGTCGAGGACGAACTTGTTGAATATCCCAAGAATAAAATTGGAAATGTAGACTAGCTACTACCTCATAATGATACCACCTAAAAAATGCCAAGACTTACCACCTTCAAGCTTGAATAATACGTAGATGGGGTGTAAGAGTGTGGTGGGGTAAAAGAGGGGTGAAATTAGGCGAGCTAAAGAAAAAAATTTCGTCCCGATGATTGAACTCTGCCAAAATTTGCAACGAAAAGATCTTGTATATCTTATCTCGAGCTATAACATGATCGAGAATACACAAGAAAACAAATGCAAAAAGAAAAAATTGACCAAACTGAGGATTGAACTCAGGACCTTGTCCGTATTATCGCAACTCTCTCGAATTGATGATTGTTAAGGACACGTGATAACCAACTACACCATCCGGCCTGTTTGCTTGTTGATGTAAACAAGATGAACACGTCTATTTATACCCATGTGGATAGTCCTTAATTTTGTCTCCAGGCACCATAAAAATATCCATCGAAGACCAAAGCAAAGAGTTCGGAGAAGCGGGGTTGAAAACTCCGGCGGACGTTAGCAAGTTGGTCAAACGTGCTTTGCCGCCTCTGATCCCAGCACTTTTAAGGCGGCACACCAAAATTCAAGGCGGCAGCTCACAGCAAGCACTGGGGCTGAGCTCGCACTGTTATCTTCAACTATAAACACGACGATGCCTCCTCTCGGGGGTTCTGTCATGACGAAATTTCAACGAGGATTAAATCACTACAACAATGACAAGCCCGGCAACTCTCGAGTCGTCCTCACCAATGGACATCGATCAGCATGAGCTTCTGGTGCAGGAGTCCATGTTGAAGCGACAGGTAGCCATACTCGAAGAGTTTCTTAGAAATGGTAACTTACAGCATAATGTGTGTGTGATAAGGAAGCTGATGAAAGCAGATGGTCATGAGAGCGTGGCGGTTGAAGACCGGTGTCGTATTTTGCGACGGAAGGTTGATCTGCTCGAGGACGAAATAGCTCTCTCTGGTGAGTGAAGTTTTCCTAATCCAAGAATACCGCTCATCAATGTAGGGAGATCTGTGACTGCCTCGCGATATCTTGATAGTGCCCCAGCTTCGCATTTCGTTACGGTTACGCGTGATCAGTTCACAGAATGGCTGAGGCCACAGAGCTCATCCCAATCAACACAGGGGATGAGCAAGACACAATATAGGTTGCCAATAGCTATTAGTCCGAAAATACACCACGAAAGGCCAATGTCAAATCATGATGTGCATACTCATCAGGCTAAGAAAATCAAGCTCATCACAAATGACAAATCACCATGTCTTCGTTGCAAGATCTTGAAGAAGAGAGCAAGTCTCCTAACCACTCATACCGAGCTCAACTAACGAAACAGTGCGACACATTCGAGGAATGCAGTCATTGTCCTGCTCAAAGCTATGACAGCGCGGGAGATTATTGGAGAGTTCTTGGATGCTTCCGTGGATGTTTGCGAGAACTATCCCTAATATTTTGTCCTGGTTTGTCAATCCTTTTACGTCAACTTCGTGGTGACTAACACAACAAGAATACTCTAGAGCAACTCAAAGGCAGGTCAACTATCGCCAAGGTGGCGTGGATGTCATTAACTTTGTCTTGACAAAATCGCGAGTGTCGGAGCAAAAGAAGCGGCGAATGCTGCATCTCATACAGAATAGCGAGGATTTCTCCTCCTTGAAAGATGTTTCTTGGAGTGACAGTGACATCCGCCAGAGTCTTAGTCGTCAAGCTATCACTATGGATGCGTATATGGGCGAATATTTGGCTGGCGATATTGAAAATGTGGAGGATCATGAGGCAGCTTGGAGTGTCCTTCAAGCTGTCTCTATGGACCCAACATATCTCAAGCCAACAGCTTACAACATGTTCAAAATGTTAGCTTTGGGTAACGCGTTGAGTAAATTACAGCCGGTAAGTCAAAACCACAATAACGAAAGCGGTCCTCAAAGTGCAGCTCTGCAAAACACAGTCGAGACTGACATCTATGCGAACAGGCACCGTGGGAGATATTCATCAAAGCAAAAAAGCTCCTCAGACAATCTGTAGAACTCTACCTCCTAGAGCGACTATGCAGCCAAATAGCAGCAGGTGAAATAACATCACCACCATTCGATCCACTTCGCGACACACCAAACACTCTCGTCCTCGTAGATCTCAAAGAAGACTTCGAGACACTCCTCACAAGCTTCGAGAAGATTTGTATTGGAAGAGCGAAGCTCACTGGATATACTCAACTGGCCTGTTTCTACGCACTTTTGGTTTTGAGTGTGACCAAATCCTTGCTGACCGATGCTTATTCACTTCGGGCTGCTTATGAAAACATCGAATCTTGGAATCCTAATGATTCAACCAGAATCGCAAGCGCTTTCAAAGTTATGGTTGGAATTTTCTGCTGGTCATCGCGATTTGATGTTGTGCTTCAGGAAGGCACTGGGAATGATCCAGAATGGCTAAACGCGCTGAAAGACACAGGTTCCATGGCACAGAGCAATCTATGGGCTGAGCGTGGAATCAAAGGTTCCAAGGACTTTTTGCTAAGTCTCGGATCGTGCTGTTATTCAGATGGATCATACAGCGGGTTCTTCGTACAAAAGTTTGGACTCCATACCCTTTCAACATATGCCCACAAACCCAAAGAACCAGGCAGGCCAGTGTCAAGACATAGCCAAGCTGAAAGCATTGCAGATGGTCATGCAGCTACAGTATCTCCAAGAGGACACTCGAGGAATCTTTCTTCTGGAACTGGAGATATATTGACTTGGGTTTCGCAAACTCAATCCTTTCCCGATAGAAATAATCAATCCCACCCCTCAGCACCACCTGTGCCTATAATATTCGTTGAACAAAATCACGACGACCGCCAAGCCAGTAAAGGTAAAAGAAGCCGCACATGAGCTTTGAGCAAATATTTGATTGAAAATGCAAGGAATAGTAGGAAGAGTCGAGCTTTTTGGAATTGCTGAGAGGTGAGCTGAGAGGTGAAGATGCCGCCAAAAGAGGATTTGGGAAAGAAACTCAGGCCTTCTCAAGAAGAAACTTTTGTGTAACTTCTCCTGTGAATTGGCAAGATAAATATGCAAATGTTAGTAAAATACCAAATTTCAAATTTACATAAAATTCCTTAGATACAATTGCAGCTAGGCATCTCGCATAAATCCTACTCTTATTATCATAAATAATATGTCGAATCTCGCTATTTGTAATCATATCCTAAGCCCTAGAAACTGCCGTTCGGAGCCTTTTATAGTCTCGATAGACGTCCGGGGTCCAATTTTTGAAGAATGCCCTTCATTCAGTTCCGAATACTCGCAAATCGGTAAAAGGTCGGGTAAAAAAGTTAGCCAAAAGATAGGGTATATATATTACAAGAGAAGAGCTCAAATACTCAATATTACCCTTTGATCTATGACCAGGTCTACCATCTGACTGAAAAAAGAAAGAGGCTCAGTAATTAAAACATAATTGATTACTATTGGGAGAGTATATTGTAGATATAAGAGTACACAGGTTCTATTGCGGCTATAAATTTCCATGGAGCATGTATTCATTGCGGGCAGTAGTGAGGGAGTAACCCGAATCCCTGCTTCCCCGCACTTGCCAAGATTCTGCAACCTCATTATTGCTTCGCCAATCTTCTCTTCTCGACAACCACTAGATTTCGATCTTTACTCAATTAAGACAAAGATCAAGAGGGTACTATATTAATTTTATTGATTCAATTCGGTTGACCTCTTTAAGTCTCACTCATCGAGTCGCATTTGGTACTGTTACCGCTACACCGCCAAGTCAAGCAGAGAACCTACCCAGGTGGTCACCTCACCACGAGCGCTCCTAATGAAGTTTATTATAAAGGATGCAAATTCCATTGGACATAAAAGACAGCAGGTGCAACGGGCTTGCAACTCCTGCCGTCGGAAGAAACGAAGGTGTGGCCACTTTGGCTCTACGGATACGACTTTGCATAGGCAGTCAAGTAAATTAGGAGATAGTGTGATGACCCATGCAGACCCTTTGGTCCTTGATGCAGAAGTGAACCAAGAATCTTATTCTCCTTCCACTGTTCTGGCGGTTGAGGAAATCTCGTCATCTGAAAACCACCTTCCACGAAATGGATCATCCACAAAAACCCAAGATGATGATGGACACACCCAGATACGTTTTATTGGGGATCTCAACCCCGAGAGCGTTTTCTACTATGCTATCAGCCCAGGATCAACCACGAGAGGAGCGGCAATTCAAGAAAGCATTGGAACTTGGCTTGCTGAGAAACCTGGTAATCGCGAAGTGCGCTCGATTTTGGAAGACGACGTTCCGCGAGGAATCTTTTACAACTCGAGTTTTAGGATCCAGAGAGTCTTACTACCTCCTATTCAGGATGAGGTCTTGTCTGTGCTCCCTTCGACGTCATATTGTTCACATCTTATTACTTTCTATTGCGACAAGATGCAACCCTTGTTGCCAAGTATTGATATCAAGTCTTTCCAAACTGGAACGATTGATAGTAAATCCAAGGTCCTGTTGACGCAGGCTATGTGCTTGCTCGCATCGATGAGTCCCGAATGCAAGAACCTTCTGTACTTGAGTGGTGATGACAACTTGCTTTCACCTCGAGAATTTGGGAAACGAATCTTGTCAGCCATGCGTTGTATTGTTGAAATCGGCATAGTCACTAACAAGATGATACTGATTCAGGCCCTTGGTTCAATGTCATTATTCACTGAGGGTCCCGAGGGATCCGAAATATCGACTCAGCTCTGCGCAAAAATGATACAGTTAGTTCACACAGTCGGCTTGCAGCATCAGAGAACCAACGCGCAAACTGGCACATTTGATGTGACGGCACTCTGCTACGCATGGGCTTTGGATCGTCTAAATGCAGCAATCCACGGAAGACCGACTATAATGCATGAGCGGGACATAGGTAGAGATCTCGACAAGTGCTTTTGTGAACAGGTTCCTGCATTTAGGCTACTATTACACGTTATCCTCCAACTAAACAATGTTATCGCCCTTTACAGGCCCCATAGTACGGGTTCCGAGTTTCAATTCCCTTCCTTTGAGGACATAATTGTTCAATCAGAGGCGACCGATCTTACAGAAGGGATCATTGGTCCGTCAACTTCCATTTCTCTTTTTCCAGCAGAACTAATCGTGTGTTAGAAACTGCAGAAGTCCTCTACCATGCGGCCGCGATTCTCTCATGTCGAGAGAACTCTGATGCGAACACGTGGAAATCCTCCAAAAATCACGCTAGACAAAGTCTATCCGCAGCCAGGATCACCGCCATTGTTGGGGGTTCAAGTGGAAAGAACTTGGTATTTCTACCATTTGTACCATATGCTGTATCATTATCACTCAGCATCTCATACCAACAAATGCGATACACCAAAGTGCCAATGTACCAACTCAGAGCTCGACACGATGTAGAATCCGCCTGTGATTTGCTGGACAAACTCGGAGAACATTTCTACGCTGCATCCAGCATGGCTAAGTTGGGCAAATCTACGATATCGGAGATGAACCGTGTATCTGATTTTGTGGGCGATCCGAGGCACTCCGATATTCGGAAAACACAGAAAGATCAAGCATTTAATAGTTCCGAAGGTGGCATGGGGGCAGGTGTAGCTCCACCAGGACCAGTACAAATCAGCCAAGGTCAGCTACTTGCCCAGTGTTGTCTCAAAGAGCGGCCCTACTGAATTCCCTGCAGATACCATGAATCAATACAATGATCCCACAAATCTCAATACCCAAGGCACAGGCTATCCAAGCACGACTGGATCTACAGATTTCCGTGACGTACCTGATGTCGATATTTTCAGCATGTTTGATCCTAATTTCGGTTTAGAGGGAGTTGACAATGTTTTTCAGAGCAATCTCGACCTTTCAACACCAATGTTCTTTTATGGTCAAGTCGAGTGAGAGCGTGTACTGATAAATACAGTAAGATTCGAATTTGGTGTTTGCTTTGCATACTCCCTTTTAATTTAAGTCCGCCACACTTAATTGGCACTAGGCTGGATACTGTTAGTTTGCTCTTTGTCGTTATTGTTGCTTTAGACAGCCGTATGCATTGTACGGT
This sequence comes from Margaritispora aquatica, assembly GCA_007644065.1. NCBI lineage: Eukaryota > Fungi > Ascomycota > Leotiomycetes > Helotiales > Discinellaceae > Margaritispora > Margaritispora aquatica. Next base: position 87,497 of record VJWN01000032.1, read on the forward strand.
ATTGGTGCTCGTCTCAATATTTCTCCATTCTTGTGAATTTCCCTTCACTCATGAGTTATATGTAGAGTAGTCAACACATACATCCGCTTTTCTTTCATCTTCGATATTCCTAAGTCGCCGTGACAACGCGCATTTAAGGTGTTATTTAGCAGATACAGAAAGAAATACATGGATTGTCACCTGGAAGGGTCCTAGGCACACAGGTGTTGGAAGAAATGGAAGCAAGCCAGCAGGACTCGCAGCAGAGTGAGAAGGAGAACAAACTTTGCGATAAAGGAATTGAATGGAGCTGGCAGTGAGAAGAGCATGAGACGGAAAGATGCGCTAAGCGGGAAGGGCGTGTGCTTAGGATATTTTTTTTTGGCGACCTTGGTTCAACCTCCCAGCGAATATCAGGTACCTTCTTGATTGTGGTTTAAGCATGCTTCCACCAAGAGACATAGTTTGTATTAAGCGCAACAAATCATACATTTGAGCGTACCCTTCGCACACTGCGAGTACCACAATTCGCTACCATTGCGATCTTAGATTTGATATATACAATGACCTTGAGAGCATGGCAGTCGAGGGAGTGAAGTTGTAGCCTAAGGCTGTCAGAGGACAATATCTCAGCTAAACGTATTACGTTAAGCGCATAAACAATTGTGGCTTGCGCAATCGTGTTGAGATATCAGTAGGACAGAGGACACAGCAATCAAAGCAAAGTGTACATTTCATTTTGCAAGGCAAAAGGAGAGTATGGGCATGTTTTGTTATTGCAGCTAAGTCAAACTATGGGCATTGCAGCAAGGTACTATATGGGACATATTGGTAGCTTCCTACTATTCTCACCCAATCACATATATACCTAATTCAGCTTTAGTCTCAACCTATGGACGTTAAGATGCCGTAAATCCGCGCACAGTATACACCCTTGCAGCGCTATTTCCAAAGCCGATCACAACTAACCAGACTTTTCAACATCTTCAATGACGGAGATCTCTGCCTTGTGCTCTCCTTTGATGTCCGCGGTGAACGTGGTGGTAGGAACCCAATTCTTCGATGTTCTGGGCGTCGACTCGACCAGCAACAAATCCACTTGTTCCAGGGAGAGACCTAATGGGAAATGATGTCAGCATTCTCAAAGATGCCAAATTCTAGAAGAGCCATTTACCCTTAGTTTCGTAGACGAAGAAGTATGCCCAAAGAAGACAGCCGACACATAGGGACCCCCAGACAAAAAAAACCTTGGAGCCAAGGTTCGCTTGGTCGGCGTTGACCATGTAGGGGGTGATGACTGCAATGATGCAATTCCAGAACCAGTTCGAAGCGACGGACAAGGCAACTCCACGGCCTCTAATTGGAAGTCTACGCAGCGTTTCAGTTAGTGTTGATGGTTAAAAGGAATTTGGATCGAAGATAGGCTTACGGGAAGATTTCGCCCACAACAACCCAGGCTCCCGGACCCCAGGTGCTTGCGAAGAAAAAGATGTATATGCAGATAAAAGATATTTGAACCTTGACGACAGTTGGATTATCGGGAAGTGCTGTGCCAATAATCGCGACGATGAATTCGCAAATGACCATACCAAGCGCACCCCAGATAAGTAGCGGGCGACGACCAAATCTTTCAATAGTCCAGAACGATACAGGAGTTGAACACACGTTGACGAGGGTTGTGATAAGTGATATCAAGAAAGGGTTATTGATGGTACCGAGAGCCACGAAGAACGTTGTGCCAAAATAGAAGATGAAGTTGATTCCAGTGAACTGTTGAAACATCTGAGCGGATGTACCAAGAAGAGTGCGACGAAGGTTCGATGATGGGTCTCTGATCGATCCGCTGAAGCAATTTGCCCAACTCTTGAAATAACCCCCATCAGGAATCAGTCGATGCTCGTACTCGTAGTTGGCCACTATTTCCGCAAGCTCATCTTGAACATAGGCTGAATCTGCTGCTTGTCCACGAACCCTAGAAAGAGCATGTGCCGCCTGCTCGAGCAGACCTTTCTTGACGAAGTAACGAGGAGATTCTGGTAGAAAGAAAAGGCCGCCACCTTGATTAAACGAATCAGCATTTATTTCGGATACGAAACCCAGCCATGATAGTACTTACCGAGAAGAAGTGCCCAAACCCATTGGATTCCAATTGGAATGCGATAAGATCGAGAATCTGGAAGATTCTGTGTTCCATACACTACACATGCAGACAGAAGCAAACCGATCGTCAGACAGAATTGATACCCTGAAATGATCATGCCGCGGAACTTCTTGGGGGCAATCTCAGACATATACAGAATGACAATAGCCGAAACGCAACCGACACCAATTCCTGCGATCAAACGGCCTGCCACAAGCAAACCATAACTCGTGGATGCGACTTGCAATGCGATTCCGACAGCGAAAATGCCACAGCCACCCATGATGGTTGTCCGACGACCAAACCAATCTGCCAGATCTCCGGCAAGAACCGCGCCAAAGAATGTTCCAGCAGATAGAATAGATACGATAAGAGATTGTGTTCCTGCAGGAATGGTGAATGCAGCCTTTGCGGCGGCACTGGCATCTGCTGTCGGGTAATCCATCCCCGTGAACTGATGGATAAAATATGGCATGGCCAAGGTACCGCTGATATAACCTGTGTCGAAACCAAAAAAGATTCCAGCAAAGGCTGCAGCGACACACATCAAGTATGCTTTCATGGTGACTGGCGCCTCGATTCGATCGAGGGCGACCGGCGAGGTTAAAGCAATTCCACCGACAGCCATGTTGTTAATGCGTTCAAACGAAGATGAATGGAATGGGAGGTATGAGTGGACAATGTATCCAATGCTGTTAAGATGCACGAGAACAAAGACAGCAAATAGAGGGAATCTTCTTCAACTTATACATTCAAGGAAAGGGCAAGGACCTCCTATAGATAACATGCGGAGTCCCCAGTACGACATAGCTTGTGAGGAGTCTAGGGTACGCAGAGATATGGGGTACCCCATGGTGTGGACAAAAGCTGGAGGGGGAAAACAAAAGTGTGAAGCAACTCCGCCATTTCATATGCGGAGCTCCTGATACGAGGTCGTCGAGCAGTGCCAGTCAATAGCAAAGTTCGTGGTCATCGTGGTGCTGTATTCCGAGCAACATGAGTCATGAAAGAGACTTACTGAAGCTACTGGTTCCACTGGTTCCAGATTCTGGTCCATCAAGGCGAACTTATTTTTCGAAACAATTGTTAATTCTAGACGAGAGTAGCTGGGACAAGCACGCGTCCAAGATTAAGACGCCTCTTCTTTGGCATCTGCGGAAATGTGGTTTTAGCTAGGCCCCTTTCGGGCGTCCGCAACCTCGCTACCGCCCTCGTCATGCACTTGTCCCAAAACGGAGCTCCACGTTGCCCCTTCATGATTTGACACCTGAACCTGGGACATATTTAGTGATCCCCTTGACCATTGCTTCGACGGCAGTTCCGATGGTATCAATGAGGACCCCACGTGCCGTCAGAACCTCAAGATTATCCCCAAATCGGACTATCGGCCGCGGGTTTAGAGCCCCGGATGCAAAGTTCCTTTTGCGTAAGGTGTTGGGAAATAATGAATCTTGCCGCCTTGCAGAGGGTATTGTCCAGTCCGCAACCTAGGAGGGAAGCATGTAGAGGCTACCGAAGCGAGGATGTCCAAATTTTGATCCGTCAGAATAAAGTGTTGGACATGTTCATTGAATAAACTTCCACAGGCTTTGAAGAGTCAGGTAGTAGGATATCTCGATCGATTTTTCTAGATAGTCCAACAAGAGGATGTATAGTGTCGAGAGGATTGGAGGCGTGACGATGAAAGGATAAATGAAGCAGAACTTCAATAGATATTGTCTGAGGTGCTTCAAAAGTCTCTTTTCTTATAGCATCCAGCTTGTTCAACAGATTTATCTGATACGGTAATTCAATGCCGAGCGATACCAGATTCAAATAAATATATTGAAAGAGGTATAAAGCAATGCTGAAAGCGCTCCACGAGATCCATCTCCGCCCGCAGCCAACTACAGGATCCTTGGAGGCAACTGCTATTTTCTGGACAATCCGAAATCGACTCCATCAAGGACGCTCCAAAAGTTATATACCGCTTTCCACACGGCTGGTGGCCCCAACAATGCTGGAACTGGATCCATGTTCGTGTCAAGGAGTGGTATTACGCCTATGCTCTCAAAATTGGCAATTAGACCCATGGCCATGTCGCTTTCATCATGAGCTTCCCCAAGCCAGGCAAGGACTCTCGCTGCACATGTATATATATGCGCCTCATCAGAAGAACCTGAGGACACCGTTCCTGCAAAGTTGACTGATCGATGCATAAAGCATCGACCCAAATAATTCTGGATTCATCTGCACTATGCAGATAAGGCAAAGCCAGATGGAGATTACACATCACAGAGACAATGTAGCCATTGAGAACAATGGGTCTGGTACTGTTTGGATCGCCCCACGCGTACGAGAATGCTTCGCAGGAGGCAGCTGCTTCATATAGCGATGCTATCACCAAACCAGCCTCAATTCAGCTGCCTCGTGTCTGTTTGGTGCTATTTCAAGAAGTCGCATTTCGCCTTTCGTCGAATCTATGGCTGAATATTGATACGAAGCCATCATATGAATGCTCATTGCGAATCTTGATTCAGTCGACGTGACGCTCTTAGACAAACACTGGCTGTGGAACCATGTGTGAGATTCCGATAGAATTGAGACGGATTCACATCGGATTTAAGAACTTCTTTTTTGCAAACTTATGAAATGTGCTCTTCGCCTAGATTAGTGACGGCCGGTCTGTTGAGAGTGCAGTCATACTTCCAAACAAAGCACAAAGTGGATGACGCAACATGATCGAAGGGTGTGAGGGATTATGGCGATATGTGTGGTATCGTCGGCGAGTCTAGATCGGCCAGAAAGTCATTACCAAATACGAGGTAGATTTCGAAGTCAAGAACTCACAAGAAATAAGGCTGAGCTCAACGGCCAGGTCTTCGAGGAGCGACACGAGTTATAGCGCCGGACTGTGCTCTCGTAAAGGCTGAGAAAATGCCCCTCAAGCTGTGGCAGACTGTCGGGTTGTGGGAGAGAAGAGCGATGAGAGGAAAATGTTTGAGGAGGGGATAGCCTTGGAGTACAGGGCACGTCAGTCCACAGCCACATTGGGTACGCACGTGACCTTCCAACCACTTGGTTCTCAGCACCAAGTCGTTGTGCAATATATTATGATGTAACAATCAATTATGCACCAGGCCATTGCACGACAAGTTTTTATACAACAAGCAGTCAGATACCAGGTCATTACATAGCAAGTGGTTATGCAACAAGTTGTGGTAGAACAAGTAGTTATGCCGCCAGGTCGTCATTCAACAAGTTTTGATACAACAATTAATCATGCGCCAAGCAGTTTCCTTACTTATGGGATTGCAACTACTATGGAGAACACGACTTTTAGGAGATAGGAGCTAGGACGATATCTCTCAAAAGATGCTTCGATGCAGATGATGCGGAGTACGAGAAGAAAGTTCCGGGAATGGGAGATAGCGTAGAGGGATTCTCCGAGAAGCGTGTGTCGTGTTGGAGAAATCTTCTGAAATTATATGGCTCTTAGAGACGGGAGTACCTCGGAGCAAGTTTCTCAGCTGTAGAGCGTATAGCACCGAGGAGCTCAGTATTCTATCCACTCTTGAACCATCCGCAACCTCTCCTCGCCCATGGATTCGGATTTTGCTTCAGGCTTCGATGAAATGATTGTAGTAGGATTTATCAAAGGTAAAAATTAGTGGATTTCAATAACGAAGCAGACCCTATAAGGAGGTAGAAATTTGATTGGAACAGAATGGGGTTATCCTATTCAAGATGATCGATTTACCGTACCTAATTTGTATAGACAGAAAAGAATAAAACGGTTGTTTGCCTACAGTACGTCATCTAATTAGCAGACTTCACTTGGTTTGTACGCCCTTTCTGGTTTTTACGCACCACCTGATTTACATACCATGCTTGGTTTGTATACACTTGGTTTTTATACAGTATCTTTCTATAACGAAGAACGTAAAGACCGAGCAAGGGAGTAAATTTGGAAAGATAACAAATGTAATCAATTCTATTACACAAATATGCTGTGATTAATCTCTTGAAATTCAAAACCTACTGTCAAATAAACAAATAATTCATAGAATATGGCAAGAAATACTGTCAAAGTTCTTTTGAGATTGTATCCCAATTATTATCTATTAAGCTGTTGGTTCCTGACCGAGCTTTTAAGTACTAGGTTTTAATATCCGACATATTAACAATATTCTGATGCTATGGTAGGATTATACAGGAAGTATAATCCCATATCTATAAAGATGTTAGGAGTCGTTATATAATAAATGGGAAAGTATTATCAAACCAAAGGAGGCTGGATTTTCTGCTCCTGTAAAGTATTATATGGAGCTTTCAAGCTGCCTAAGTAAAAAAAAGCTTCTAACGTATATATCGAACACGCTAGGGCGTATACAGTATTAAACATCGCCAAACATCGCCAAACAAGGTAGAACTAAGGATCAGTATTAAGCCTCAAAGGCCACAATTGTAGAAAGGACTATTATTGTATCCAGTCTCAAAGAATAAGGTAGAAGAATGGTCATCATAGAGATCTACTCGAAGGGCGGCGTTTTCTGACCTCAGGCTATAATATTATGACCTAAAAAAGACTAACCAGAACGTCTCTAGTTGCTGGCTTAATGTCTTGGCATTGTGGCTCAAATAAAAAATAGAGTTTCCAAAGGGGAAGCCGATTTCAAAGCTGACTGCATGCTGGGCAATCGACCAATTCGATAATCTATGGTTGTCGTTTTGTCGCTGGACAGGATCAACTTGTGGTTATCTTGGTATTGCATGGTATTGAAGGAACAAATGAAAATATAAGAAAATACTAAGGCAAGAGAGTGTAAGTTTTTGGAAATAGTTTATAAGATAGATATAATGCTTTAGCTTTGAGCAAGGCAATAAACTCCTAGAATATGATATTCTGATTTTGAGAGGACATATTGAACATTCACACGAGTTGGTAGAGGAATGCTCCCAGTCATGCACTGTATCTGACTCAACTTGTCATGCTCGTTTGTACAGCCGTGAGATTCGTTGTGCAGTAAACGAAGGATAAATGTAACCTCAGTTATCACCTTTGTCGTCATGATTATGATGCAGAAAGTCTTCTGTACGGCGGCCGAAAGAAACAACTTAATTCACCTTCACCACCCAACCATCAGTAACAACTTCCATATCAGGATTTGGAGAAATAAATCGGTACTCAAATTCTCCCCGTTGATCGGCCGGAGAATTTGGATTTCGGTGCAATTTTTTTCTCTACTCAACTTTGACTTAGAAACATGGAATAAGTAGTACCTTATGGAATCAATAGAATCGTCACGCGCAAAGCGAAAACGCGCACCGCAGAACCGGAGCTCTCGCGCGCCCTCGACAACATCGACATCCGAGTTGCGCGAACCACCCAAAAAGAAACAGAAGCAGCGCAAGAAAGCCAGCACATCCAAATCGAACGCGAAAGAAACTGCGGATGGTTATTTTAGTGCCAAGAGAATCCTGAAACAAAGGCTAAAAGGCGAACAAATCTACTACCTGGTAGATTGGGAGGACGATCCGAACACTGGCGAACGATTTGAACCTACCTGGGTATGCGCTATCATTCTGGAACGAGCATGGCAGGAAGTTGATTGCATTCTGTAGGAACCGCAGGAGTCGTGTACGGATTTATTGATCGAGACGTGGCTGGATAGTCAAAGTCAGAACGATAGCATCCCACAGGCTTCTGAGCTGCCCTCAACACCAAGACCACGCCCCGTGAAGCGCAAGAGACTACTCATAGAATCGCAGGAGTCGCAATCGCCAGAAAACTCGCAATTAGAGAATCCTGAGATAGTTGGAACTGCTGAGTCTGCGAGCTTTCAATTCGCAACGCAGGATCACATTGGAGCGGGGCATCTTCCTAAGGAGATCAAAGATAGTTACGAGGAAGAAAGCCAAAACTCAGGCGGGCATAAACAAACTATCCCGCAGGTGGAAATACAGTTGCAGCCAGGATTTGACAGGGACGCCTACACAGCTGTCATCCTTTCGTCATCGCAGCCATCTCAGAGTCTCCATCCAAGCCAATTGACACAGTATTCGGAAGATATACCAGTCCCAAACCCACCTACTAGTCAGGCTCGACCACAGCAACGCAGACCTTACATATGGACAGAAGATCTCCCGGAAACACCACTACCAGGCTCTTCATCATATGAGCTTCCAACACAAAATACACAAATCCATTCTGGTGGATTTCTTGATTCCATAGAGAGCAGAAGCAAAATCTGGACATCGTCTCCACATAGCTTGTTACAAACCGCACCCGAGAGTTCAGGTGATATCAACAGCCAGCTCGCTGAGCCAGAGAGTCATTTTGCGGATGCGACTTACAGCCAAGGACTCGATCCAATCTCTCCGGCAAGTCATTTTGCAGAAGACTATCCATCATCTTCCTTACCTACAACGAGAGCTGAAATTGCTCCGGAAATTGATTCTGTAGATAGCCCGAATACCATACAGGAAGAGGCAGTTTCCCTTGCTCGTCCCCAGCAAGAAATTCAGTCACAAGTCAGTTCAGAGGGGCTTATAAGATCATCTGCTGTTCCGTATCTTGATACGACTAGTGTAAGAACTAGCATTGAAGTCGAAGATCTCCCTTCCCATCCCGAGCCCCCAAACGCAAGCCAGAAAACCCCGTCAACTTTTACAGAAACACGTGAGGCAGCAAAGCTCACGGCATCCAGTAGATCTCCTGCTGTTGATGTTATCAAAAATATAGAGGCTGAATATCACGAACGAGCAAACCGCTTGTCTACTCCGACTCGGAATCCGGTCTCAGAATCCCCACGGACACCGCACTTTCGATCAGACATTAGCTCCAATATGGAGCAAACACCTCCATCGCCCTCCTCGGGTAAATTCGATGCAACAGCTAAGATGCAGGAGATGATAGCCAAAAAGCGAGCCGAAGTCAGAGCGATGCAGGCTTCGAGAAGTTCCTCGGTTCTATCCCCGCCAATCATATCTGCAAAAGCCCCCCTTTCTGATCACAGTCCATCTCCTGCGCCTCATCAGATCACCGCAGAAGGAAGCCCCACCCTACCACTATTTATACCTGTTGAGGAATTCGTTGCACCTGTTCAGAGTGTAGTCGATCCCGCTTCGATCCATATCTCTCGCGAACTGTCGCCTGACATTAAGGTTGATACTATGACTGACAGCAACCGCGAGTTTGCCGTGCCTCTCCCAATGACGTCGCACACACGAGACATATACCACCAGACAGTCCAGAACTACAAGTCCCAAACGTACACATTTCTTACCGACGAGTTCTTTTCGGAAAATCTAGTCAAACAGATAGACAATATGGTAGAAGAGCTAAGCAAGCTTTGTGACCATCAGGACCTGATAAACGATGATTACTCAACACAAAGATTAGAGTCTACAGAAACGCAGGCGAGATGGGCTGAAAATATCAGCTCCAAGTGCATTTTCATTGCCGAACTATTGCTTGCTCTTCGACCGCACGAAAGGCACGTTGTCATTCTTAGTCGTCCTGGCCGAATGCTAGAGATTCTGGAAGCGTTGTGTCGCAGACACAACTTCATCTTCAAACGCGCCGACGAATCAAGCTGGTCTGAAAGTCAAGGTGGTCCTTTGAAGGTAACTTTACTACCAACTGGGGACGAGGTCTATGTGGTTGAGCCTGCTTCGGCAGTCATTGCTTTTGATTCAACAGCACGCTCTATCTCATATCTTGAAAGCGTCCGCAAAACTACGAATTCTGCAGTACTAGCACCTATCATCTCCTTGCTCGTCACACATTCAGTTGAACATCTCGACAAATGTTTCCCCAACGATGAAGAGCCTACAGGACGCAAAGTTAAACTGGTTAGTTATCTCAATCACATTGGAGATGACGTAGGAAAGCTAGATCTAGAAGAGTATCCAGATCCTGCAAAAGCTGCCAGGCTTGTAGCGGAATTTATTGTAAATGTGGATAGCACTTGGCCTATCATGGATATGCCTGACATCGATGCCATAGATTCCGCATCTGCTAGTCAGCTAGGTCATGACCCGGATGTAATTGGAGATGAAAACGTAGTAGAAAACTTGGGTATGCTAGACGTTGAAAATCGTCACGCAGGAACCAAACGTCATTCGGAAGATGCCATGGTAGGAATGGGATCACCTAAGCGTCAGAAGTTTGTAGGTCTTCCAGCAGACAATGTGGGTCCAGCAGCCCATAAAATTGTGATGGATGATATCGTTCCAGCATCCTCTACAATTCCAGATCGAACAAACATTTCTCCTGAGGAACGCATCGCCTACCTAGAAGCACAGTTACGTGAGAAAGATAGCAAACTTTGCGCGAAAGAAGAAAGAGAAGTTGATCTCCTAAGAATCAACCAAGATTTGGAAGATCGATGTCGAGATCTCGAAAGCAGCTTTCGCGACATTCAACCTAAGTATCAAGAGGCATTGAACGAAAGGGCCCAATTTGAACATGACGCCAAGTTAGGGTTGGAACGAGAAACCACATTAAGAAGGCAACGTGATGCCAAAGATGCGGAGTTGCGGAGGGTGCAGGCTCGACAAGACGTCATTGACTCGGAGCTCGACGCCGCACGTTTGGCCTTGTCAACCTCTAGTGTTCCAGATGTTGCTGAATTGAATAACTTGAGAGAAAGTTATAGGAGGCTCAATGATGAAAATGAAGGCCTGCGAAAACGTTTGACTGGTATCTCTAAAGATATGGACTATCTACGCGAGAATTATCAAAATGCCTCGACGGCTGCGTCTGGTGCAGCTACTGAACTTCGTGAATCGCAAGCGGTTATTAGAGATCTGCAAAAGAAGGTTGGTGAACAAGTCGTCCGGATTCATGAAATTCAACACAATAGCGAGAGTTCCTACCTACATCAACGGATCAAAGGGCTTGAAGCAGAGAAGACGGAAACTGCGAGGGCGTATGAGAGAGTTGATGCGGAGCTCAAGGCAATGTCGAATGGACGGCGCGGCACTCGTGGTACTAGCACTACGCCTCGCAGTCCACGGTTGGGAACTGGTACCATGAGTCCGAATCCATCAAGGCCGAGCGCAAGGGGAGCTGGACAGCAAACCACAGGAAGCAGGGGAAACAGCCCAGCACCTGGTGATCTGAGGCCAAACAGGACGGCATTTGGTGAGGCTCTGTTCCAGGATACGCCGAGCGTACCTGCTGCTGCAAGGTGGGGTAATCATCTGCAGTAGGTGTAGATGTCTTGGGGTTCTTGCATATTAGCGTGGCGTTGTTTGCTGGCATCTTACAACAGAGTTTTATCTCGATCAAGATGGCGTAAATATTCTATTTTTTATTTCATGGTATACGCTAGCTTTGAGGCATTTCGAAGTGAGCAATGATGATGCTACGACCTTCACCAAAATCAAACACGTCTGTTACTTTGACAAGGATGATTTTGTGAAGTTGCGAGCTACAGGATAGCAATATCCTTCTCTTCGCTGATGAGAGTCCTCATAGGTGATCCTAACAGTTCCGCAGATCATGTGATGATATCTATCCCCACATCCCCTTCTCATGTCATGTCAGCATCAACACAAGGTTTACATATCTTATGGCAACTCATGTCAACCCTAATTCGAATTTTTGAACCGGCCACTTCACAATTCATTTTTGTGCCTTTTTCTTTTTATTGATGGTAAGATTTCCTGATTGAAATGCGTGCCTCGATTTTTCCTCTCACGGCTTCACTAGCGAGTATTCTTGGCGTGGCAGCAGATGCAGATGTAGGAAAGGCCATAGAATTCAGGTATTGCCCTGCAATCCAAGGTCGAGACGAGTGGGTAAGTTTATCTCTCAAATATTAGCAGCCTGTTTAACATGCTACAGATGCAGGCATGCAAGTCAACAGCTCCAAATCTATCTGCGCTAGGATTGCCGGGTGGTTTTGATTCAGAGAACACCTCTCGATTTCTGAATTGTAGATATTTGGACATTCAAAATGATCCTATTGTCACAATTTTATCGAATCTATTGAGTGATGACAGTGCCTTGATAGGCGTGTCACCAATCGCTGAAAAGGAATCGACTATTTTGTGTGGTGAAGGGGAAATATTGCCATGGTCAATAAGCGTAAATGACACTATCAATACACAAACGCTTCTTAAGGTATGTCTCTTATCAAATATATTTCGATCTAGCTAATAATAGCAACTAGTCTTGGGGCTTGTACACAGGCGCCAACAAGCTTCATAGTGAGGGAGAGAAAATTCCTGAACCAGGATCTCTACCAGAAATCATTCCAAAGATTTTGTGTCGCATTTCACTGGGCTTCACTTACGAAAAGCAATGTAAATATGTGCTTGAGACTCTTTGGGTGCCACTCGGCGGCCTTGAGAAGATATTTCCCTTCCAATTCTCACAATATTGCTATCTCTGTTGGTGGGTAGGCGCCGTTGTGTTTGACGTGCTTCATTGGCTGCTTCACCGTTTCCACAACTCCAAATACAAAATCTTACGCAAGCTCGCTTGGATCCACATGGTGCACCACTACTACTTCAACCGCTCCCTACAATTCAACGAAAAGTACGCCTGGCACAACACCTGGGTCGAGCTCCCAGTCGAAGGACTGTGTCTCTATATTGGAAGTCTCATAGCCTGGTACGGCTGTGCTTACTTCGGCCTCACAGATGTCCCGGGTGGTTTCACAGCCGACATCTTCCGCAAGATCGCGTTCACGCAGGTTGGCAAGACGGTGTATACTATGTACAAAGAAGGCAAAGATGCCAACCACCCCATTGGATGGAAGACCGTTCCAAAAGACCCGGAATTCCTCTCTGTAGGCGCGGAGTACCATTGCCTGCACCACGTCGAGCCAGATGCGTATTATAGCTCCATTCATCGCTTCTTCGATCACATCATTGGCGCTAGCTCGACCTTGAAGGGGAAACGCATCCTCATGACTGGCGCTAGTGGTGCTTATGGTCAGGCGCTCATCAAGCTGCTGCAAAAGGAAAAAATAAAGAGCCTTGACACACTGACTTTTGGCAACGACTGGACACACAGCGACTTCGCGCTCGCTATCCCCAAGCTCCAGAAGGCAGACGTGCTCATTCTCGCGCACGGCACCAAGGGTCCGGACGCGATGCAAGCGAATTGCCATTCAGCAGTAAAGCTCATCGAGCTCTTCCGCCTGCATCGCAAGCCGCTCGCTTCAACTTCAGTTGTGCAGATGCTGCCTGAGGTGTGGTATGTGGGCTCGGAGATCGAGATTGGATCTTCTTTTGGCGAGGAGGAGATGCTGAGTTATTCGGCGAGTAAGAGGGCATTTGCGAGGTATGCAAGGGCATATTATGACGACGAGGACTTCTTGTATCGACATATTGTCCCAGCTGGGTTTACGTCGAGGATGGGTGAGGGTTTGGTGAGTGCTGGGTGGGCAGCGGCGGTTACGATGCTCTTTATTCGGTAAGTTCTTTCGTTCCACAAGGGAGATGTAGATAAGATGGATATGTTTGGAAATGATGCTAATGTATTTTTTTTTTAGAAGAGGGTCGAGATATACTCCTGTCACTTATACGCTGATGGCGTATGCAAATTACTTCAAGTTCATGTACTTCACCGAGCCACTGAAAGCGGAGAGACTAACGGCCGGGTTGACGGACATTGAATAAAGGGCTTCAGAATAGCTATATCTATTCATCCAAGTTAATCCAATATCTATCAAAACATTTATGAACCAACACGGTTCGTCAAGCTTGACTCTTCACTAGCGGTAGAGCAGTAATATTGATTTTGATGCAATTGTAGCTGATTCACTTCTGGGTCATGAAAAAAGTAACCGAGGAAGCCTTGATGATTCACGTTCTTTCGACTTTTATGTATAAAGCAGGTTTCTTTGTCCTCTTCGATATTCCAAGTAAATCTCTACACCTTCACACCAAAAATACCTGAACCCATCTCAACTGCTTCCAGAACAACACCCACATCTTTCAAACAACAAACACCAAAGAACCACAAATCCCACCTGATAAAAGAACAACAGCTCTCAGCATGCCTCTCTTCGGACTCCTAAAGTGGAAGGATGACATTCGCAAACCCAGGCTTGCCCGTGTGTGCATATTCTGCAACCGCCAGCTTAACAACGATTACCCGAATATTGGCATTGAGTACGCCACAGAGCGCTGTGCCCACTGTCAAACTAAGGGGCTCCACATAAATCCCAAATACTACTGTGTCTATGATGATTGCAAAGAGGCAAACTGCACAAGGGAGGGTTATTAGGCGAGCTAGCTGAATAAAGGGCCCGAGAAGAGATAGGGAATGAAGCTGCTGGGTTTAGTAATGGATGGAGGGTAGCTGGTTGAGTCTGTGTTTGCGTTCTGCGTCTGGTCTGAGTTTAGCAAGATGTTACCTACAAAGCTGGCGGTGTAAGTTGTTGAGGTTGGAGAGTTAGCAACGTGCATCGCACAATATGGACTCTAAAATCAATACAAATCTGACACTTACTATCATTGTCTCCACAAATACTTGTGAGGGGTGAGATGTGTGAAATTCACTGAATCAAATTATGACAACCAAATAGTTCTCATAAAAAGTGTCGTGTATCAGGTGGTTGTATGGGCGAGGAAGGAGGAACATCATCACCAACTTTGGAATCCTATCTTAATGCAGCATTCCGGTTAGCCGAGGGAATAAATTACAGGCTACTTGAACGCTCGCTGGTGTTGCTATTCAGTGTTTCCATAATTGTTTGCAAATACAAGTGTTCGTTGCTACTCACAGCATCTCTCCGAATTTCAATCTGTAAGTATGTATTCAAGGTACAAGGTTGATCATTCGATTCACGCAATTGCCTTTTTCTGGCGAGATTGCTGTGGGCTTGGTTAGTTGATGATGCGTGACAAGATAAATTAAAGGATAGAAGTGGTTAACCTTTGGTCAAGAATCATAGTTTTGCCAAAGATACTATGGTGATTCCTAGAATAACTTCCGGGTATGACTTCTCTATCGGTGTTGTCGCAATCTGTTAACCCTTCCCTCCCTTTACTGCTCCATCGGTAGGTAAGGCACGTTCGAAGAGGTTGCACTGGGCATGTATATTGGTCACATGATCTCGGTTATCTCATGTCCCAGAAGGTGAAGTACGGAGGTATGTATTGGATAATTAGAAGTCCGACTTACAGAAGAGTATGTACTCAATAGTATGATTGAGGTGGGATTGATTTTTGCCAGACAAAAATAGTCAAGAGTACTACGCTTGAGAGATTGACAAGAGAGAATTTCTGGACAGGTTTGATAATTGAACTGAATAAAGTTGTTCTGATTTAGGATTCAAGAGTAGAGACAAGGGTCAGTCCAGCAACAAAACTACTTTATGTCCTCAATGCATCAGACGAAATAAGAAACTTTGCTTGGGAATAAAAACCTCACTGTGAAATGCCATCTCCAAAACCGATGTACTAGGTACTCTCCAATGTAAAGCAAAATTAACCGAGATTCTCTGCAATCAATCTACTATAGGCTCGCATTGCTTCAGTGACCACTAAAATATGAACATAGCTACTATTGATTGTAAAGAAGAATCGACTGGCAGGTTCTTGGACTCAACCTTCAAGATATTTCTCCACATCCACCGCTTGTCCAGGTTTAGACACCACAAAAAAATACTCCACGAACGTTTCGTGTTCCCCTAGACCCGCAATTTTAGTGCACCAAAAATCTTTATATTTGAATTTGGTGAACAGCACCACGAAGAATATCACAACATCAGCGGAGCTGTGAGCCAACAAAGACTTTTGATTCTTCAATATCACGAGTTGTTACAGAGCTCCACATCATACATCAATCTTGAAGGCGATCTCGCGAGCATCCAAATACTACCCACAACACCAATTCAACGGACCTAAGGTAAGCACATCCATACTAACTCCTTCTTCGAAGCCTTATTCGAAGCTGCTTCAACAGATTGCATCTGCTACAGAACCCAACTGATCTCTACGAAGTCAACGCCCTACTTCTTAGCTATCAAATCTCTTCTCTTGAAGCGCCGAACTTAAGGTACGATCGTCAATTACCAACTCTTCTTCGAAGCTGCTTTGAAAAAGGGCATCTGCTACAGAACTCAACTGACCTCAGTGCAGACACCGCCCACGTTCTCAGCTACTAGCTTTCCTCACGCAAAGCACCAAATTCAAAGTAAGCATACAAACTAGATCTCTCTTGTGAAAGCAAATCTGCTAGCGAGCTCGGCTAACCTCGCTAAAGACATATTACCAACTCCCATTACCTGCTACATAGATCAACAATGGGTTCCAAAAACTCCAAGCTTGCAAAGGCCTCCACCTCTCCTGAGGTCGTGGGCAAATGCACAGGCTCTAAGGCGGAGGAAAGCTGCAACTGTGTAATCTGCCGCAAGGAATTCAAGAAGCCCTATAAGAGGGATACCCCAATCGTTCGCGGCCCATGTGGCAACCCAGAGTGCGAGAAGAAGTTTGCCAGCAAGGAAGAGAAGATTGTGAAAAAGCCAATCCCCATTGCAATTGCAATGGTCGAGGATGTTAAGGTCGGAGGTGTTAATGCTGAGGACACCAAGGCTGAGGATTTTAAGGTCGACGGTGTTAAATCTAAGGACATCAAGGCTGAGGATCTTAAGGTCGACGGTGTTAATGCTAAGGACAAGGCTAAAAATGTTCAGGCTGAAGATCTGAAGGTCGAGAATATCAAGACCGAAGATATTAAGGTGAAGGATTTCAAGTCCGAGGGCATCGAGTCTGAGGCTGTCGAGGCCGAGGACATTGACATGGAGGATGATTATGATACCACCTTCTTGTGAGAGAGGACTGGGATTTGAAAAACGTGGGTTCTACATAGGGCTGGGAAATGTTCATTGTAATGGCAAGGATTGAAATGCGTCTGCCTGGCCTTTGTTGCGGATTGAGGTATTCTGAGTTGCGGAATCACAGTCTTTACAAAGACGACAAGAACAGTTCTCTGAGATAGCTTAGAAACCTTTAAAAGCAATCGATAAAACAAAATCGTAACCTTTGAATCCTAACTTCTACAAATCCAGTGTTGGGACTACATGTTCTCGTATAATATTTTCTTTAAAGCCTTCAAATGACAAGTGATGTTTGTGAATGCTAAGGCACAGGTCACCTACTCACTGGAAGCAACGGAGTAGCTCTTTTAAATTATTAGAGATGGACGCTAAGCTACATAATGGTGTTCTGGTGAAGGGAAAGTAGAAACGTGGCTGAACATCTAATGCATAGCAGGACAGGTCACGACCTACAAAAAAAATGACAGTAAGTCTAACATCCTGTGTTGTTGATCCCAAGTGTAACATTTGGTTCAAGTCCAAAAACCGATATTCATAAGAAGATGGGGCAATTTCTCTTTGAGCAACGCCAAATAATGACTTTGCAATCACCAGCCGATGGCAATCATAAATTGTATGACTTGATACCCCAGACGTGAACCACAATTGTTGAGACACTTATAAAATAGAAGTATCACTTCACCTTCCAACCACAAAAGCTGGCTTCGCAGATTTCCATTATTCAATCAATACCCTTCTATGCACTCCCCTTGCACCAGCCAAACATCACTCAAAATGGGTCAAGCAATATCAAAAGCACGCCAAACACGACAGTACAAACACAGCTTGATGTGCACCATGTGCGAGCAAGAATACAGGCTCGATTGGCTGGCAGAGTTTCATGAGCGGGGACATTGCTGTAGCGATTGGTGTAAGAAGGAGTTTGAAAAGAAGGAGGCGGAAACGACTATGGAGGAGGAATACGCCCAATACGCCGTAGAGAGTGAGAGCGAAGGTGATGAGGTTTAGTAACCATTGGTCGGAATGAAAGGATATTGGTATGGTATGGTAGATGTGGAAGAATGGGTCATAAGGAAAACAGTGGCTGTGGAGGAGTGATATGTGCAAGGAATAGCTGGAGTGAATCTAATCTCATTGTTACAAATCCAAGCCATCCTGGTTCAAGAGATGTTTGAACAAGTTTCACTGGTAATATAATGTGCCCTCTGGAAGGCGCTCCTTGACAAAAAGAAGGGTGTCTAAGCCCGCGTAAATTTGGAGAGAAAAAGTGGAAGCATTTAGTGGCAACATTTCCTTTCAAGCATTGAGTTCTACGATTGGGGAAAACTGCTTGGCTCATAGCTAGGACCCAGGCAGCGAAATACTTGAGACATTTCTGTCATCGCATCAAAGTAGATCGAAAGCAGATGGACAACTCTGAGGACAAAAAGCATCTCCACCAATTGTTATTGAAGTTGATGTGAGGTCGCATCTTAGGATGGACCTGTGGCATCAATAGCTTTGCATCACCAAAAAAAAAGGAATATGCTTACTTGCTTACCTTGCCTACCCAGGAATCATATCCATAGCTCTATCGGCATCTTATGAACACAGGCTGTCGAGATTCCTTGAAGACACATACCTTGACCAATGCTCAGGCTCAAACATCGAAGACACTAAATGAAGCAAAACTGAAATACGACAACTACAAGTCCTTGCTTGAGTGCTTGCTTTCGCTCGCAAATCCGGAAGTTGAGGGTGGATTCTGCATCTCGGTGGTGTTCCTATCTTGCCTGTCCAATCCTTCCAAGCTTAGGTGCTCTTCCCTCATCTGCCCCTTCTACATCCCATCCGTTCCTTCCTCTGCCACTCAACAAAGACACAAACTTCAAAACTCCTCCCTCCTCTCCTCTTTCTTCTCTCTTCTCGCGTCCCTCCAACCTTCTCATCATCAATTCAATCCTTCTCACTCACTTCCTCGTTATGCCCAATTGCACTTGCACCAAGTCACTCAAGTGTTCACAGGCCCAGAAGCAAACATGCCCCTTTCCCCATTCAAGCAATTCACAACCCGCTGAAGGGTGACAGTTTGTGGGACGGCTGTTCGAGGCTCTAGCACGGAAACTTGCTCTACAATGCGCGAGTACACGATTTTGCTGATGGCTGGAGAAGACTTGTATCAAGCCGAGTTCATTGTATCGCTGTTGCTTAGCAGAAGGCAATAATAGCCAGTAGTTGTAAGTTCATCCTCAAGATCTGCGGTGCGTTTGGAGGAACTTTACTAAGCGTTACGTAGCTTCTTGTCTCTCTCTCCCTGATGTCCGAGCTACGCCTTGCTGCCGAAAGCAGGGCAAGCCCTGAATTGTTGCTCATTTCCACGGCCACAGATATAGAGCTCCTATAATCCAGAGGTGCGATAATTCCCTGGGATACAATTTAGAGCATAGTATGCCATGTCGAAAGTATCTTTGTTGTTCGTTGCCATTTTGCGACATTATCGAAATAAATATGGTGCAGGGTGCATTTTCGTTAACCTCTAGTTTGAACTTCGATAGAATGTCTAACAGTAAGAGCGAAGTAAACTCTCATAGCTGTTTGAATTGAATAGATGCTGAGAATCGCAGATTGAATGTATGACTGGTGCCCACGAATTCTATCATACAATCCAGTGTTGTACCAGCCAGCTACATCCAGCACGTATTAGAATACAATACTTGGGCGGCATGTTTTATCTAGTCGTAGAGAGCTCGGTGGTACCTAGGACGAAACTTTCGACCTGGTTCCTTCATGTTGCAAGCGTGTAGACCTTCTAAAAGAGCATTATTGTATTGATATCTACCTTGGTGCCGGAAAGCGCACCAGGCATAGTAGAGCAGTGATAAAGATTGTAGATACGAATCTTGGTTGTAGCCCTTGAACTCAAAAAGAACTTATTGAGTAATCGACAAATGAGAAAGAGAGCAGTCCTTGAGAGCTGGTTTGGTAATGATACAGACTTGAGGTTGCACAGAAATAAATCTCCAAGTGGGACATGGCACTTCGGCTGCCGGAACAAATTGGTCCGAACACTTGCATGCAGCTTACGCCTTCACTGTAGGACATCGTCATCCATGAGTCTACTCTTTTTCGCTGTCAATACTCGAGCCTCAGAGTTCAGAGCTGTAGATATCTTTATCTGTATCCAGGCCTGCCTGAGCTTCTCGGAATGACACTTTGCCTGACGGACAACGATCTGACAACATTCTATCGCGATAATGCCATCCAATAATTGTATGCTAGCCCTGTCACGCAAATATCATTTAGAACGATATTACAAATCAACAATGCAGAATCCTTTGCTGAATCCTAGTCAAGAATCAGCGTGGATGTCTCGGCTCGTCATGTTGTTACGAGACAGTATTCACATCTACCGTGATCACTGATTCTTTTGTCACTATGGTTATTAACCACAGTATCTCTGCAGTCTCACAAGCTCGGCGCAGAACCTTCCTTTCTGTTGCATGTGTGCTCGAACATTACGGAATATGCCACTTCGCAGAATTCCTTCATATATGCTTAGACTGGCTCCCTCGACAGAAAGTGAGAAAGCTTCTACATCTACTTGTCAAGGATTTGACTTGGCGTTGAAGCGATCCCAATAATCTTTATAGCTGTACGGCAATCTCATCGTTCAAGCAGTGCCTTGATCTTGGCTTAGGTAATGTTTATTTCTTGCTGCTAGTGCTTTATTGTCGTGTAGAGCTACGAGTACACAAAAATTAGTGCTTATTGGGAATATCTGTCGATATGTGGCTTCCTAGGCTGCCATACTAGATCATTCTACTATCCGTCGCACAGAACATAAAAGATAGTGTGTACTACCAGTGAAGTAGCATGTGTTCAAAGAAATTTCCTCAATATATTAGTTCCTTGGCTAGAAGCTTTTTCGACAAGACATGTGTATCGCCTGTGCTGCTCTGTACGAGGCACCAGATACTAACACCCGTAAGCACTGGCTATGTGCACGATCACAAACGGGCAGTACGACATGCAACGCAAGGACAACCATCAATGGTATTCAGAGAGCATTGCTTCATTCTACCAAGTCCTACATTTCTGTTGTATCGTCGGCGGGGTAGCTAGAGCAGGATAATCTGATCCTTGTACGTGCAGATGGAGTGCCAAGCAAAGTCTCGTCTTACTGCTTTCTGCACCATACAAGGTTGAGAGCTTCGTCAGTTGGAGGGCCGCAGTTGTTTTTGGTCTAAGGTCAAAGTTATCAAGGACATGCTGTAATTCAGGACTGATTATGATTACGAGAAGCGAAAGCTAACATGTCAGCATCACAATCTCGGTTAAGGCTAGAGTGAGAGCAATCGACCCCGCTATCCAGGACGAGGAAATGTTGGTTTGCCGAATTGAATACCAGCTGTTACTTGAGTTGCGGGCGGCATCGGCATGCTCCTTGAATGGCACGATTTCTTCAACGTTACCGTATAGATCCATCAGGATGTGCAGCTTCTGGGTAATGCCCAGCATGTGATTGGGTAACACAAGAATCTCTAATTCATCTGATAGGCGGAAGCTAAAGAAGTTCATCCCACCTCAACTTGCATGCAGCATCTCGGTGGGGTAACTTGTCGAAGGATGGTGTCAGTCCAGCTCAGCCGCGGACACTTTTGTGCATTGCATCTGCAGATTTCAATGGCTATGTTCGATATAAGAACGTGTCTCTAGCTCACTCGTCATGGCTCTGTTGGATGTACTACATCTCTTCAAATCTGAGGTTGCACTTATCTGTTGGTCTTATTAACGAATTGAATCTCGCCATTTCCATTTCACCCATAAAAGGGAATTTCTCGGATTGTATATCAGATTCGCTTCACATCGATTGTGGGTTGAGAATTGCAGTCTTTGAAACGACAAGTGCCCTGCCATAAAAAGAAATTCAGAGCCTCTTTTCATCATAAAAAAGAAGCTAGCTGCGAGGATCAGAGACCTGTCAATCCGCAGCACCCTATCATTGGCGGTTCCCAAGTCGGTTTGAACAACAATTTTCGCCTAACCAAGACAACACCACATTGATAAAGCAAACACTACAACTTCAACATGGCGACCACTGGGGTTGTCGACACATCAAGCACAATGCCAGGAGCATGGCGCAAAGAGATCGAGACTTCTCTCGAATCTATTAAGCAGCTGATTGGGAAGAGCCTGTCCCCAGTTCCGGTCAATCCATATGTACCCACTAACGACACTGATGGAAAGAAAATGACAACACTATTGGCGGACCTCTCAAAGCTTGGATTCAAGGATGTGGAGACTCTTTTGACCTTATTCTACTCCGAGGTTAAAGGTCAGCAAGATGACAGTAAGTTCGTTTTAGAAGGACTTGTCAGAGTTCTGAGTAAACTGGATGACGCCTCGAAGATCTCGACTCAGTTGACAAATGGATTCATCGATAATCTTTGGAACTCATTGCCGCACCCTCCCATGACCAGTCTCGGGAGCGAGTACAAGTACCGTGCTGCTGATGGCTCTAACAACAATATTAGAGAGCCAAACTTAGGCGCAGCTTACACTCCCTATGCACGATCGGCCAAGCCGGTTGTGTTGCAAAATATTGCTTTGCCAGATCCAGGAACAATCTTCGACAGTTTGATGGATCGCGGGGATAAATTTGAAGCACACCCAAACAAAATATCTAGCATGCTCTTCTATCTTGCTACAATCATCATTCATGATATCTTTCGAACCGTAAGTCCGGAATGAAATCGAGTCTATCATGTGAAACTGACCACTACAGAGCCACCAAGATTACAATATCTCGAAAACCAGCTCTTACTTGGATCTGGCACCACTTTATGGTAGCATTCAATCAGAGCAAGATAATGTTCGAACCTTCAAAGATGGAAAGCTCAAGCCCGACTCGTTCTCCGAGAAGAGAATCCTAGGATTCCCTCCTGGGGTTGGTGTCATGCTCATCATGTTCAACAGATTTCATAACTACACTGTGTCAAATCTTGCAAAGTGAGTACATTTATACCTCCCAGATACAGAGTGTCTAACACCAGATAGGATCAACGAGAATGGTCGGTTCACGAAGCCCAAGGATGATGCTACGAAAGAGCAGTGGGACAAATACGACAATGACTTGTTCCAAACTGGACGTCTCATCACTTGCGGTCTTTACGTTAATTGCATCCTGAAAGACTACGTTAGAACAATTTTGAATCTCAATCGCTCGGCCACGAAGTGGGATTTAGATCCTAGAACTACCGAGGGCAAAACTTTGTTCAATTCCCCCGCTGCTGAGGGAACGGGTAACCAAGTCTCCGCAGAATTCAATTTGAGTAAGTGACTCCTCCTCCTCTGTAAACACTGAAGTCACCTGACTAACCTACGCAGTTTATCGATGGCATTCTGCGATCTCACAGCGAGATGAAGTGTGGACAGAAAAAGTCTATGCAGAATATTTCCCAGGCAAGGATCCCGCAGATGTCAGTTTGAGGGAGCTCGTTGGGAAGCTTTCGGAGCTCGAAAAGGGAACGCCCGATGATCCACTTGACCCAAAGAGAAAATTTGGAGGCATGACCCGTCAAGATGACGGCACTTACAAGGACGATGAATTGGTAAAGATATTGACAGAGTCGATCGAAGACGTTGCAGGGTCTTTCGGAGCAAATAAGGTGCCCAGGATCTTACGTTCTGTCGAAATCCTAGGCATAATTCAGGCGAGAACCTGGAATCTTGCCTCGTTGAACGAGTTCAGACAGTTTGCTGGGCTCAAAAAACATGCAACCTTTGAAGACATCAATCCAGATAAGGAAGTTGCCAAGCGATTGAAGGATCTCTATGATCATCCAGACTATGTCGAGTTGTACCCCGGGCTGGTTGCAGAAAAGCCAAAACCTCCCATGGCACCTGGATCTGGACTTTGTGTAAATTTCACTACCTCTTATGCTATTCTCTCGGATGCTGTTGGTCTGGTCAGAGGAGATCGATTTTATACTGCCGACTACACTCCAAAGAACTTGACGAATTGGGGGTGAGTACCTATATACTTCAACTCTAACTCAATTACTGACGTACGGTTAGATATAACGAGGTGCAATATGACACCTCGGTTGATGATGGATGTGTTTTCTACAAGGTCATACTTCGAGCCTTTCCTAACCACTTCAAAGGCAATTCGATTTACGCTCATTACCCGCTTGTGATTCCCAAAGAAAACTTGGTCATCCAGAAGGATCTTGGACGTGCCGAAAAATACTCTTGGGATAAGCCAGCACGAACTCCAGAATTAATCGTCGTCAAAAGCCACGCTGCTTCAAAGGCCATCCTCGAAGATAAGACGAATTGGAAGGTTACCTGGGGTGAAACCATCATCTTCCTTACTAGCATGCCCAAGAAAACGTACGGTGTCGACTTCTGCCTTGCCGGTGACAATGCCTCTAATACCGTGTCACGCAAGCTTGTTCAGAAAGGTATGTATCCAGGAAATTGGCAGGTGGATGTCAAGAGTTTCTATGAGTCTACTACATTTAAGCTTCTGAAGAAGTATAGCTACAAGGTCCCTGGAAAGAACGTTTATCAAGTCGATATCGTTCGTGATGTTGCCAACTTAGTCAACGCTCGTTTTGCCGCTTCGGTTTTCAGCTTGCCCATCAAGACCGACGAATCACCTAGAGGTATTTACACCGAGCAAGAAATGTACCAGGTGCTTGCCATCTGCTTTATTTCAATTTTCTTCAACGGAGATATTGCCAAAAGCTTTCAAGTCAGAGAAGCAGCACATTTGCTTGCTCAACAGCTGGGAGAACTGATTCTACTAAACACCGAGGCAATCGCAGCTACTGGATTAATCGCAGATGTCATCGCAAAGCTCCATCACAGTAGTGGCCTGACTGAGTATGGAACTCACATGATTCAAAGATTCTTGGAGGCAAAGATGCCAATCAAGGATATCGTTTGGAGCCAAATGTGAGTTCACAGTGAGCAATTAGAGTAAAATGCTAACAAATTAAGCCTCCCAACTGCTACTGCAATGTCGGCAAATCAATCTCAACTCTTTTCCCAGGCTCTGGATTACTACCTGACAGAAGGTGCCGAGTTCATCCCAGAGCTGTACAGACTTTCAAAGCTTAGTACTAAGGAATCAGATGACAAGATCTTGAGATAGTAAGTCTGCGTACCATAATATCCTGATTCTGGCTGACAAAACAAAGTTTCATGGAAGGAGCTCGTCTTCGCGGCACCGTTGCCCTGTTCCGAGATTACTCTCCCTCTGCAGCTGGCGCTCCAGCAACAGCAACTGTCAAAGACGGGGACGCTGAGGTCTCGGTCCCCGCAGGGCGCCGCGTCTTCGTCGACCTCATTCTCGCTTCCCAAGATCCAGCTGCCTTCCCCGAGCCCACGAAGGTCAAGCTTGACCGGCCGATGGACTCGTACCTCCACTACGGACTGGGTCCGCATCAGTGCGCAGGTATGGACGCCAGCATGGTCGCGATGACAGCCATGTTTAGGACTGTGTTTGGACTCAAGGGATTGAAGAGGGCTCAAGGGAGCGGACCCGGTGGTTCGTGGTATGGCGAGAATCCGGGCGAGCTGAAGAAAATCCCTGGTCCTGGGGGCTCGACGATTTACATGACGCCCGATCAGAGCAGTTTCTTCCCGTTCCCGACCACGATGAAGGTCCAGTGGGATGCGGAGTAGATGATGTTGGGTTGGGAAGGTGGGAGACTGTGGTTCATGGTTGGGCTTAGTAGGGTGAAGCAGAGACTGAAATTGGGCTTAGGAAAAGCCTGGATTATCACTCTGGATATGCAGAATCTCTCTTGAATCTATCATGAAATTCATACTCATCTTGATTGACATTTCTAAAACATTGCCCTCTGTGACAGGTGTGGTTAAAATAGGGCAGATAGTGGGGCAAGGTAACCTTCGAAACTTTCAAAATTCGATCTTCGAGCATCTCTTGCCAGTCTCTTAGTATTAGGTGCCGAGAATTGGATTTTGCGGTTCTGTACTTTCTCCGCTTGTCGCTTAAATCTCCATTGAGCACTTTCGCTGCTGCGTGGGGAGATTGGAGACTCTACCTGGACAAAACAACGATAACTCATCTTCCAAAACATACCTATCCTATTGTATATCTCACCTCACCTCAAGCAATTTCTTAAATATAGCAGCTTGAACTCATCCAAATCTCAAATCTCAAAATTCAAGTCACCCAAGCATCACCCACCTACCCAACCACCAACATCACCCCACCCACATACCTACCCACCTACCCATTACAGCCTCCCTTACTTACCCTTACTTACCCTTACCTCAACTATGAGCAAAATTCAAACTTACAACACTGCAACACTGCAGCACTCCAACCCTCCAACACAAGAGTACCTTCACATATCACGTAAAATCGTCAGACACAGACACAATTCAATAAGATGATGTGAATTGATGCGATTTCATGCAAAGATGCAAATATAGTTGATACAGCAATAAATACATACAAGGGTGCCACCATTGCCAAAGCCAGAGCAAAAGCCATCGCCAATGCCCCAGCTCACCTCGTACTCATCCTTCATTTACCACTTCCCCTATCTACGTCCCCACCCTTTCCTTTCCACTCCACTCCCCCCAACTTATTTTTGAAACGTCGCCAATATGCAGCATAAAAGCACACACCAACTAGGAAACCGAAGCAAAGCAAGCAAGCAAAGAAAAGCAAATGAATTAAAGTCCAAAACGCCGCCGTTTCCATCCCAACCTAAATCCCAACGCATCCGATGCACTGTCCGTCAGTCCGGTCCGTCCAGATTGATATGATATGATATGCGGTTCTAACTCCAATTCTCCAGAGAAAAAACAACAGTGCTAATACGCAAGGGAAAAAAGGAAGTCGCAGAATCTCCCACCATCTATGGTGCATCAAAGAACATATTCATATCCTCATCCTGCTCCCAGAGTGGCGCCGTCTCCTTCCTAATAGGAGTAGGCATGGCTCTATCCTCGCTCTTAGGAACATCATCGGCTGGTTCGTCATTAATGAGCTCGTCAAACATGCGTGCAACACCTTGACTGCTACCAGCGTATGTATCGCGCATGGGGCTGTCGTTGCTAGTGCTAAGCGCAACTGAGTCTATTCGTCCAAAAGCAGCTTCAGTAAAGATGCCTGGTTGTCTACCGCTCGAGCTGAAGCCAGGGCTTGGTAGACCAGCATGTAGGAAGGGAAGCGGCGCGTATACTGTCGAAGAGTTGGATTGAGATCCCATGGTGAAATGAGGCTCAGGATATCCACCGAAATGTGATGGGTGGGCATGATCGTGATTTGATGGTAAGCCAGATAAAGCCGGACCATTGGGGTGCATGGAAGGTGGGTGTGGGAATGTGTGTGATGTTGGTGTGCCTGAATCGGATCTTCCTGGAGCAGGCTGCAAGTTTTGAGGTCGTGTTGATGGTTCACTGGACTTCCTCTTGAAAGTATGTGGCTTCGTTCTCAAAGCTTGAGGCAGCTTCTCGGGATCGTCAACATTGTGTTGAGCCATGAGCTTTTGGAGTTTGGTAGGACGAGGCTTTCGAGTCGACTTGGATATCTCAAGAATAGGAGGTGCGGTAGGTGCAACGGGTGAGAAGGCATGAAGAGCTTGTCGGAAGAAGTTGGTCTCGTAGGACAGAAGAATTTCAGCACCCTCAATCTTTCGAAGGTAGAATCGCTGTGTCTCCACTTCATCCACATTCGACATGAGAGGATTGCAATAGGGTGCAACATGCGATCGGAACTCCTGTGCATTGTCGATAATCTTGCCTAGGATTTCCTCCTCGTCGGGTTGGAAAGGCAGATTAGGAATCTCTTCTTGCCAATGTTGTAGATCTTCGAGCTTCGGCCGAGCCGCATCACGCGGAATCTTGACTCGCCAATCACAAATTGGGCAAGTATACTTCTCCTCTTCCTTGACCTTACCACGAGCAATCTTGAGACATTTACCATGATACCTTTGACGATTAGCTTGGGAACCAAAATCTTGCAGCAATAGAGCACTTACCATTCATGACATAATTCACATTCAATCATCATGCCAGCCTCGACATGCCGACAAATGCAGAAGACTTCGCGGAATCTTGGATCTTCCCAGCTGTGAAGTTTTGCCTCGGCAGGACTTGGCTCTCGTGATGCAGGCTCAGCGGGCATGCGAGGGACATCGGATTCGATATCGAAGCAGTCTGTGTTGCGCTCCAGAACATACTCCATGTGTGTTTTTAGGATATGCAGTGGGGCATTGGCCTTTCCGAACAATTTCTTACCCTTTCGCATCCAGTCCTCGTGTCGTTTTTGCTCCTTCTCCAGGTCGAGAGTGCCACTAGGTTTGCTATTGAGCTCAGTGAGATTTTCCATAGTCTCTCGAACTTCAGTGTAAGTAGGACGCTTGGTGAAATCTTCATTCCTGCTTCGCTCGTACAACGATACAATCTTCTTATGCGCCTCTCTTTGCTTGTTCAAGATTTGCTCGACAGCAGCTAGGGTCTCTGCAGTTGTTGGCGTGTTGAAAGCGGTAGCTCGGTTGAATAATGCATCCAATTGAGGGTAGTGAACGACTTCGGCATTGATCAACTCTTTAGCCTTGGCCTCCCAATCTTGACCTAATTGCAATTGCTCCTTGTAATGATGGATATGAGTATTGTAGCTGGGAATGAGAAGCTTCTCTCCCTCGGCGATGAGTTCCTCAACATCCTTCAAGTACATTGGCTTGTCCTTGCAATCACGTGCACGCTCATTCCACTTCATCTGTTGCACGAGCTTGTCCAATTCGTCGACCTCTGGCAAGTCAACATTGAAGCTTTTGCCTAATTCAAAAAGATCTTCGAAATCTTTGATCTGTTGCTGAACAACGTTCTTGATTGCGTGTTGGGCATCCAAGCGGAATTGCTTGATAGCAGCGGCACGTTCCTTGATCTGGGTGATTTCCGGACAATCGAATCCAATGTTGTCAGCTTGTTCGATGAGTCGGATGATATTTTCGACTTTTCGGAGTTCGCGATCACGCTCCTCCATCTCTGCGGCCTTGCTGCCCTTTCGCCAAGCCTTCTCATTCTTTCGCCTGTTTTGTTGTTTCCGGACGATGTAATTTGTGGCTTCCTCTACCCATTCGTTGCAACGCTCAACGTGAGCCTTGAGATCTGCAAGACCTTGCAATTCGTAAGGGATCCGTTCTCCTTCATTCAGGAGACTTCGCAGAACCTTAAGTGAGGGTGCTGCAGATTCTTCGAGTACGTTTGCTAGCTTTTCCTCCCAAACCTCTGGCATTTGTGCTTTGTCAGATACCTTTTGGTATATTTCGTCAATTGCTTCAGCAGTGCGACGATATGTCAGAGTGTGTTTATCACCCGCGAAGCGTTGCTCTTCTGGCATCTCGCAGCATTCGTATGTTCCAGCGTGTAGAAGACACATCACCTTGCCGCTCGTGTTGCACTTGAATCTGGTGATGTAGGCGTATGCTTTGCAGTGTGTGCAGAGATAGTCTTCCTCAGGCACGTCACTGTCATCCACCACAAATCCAATCTTGCATCCAGTTTCAATCTCTTGTGTGTCATCCGAGATCGCGCAAGGACCCTCATGTTGTTTGTGCTTGTCTATAAACAGCTTTCGCTGTGTTGCCTCTCGATCTCGCAGACGTTGAAGAGCCGGCGCAAGCCACTTCGCAGTCGCAATCGTCACTCCACCAGTAGCGGCACCTTCTGCGGCTGTCCACAGGAGCTCATCGTGGGAGAAGCAAGGCTGCTTTCTGAATTGTTGCAAGCGTTCGACACCAGCGTCACCGAATGGTTCCCAATCAGTAGGCGCAAAGTTGACTGCCTCATTGAAATTGAAGCCATGGTTGAAACCTGCATGGTAGGCCTGTGGGAAGGTGATGACAAATTGGCCAGCTCTTTGGTCGAGAGCATAGACTCGAACACCCGCTTTTTTCAGTTGTTCCGGTGTAAGAAGTGTGACAAGCTGGAATAGGAGATCTGGTTGTGTTTCGAAAAGCTCTGGAACCGCCTCACGCATGGCAATCTCAAATTTCTCGGCGTCCTCACCAGGAATACCATACCAAGTCTTTGTCGAACCGAAATGTTGGTAGTTGGCAGAGTAGGCGTAGTGGTCTTCGTTGTGCCAACAGAATGTGGAGAATATCATGCCGACGTACAGCCAAGGAACTGTCATACCAGATATATCCGACTTGATGTGTCGGAAGAGAGAGTCTCCATGTAGTGGCATGATGTTGAGATTCCAAGGATCAACGGCGTATGGGTCCTGAGGATTCTTCTCGATGGTAGGGAAACCACTTCCATGTGTTGTCGAGTGAATGTCAGCTCCATACTCAACCTCCACAGTCTCTTCCAAACTGGCCACCAGTCTCCAGAATTCTCTCTCAATATCATCCTCGGTGACTGGTCGTGGACAGTTAAAGACTGGATCAAAGGGCATCTTGTTCTGGAAGTAGCCTTCCTTGAAATCTGCAGCCTTCTCCTGGAATTGTCTCAAGGAGTATATTCCACCTTCCTCAAATCCAAACTGCCCATCACCAACCAGACATCTTGGACAATGCCATTCTTGATCGGGCTTGTGCGGCACTTGAGCATCCAGACACTGTAAATGGTATCCATAGTCGCAGGAGTCGCAGATCAAAAGCTTCGATGGGTCATCACTCTTTCCACAAGTTTCACACTTCTGAGTAGGATCTAAGTAATTGTTTCTCATGATGGTAGTAGTATATGGTTCGCTTACCTCTCCTGGCGTTGCCGAGCCTTGACCCCCTGGGATTCTTGGTGGGGTTGGTCTGAAGAGCGTCATGTGAGATCCAGCCACCGTCGGCACGGCATCTGCAGGGCTAGCATTAGCCGGAACATCATTGCCAATCGTCATTCAGGAACAGGATACGGAAAATTGGGGTAATGCAGTGGATCAATCCCTGACCGCATTGCACCTCGACATGACATCCAGGTGCAATTCAGAGCAGTTCCTGGATCTGGGGGTTTTCAACATACCTTTCTTAAGTCGCTTACTTCTTCTACCTGCGTTATCACTATCATCGGGTTGACTACCTCCTTTCTCCTTCGAGTCAAGGCTATCATGACTGATTTGTCGCTTCAGGGCTGGATTGGAAGTAAATCCGTTAACCACGGGTGCTGAGCTGAGAGCCGAAGGTCGATATTCAGGTGTATTTTTAGCTGACAACATTGGACTACCAACGGGTCTTCTTGGTGTTGAGAAGCTGCTACTTTCCTCACGATCTCGTCTGTTCATGTTGACCGGTGTAAATGTCGCTGGGGCTGCGTTGACGGGTGTGAAACCACCTGCATTCACCGGAGTGAAGCCTGAAGATATCGGCCGCGGTGCTGGCGCTGGTGTAGGCTGTGGCGCTGGGGAGTCAAGCGTGGGAATATTCTTTATACCATTTTCAAACTCCTCTTTCATAGACGCATTCAGTGCATCTGATGCTCGAATCGCTGGTGATTCACCTCGCAAACTGGATGGTGTATGTTGGTGAGGTTTCTTCATGGGCGAGTGAGCGGGTGAAGGTGTGAGAGGTCCTCCATACTCGTATTCCAGTTGTTGATGAACACCCGGTTTAGCCAGTCTGAGGTATTCTTCATACGGATGTAACCATCGTGAGTATGAGTTCTTGAGTGAGGTTGACAAGGACGACATGATTTTTCCACTGTAACCCAAATCTCGTCCAATCTCAGCCCATTTTTTCAACTTACAAACCTTCTCAAATCCACCTCTCTGATCTACGGCTTTCTTGAGCTTGTATAAATCCAATGGTCGCTTGTCCACACTTGGAAATCGATTGAGATTAGTGCCATTTTGTTTATGGTATTTTGCCAATTGATCGAGATATGTTAAATTGGCCCGAGTACCTGAGAATAGGGATTAGCTATATATCTCCAAGGGATATTTGTCGAATCTCTGGGCGAAAAAGAGGCACTCACTTCCTTCTACAGAGTTCAGCTCCTGCTTTCTTGTTCGGAAATGGAATCTCTGCGATCAAATAGTTAGCATTGCGCTCCGAAAAGATGGCCTCTCAATGCATGAGCGATGGATCCGTGTATTTCCTGTCTCGGTGCGTCGCAACATGAGTGCTGAGTTCACTGGTGCCTTACCTCAGTGTCTACCGCAAAAGGTGGCTTCCACGAGTCTGGCGGAATGATCTTGCAGATTCCATATCGGCTTGCCTCTGGAGCGATTTTCTTTATGTATGCATTTGGGTCCTTGAACTCCTCCACGGTCGGTCTGTACGTGGGTGCCTCCTCCAAATTGTGCGGTCGTATCTTCTTGGGATTCTCCCGACAGGCGGTCGGCTGGCCTCTCCTCTCCACGCTGGTCATATCGAGGGGAGGCGAATGCATCGCGCTCAGTGGCAGAGGAGCCACGGCCGGATTTGAACTGTTCGCTGTGCCATTCGTCGTGGGCTTCTGGCGATGCATGCCCGTGCTGCCATTTGAACCGCCTGGAGAGCCTCGCATGTTCGTGCTGGCGGCCATCGCTGTCATCGGCGCCTGTACCATCTTGGCGACTGCTCACACTCGCACTCGAGAACGAGGTTGAGGGTGGTGGATCGGTGGTGTATTCTTTGCAGATTGAAGGAAGGGGTTATATCATCGGCATCGAGAGAATTCAAGGGGTGGGCTGGGTCGTGACCAGCCAGTTGTGTTGGTGAGTAGAATCGATCCCCTCCCTCATGGAGCCTCCACGCCACGCAACAAAGAGTTGTCGGGTTCCGATATCTTGGATTGTCGCAGGATTATGACGAGGGTTTTAGTCGTGAAAGAATAAATTGGAGTACGTCTGAATTGTTGGTCAGGTCGTGCTCCGCGGATGGGGGGTTGGTGATGGTGATGGTGGTGGTGGTGGTGGTGTCGAGATATCTAGGTCCGATATGATGTGCTGGATGAAGAGAGGTATTTTCGGAGGTGTAGGTGCAGGTGTGGAGGAGGATCGGGTCTTGGGCTTGGGGCTTGACGGAAGTAAGTTCACGAGAGAGGAGGAGAGAAAAGCGGATATTCGAGCTGTCTCGCTTTCTCGCTGTATGGGGGGAAAGGTAAAAAAAAGTGATAGAAGAGGATAAATGGACTGGACGGGAATGGAATGGATGGACAAATGACACATGGGACTAGTGAGTGAATGATTGAATAAGTGAAAGTCTTGAAATGCCTTGCTTGCCCTTATTCAGGTGCAGGTGGTGGTGGTGGTGGTGGTGGTCGAACTGAGCTAAAGTCCAGCATGGCTTCCATGCAACATCAAAGAAAGATAGATTATATGGGGCCGAGGATGTAAAGTTGGTTATTTTCAACTGGGATATCTTGACATTTATGATACTATAATAATAATTTATTCCCATCTCTACCTCAATCTTTTTTCCCTTTTTCCTTTGATTTTATTTTGCCCTATAGTCAAGTGCATATTCATGTTCTTCATGTTCTTCATACTCTGATGTTCTTCTGTTCGGTCACCCAAACTGGGTTAAGGCTGGGCTGGGCTGGGCTGGGCTGAGGTCTCTGCTGGAAACGGAAGGGGCTTGGCTTGGCGAAGTTCGAAGTTTGAAGTTCGAACCTGAACGACTGACTAACTGACTTGATAGAGACCAGGATGTGGGTTGACACCTGAGGCTGAAATGGACCAGAGATTGAGGAGCGAACCAATCAGCCATCGAATGTCGTTGGATATTTGGAGAGGGGGAGATCCACATCTTTCCGTCCTTCCACCTTTCCACCTTTCCACCTTTGCACCTTTGCACCTGCCATAATGGAACTGAAGGAACTTTCCATGATTCTTCCTTTCCGACTCATATACACACATCTATCTGATCTATCTGATCTATCTGATAGTAGACATCAGACCTCAGACATCAAAAGATCTATAGTCTGGCATCACAACCTCAGTTATCTTATATTAAATAAAACATTAAGGGTGATTAAAATGATCCCATCATTTTAATCATTATCTCATGTGAACACATCCAATCCAATGCTACCCTCTTTGAAACATTGGTCGATTGAGCATTGAGCATTGAGCATGAACATGAACATGAACATGAACATGAATGAGCATGAGCATGCGCATGCGCAGGGCAGACATCCCGTCCATCCAATATTGATTGATATTGATTGATGCGGTACCACATTCCACTTACAAAACACCCGATGAATTCAAACAGTTGCACTACCTACTCTTCACAATCTGTCATCATATCATCACGGTCTATCGACACATCTGGGAACTATAGACACGATATATATATATATATATATATAACAAGCGAGGTTGACTGCCTATCTACAAGTATCGTATGTGTTTTTTTGTGTGCGTTCAATAGTTAGTTCCATTGAGTTAGTGTCTTTCCAACGTCATGTCATGTCATGTCCTCCCCGTCCAGGCTATCGGGATTAGTGACCAACACACCCTTCGAGCCCTCTCTGTACCCCAGGAAATCCACTCCTCCCCAGGGCAGCAGCGTGAAACAACCCACGACCACGACCACCACCACCACCACGGATGGACAAAGCAATCAATACAATCATCAATTCCCAGGACCAAACTCTCTGATTCATGTGGTGTTTGACAATCCAAACAACGGATCATCGTATTCCTGCATCATTCAACACGCTCGACTAATTTGGGGGTGGACATCATTTTTCATGTCATCGTGGACCACTCACTGGTGGTGGTTGTTTTAAGGTCGGAGGTGGTTCATCTGAAGGTGCTGACCACCACCACCACCACCTCCCATTCCCTCGATCATCGATCATCGATCATCGGTCCGCCGCTTAATTATCAACCAGGACAAGACAGGACAAGACGGATGGGGACCACTCAATTTCAACGTCATACCAAAAAACAACAACAACCCTCCCCTCCCCTCCCCTCCTCATTCCAACTCCTCATCATGCCTCTAGACCGTCCCATCCCGGCATTCTACTGCTGCTATCTACTGCGGTCTACCATCCGACATGGCAACGTCTATGTCGGCTCCACTCCAAATCCAGGTATGTTGATCCTTCAATCGGTATGACTAGGTAGGTACCAAAGGGTTTAATCTAACAATTCATTTTACCTAGTTCGAAGATTGCGACAACATAATGGTGAAGCCAAGGGAGGAGCAGCGCGAACAAATCGACCAAGTCTACGTCCTTGGGAGATGACGTGCATCGTGACCGGCTTTCCGAGTCATATTGCGGCTCTACAGTTCGAGTAAGTCACGCTCAATCTCCCGAGTCTTCCAAACAAAGACGCCATCACGTGATAATTCAATGTCTTCCTCGACGATCCATAAAACTGGGAGAACGACAACTTTCCTAGTCCCGTCAATCCAATCATATCGTAAATCCAAGTCATCTTTCTAATTCTTTCAGATGGGCATGGCAAAACCCACACATAACACTACATATTCCCCCCTCCTCCCGCATCCAACACTCCACCGCCAAAAAGCGCTCCGGCCACCCCAAGCGACCCCGCCACAGCGTCGCCTCCCTCCTCTCCAACCTACATCTTCTGCTCCGTGTCCCGTCTTTCTCACGCTGGCCACTGCAGCTTCATTTCTTCTCGGAAGACGTGCATAAAGCGTGGTTGAGATGGACGACAAGCCAGCCGGAATCGATCCGAGCTTCGATTCCTATCCTTACGGATTTTCCGCCTGAGCAGCCGGTTGAGTCGTTGGGGTTGGATTTAGATCCGAGTAAGACTTTGAGTGGTGAGGAGGGGAGAAGGGTCCATGGTATTGCGGTGTTAGATATCAACTATGCTGTGAATAAAGCTCACGTGGAGAAAGGGAAGGGCATCACTGACTTCGAGCGAGAAGGAGC
Source organism: Margaritispora aquatica (assembly GCA_007644065.1). Taxonomy (NCBI): domain Eukaryota; kingdom Fungi; phylum Ascomycota; class Leotiomycetes; order Helotiales; family Discinellaceae; genus Margaritispora; species Margaritispora aquatica. Next base: position 123,209 of record VJWN01000032.1, read on the forward strand.
ATGTTCTATCTGTCAATTCGATCTCGAACATGAAGCAGGCATCTACGCCATCTGTCCAAACCCAGACTGTGAAGCAGTAACGCACCTCAAATGTCTAAGCACGCACTTCCTGTCCTCGGAATCCACAGACGATGCCGATACCCTTGTGCCTATAAAAGGCACTTGTCCAAGCTGCAAAATTGAACATACATGGGTTGATATTGTCAAGGAAGTCACATTGCGAATGCGAGGCCAGAAGGAAGTCGAGAAATTGCTTAAGAAGAAGCGCGTTCCGAAAGGGAAAGGAAAAACGACCATCACGCAAGCGGTAGCAGATTCCGAGTCTGAAGACGATGACGATGATATGGACTTAGATGAGGAGGAAGAGGTCAGGAATGACTTCGTCATTACGCCTGGGAAGGAAGGAGGAGATGTATGGCACGAGCTGGATGATTCGGACTCGGATACGGGGTCCATCACGAGTAATGCTTCTGCGTCACTTGTAAAACCAATTTCACAGTCTCAGTCCAAGGGGAAATCGACATCGACATCGACATCAAGACCGAAGAAGATGGTGAAAATTGTGAAGCAGTTGCCCATCGTTATTGAGGATAGCGATTGGGATGATGCGCATGAATTAGATTAAGGGGGCTTTTATGAGAGGATAAAATGCTTTGGTGTGGTGTATGGTTTTTGGTGTAATATGGTGTACAAATATAGCGTATGGTTCAGGCGGAGAAACGGAGTTGAGAGTTGATGAACTGGCATTGGGAGACACATGGACATACAGGAAGACAATCTGCCTACTGCGAATTGAAGTCGAGAGAGACTCGCTATCAGCGAACGGCCGAACAAGGGGACAAGCAAGAAAGATGGCTGTAGTGTGGGCTTAAGGAGCACTACTGCATTATAGAGGTGGCTATGGTATGGTATGATATACTCGATTGTCACATATAGTGAGCGAGGGAAGAAAACGATAAAATGGTATGCTATTAGCGCATCGCGACGAGGGCACAGCGAAGCCAGGTAAAGGTAAATGGGGTTCGCCATCAAGTGAAGTGAAGTGAACCGAGGAATGGCACTTACTACCAATCAATCAACATGGTACCATATGTGACAAGTCCATTGTTAGTTGATATCAGGGAGGGAAGAAAGAGGTAATAATAGCACACCAACCGTAATCGGAGGTACCCTATGTATGTATAATCGCATTAAACAAATACGACGAAGAAGCGTGAAGAGTTCCAAGTGGTCACCAGCTGGTAGTGGTAGTGGTAGTGGTACCCAGACTTAATCACCATCCATCCATCCAAACACACAGGCACCGACAGACAACTCAATAAGCATACATACCTATCCCCTATTTATTTTCCGGCATCGCCAAAGCGGGCATGCAGGAAATCCCGCTTTAACATTCATTCATTCATTCATTCGTTAGCTTTGGATGTTACTTACTTGGTTGGTGCCCCATCGTTAATCTTATCAGAGTCTAGTTTTCCAGAAGCTTACAGAAGTATACACCGCACAGCACCGTACCGTGTATCCTAAAGTACGTACGTACGTATTTGAGGTACGGACGGGTCGCTCGGGTTGGTTGGGCGGCTCGGACTCGGGCTCGGGCTCGGGCAAGGCAAGGCGAGGGTACCTGCGTGAGCCTTGATTGAGCCTCTTCGTTGGAGTTGCAGATAAGTTTAAATCCGCCCGCCCAATCAAAAGAGGAGATCGCTTAGCTTTCCCTTTCTTCCCTTCCCTTCCCTTCCCATCCCTTCTAACCCCTTACCTCCTTACCTCCACATACCTTACTTCAGGCACGCTTCCCAAGCCGAGGTATTCCTGCGCATGTCTCGATATCCATCTTATCCACGCCCTATATCGAATTGAATTGCATTCAATTTAATTGAATTAGAAGGCGAGTTGGAAGGCGAGTTGGTACTGTTCTACTTCTCTGGACAACGTGAGGTAATTTATAAGGTAATCAATTGAGCATTAAATTCATCAGCAAGTGCTAGCGCAGTGGTCTTGCTTTGGTTCATGTTCCTGCTATTCGAGACTAGTGAAGTGAAGTGAAGTGATGACGAGAGAGAGAGAGAGAGATTTTCTTGATGGTGGTGATGCGATGCGTGGCGTGGCGATGGGATAGGATGGGAGTTCTGTTTGAGGAAAAGGGGTGCGTACAATATGTGCATATATGGCGTGCGTGGTCCGGCCGGTGGCTTTTGATGGCCTTGGATTTCTTTCTTGGGCCAGTGAAAGAAATACTGTGGGATATCAAGCTGTTTTGTTTTGTTTTGTTTTGTTTTGAAAGCAGCTGCTTTTAACCTACTTGCCTCCTCCTCACATCACCATCATCTAGCTACATCGCCCCCACCACCTCCACCTCTACCTTTACCTCCACCAGCCTCTCCCTCCCTCGCTCACTCACGGCTCAAAACAACTCCGAATAAGCATTCAGCGCCAACTGGCCTCCAAGATGCGCATACAGCACCTTACTCCCCGCGGGAATCCCACCCGTCTTCACAAGGTCCATCATCCCGGCCAGACTCTTGCCCTCGTATACTGGGTCCGTGATGAAACCCTCCGTTTCGGCGCCGAACCGCATCGCTGCTATGGTGCTGGGACCTGGAATGCCGTAGACGCCGTCGTGGTAGGATTCGTTTAGTCTATGGGAGGGGGAGAGGATGCGGTTAGTTTATGTTGATGCGGTGTTGGGTGGAGATTATGACCAAAATTGAAATCAACATCTCCAGCCAACCAACAGGGCAAGGAGAGAAAGGAAGAGGGGGAAAACGCACTCAATATCACCCTCCCCAATATCACCCTCCTCCAACCCAATCTTCACCCCCGTAAACTTCGTAATCCGCAAAACCTGCTCCCGCGTCTCCGCCGGCTTCGCGGAAGCATCGATCCCAATGACTCTCCTCTTGCGTCCGCCCATCTTCTCAAGCAGCTTAAACCCGGCCACCATGCCTGCCATGGTCGAACCGGTGACGGCGCACACGATGATCGTGTCGAAGAAAGTGGAGAGGGCGGTCTCCTGCGCAGCGACTTCGAAGGCCCACCGCGCGAAGCCGAGTCCGCCTAGGGGGTGGTCCGAGGCGCCGGCTGGGATGTCTGTGTGGATGTAAGAGGGGGTTTGGTTGTGTGTGTGTGGGTTGTTTGATGTGTTGGGGTAGTGGAGGATGGGGGGTGGGAGGGGAAGGGCATCGGGATGAAGTGCGTGTAAGTGGTGTCTGATGGCAAAGGGAAGGTGGGGAGAAAGAGAGGTAAAATGCGAGGAGGGAGTGGTATGTAAGAGAAGGAGAGGAAATTGAGATTATTTCTCGCTTGCTGAACACTACTCTTGTCTACAACATACTGTTTGCTGGAGGAGAAGCGAGAAAGCATGATCTGGAGGCGATTGGAGTTGAATTGAAAATTGAATTTTCAGTGAAAGTGGAAACTCACAATAAGGCTTCCCTCCATCGGCAATGACTTCCTCGGTTAGGGCTTTGAGAGTCTCTTTGTGTCCGATGCCAAAGCTTGATGGGTCAAGACGGGGTGCAGCGCCCATGAGGCGTGAGAGTTGGATGTTGCCTACTTTGGCATAGCCGGGGCTGTGAATTCGTTAGTGTGGGAATCTCCTCCAGAAAAAAGGTGATAACATGAAGATGCAACTTCTAGTGAGGTCGAAGCTGCAGCGTGCTTTGTGATGAAAACTCAAGCTGTATTCATGATGAAAGTCGGGATCACTTTTAAATTTCAGAAAAGAAATAAGGAAGACAAACTCTGTCCAGTCAACCCAGTGCTCTTGGACGAGCTTAGCCTATTTAGATATCTAGTTAGCCTGTGAAGTGAAAAAATGCGGTATGATAATGAGGCAGGATCATGGGAGAAAATACCTTCAACCCTAGCTTTGCTGCTACTCCTGCCACTTGTCGCGTGTGATTTGATTGCACGCCTCCGATGGAGATGAGAGTGTCACATCCTTGCTCGAGAGCTTCTGGAACGAGGTATCTGTCACGAAAATTTAGTTTTTGATCACAAGGGGAGTGTGAATGGAAACACTAACTCAAGCTTCCTAGTCTTGTTCCCACCATACGCAATACCCGAATTACAATCCTCTCTCTTTGCCCAAATCTCGACCTTCCCACCCAAAGCCTCCGAGATCCTAGGCAGGTGATGAATAGGCGATGGACCAAACAGGAAGTCCGACTTGGGGATTGAGGCGAAAGGTTCAGGAAGTGAGACCATTTTGACGAAGTGGTAAACTGTTTCGAGACTGTGGGAGGAAGAGAAATGCGTTTGAGAGTATGAATGAATAGGAGAACATGGAAAATATACTCATACTTGACCGATGATAACCTTTTTAAGCGCGTCCTTCCCCGTCGCGGGGAAGAGTGCTGCTGTGTTGCGCGAGATGCGGCAGAGCAGATCAGATGCCCACTCTTGAAAGTGGGTAAAGTCCGAAATCGGGAACTTTGAAGGAAGCCAAGGTGCTCTAAGTGAGGGACTTACCCTGGAACAATATCTCTTGGGGTTATTCTCATGGTTGGAGTGTTGCGAAGAGCATGTTTGATCATACTATAAGCGAGCTCATTGAGCTGTTCAGTCGAGGTTGATGCTCGGCAATGCCAAGGTATCACAGTCACGTGATGTCACATGCAGCTCGATGGATGGGGAAATTCGTGCAGTTTGAGGCTGAGGTATCTGCTGTGAACTCTAACCTCGCTCCAGTATTCTGGGCTGTCTTCTTCTATACTTCTCTGTTACACTCTGTATCACAGATTCTACTTGCTTCCTCGCAATCTGTAGTGAGTCAATTACGTGTATTGATATTTAGTTGACTCATAAAGTGCAGGAAGCTCCTAACCGCTGGTGCCTCAACGGCAAGGCTGTGGTCATCCGGATAATTCTAACCATAAGGGAACAGTTAAGGACAGAAGGACGAGAATATTCGAAGAATTGCGACTCTAGATCTCCAAAATGGACCCATTAAGCATCACGCTCGCCATTGCGACGCTTCTCAAGACTTGCTATGCTATTGGCACTGGCCTGAAGGAAATTCGGGACGCAGCTGATTTTGCCAACACAAAAGTCAAAGCCTTGTTGAGCGAAGTGGAGAGCTTCGTTCAAGTCACGGAAATGATGAAGAACACCCTCGAGCAAGAAGAAATCCGGAACACCTTTTCTGTGACGGGACATATCGGCAACCATTGGAACAGCCTTGCAACTTCGCTACTTGATTGTCAGACGACACTACTTCAATTGAATGAAACGTTGGAGAAAGCTAATAAGACCGTACGATTACTGGACGAGACTCGCAGGCACTATCGCTTGAAAGCAGCTTCCGATGAAATCGCAGTGTACCAACAACAGATTAGGTCTTACAGAGAGACCTTGCAACTCTCCTTGCAAACAATCATCCTGTAAGTCGCCGTATCTGTTAGTGTCATCATACTAAGTAGCATATAGATGGAACCAAGTGACAAGTAAATCGTTGACAGATCAGGTTCTGCCAAACCTAGATGAGATCCATCAAACCATCCGGAAAATCGCTTCTGATATTGATACTCGCATCGCTAGTCTTGAGAGCAGCATTGAAGCGAATCGAGATGTTCAACTCCGCTCACTGGGCAACTTGCGAAGCACTATTCAAACCGCAGCAACTGTTGTTTCTTCTACATCAACAGTCTTAGGTATCACTTCAGAGACCGACTCTCTCTTCTATTATGGGTCAGATTTCGGAGATTGTTTCCCTACGACCCAAAATGAGGTCATGCAGAGATGGGTCTCTTCTAACACGGTATACGAGTACGAGGCTGAATCCTCTCCAAGCAAAAGCATAGCTAAGGGAAAAGGAAAGGCTGGAGACGTACTTCAGGAGATTGACGGAGGAAGTGATGCTGAGCACACTGACTCAGATGACGAGCTTGAGATGGGAATGATACGCTCGCTTATTAGGAAAAGCGAAGTCATGCTCAACAACAATGATTTGAAAGAAGCGGAACGCCTCATCCAAATATGCTCCTCACGCCTGTCAACATTGACAATAGCAACCAAGCATATGGTAACTCTGGAGCATGCCGTTCATCTTACTTTGCGGTCCATCTACTACAGGTTCGAAAAATGGGAAAATTTGAGCGTCGTCCTACTCGACAATATATCAAAGAATCGCATACCCAAGGGAACTATCATGGCGCTAGATGAGCTTGCGGGGCTCGCTTTTGCACTTTTCAAGCAGAATAAAAACATCGAAGCATTACTCTATGGGAGGAAAGCGTTCAGAGGGTTTCGGAAGTTGGGATCAACAGGTGCTAAGGGTAGCGAAGCGACCTTGAACTTGCTCATCAACATTTGCAGGGCAACTGGGGACGTTGACGATGCCGACTCATATGCGGCTTTATTATCTGAAATTGACGAGTCTGCTCAAATGAAGCCCGCCCAACAGACTGTTAGCAATTCTACTGATATAGCAGTATCTCGCCCAGATCTTTACAATCTTGGAACTCCTGATTCAACATTTGTTCAAACCTGGGGTCCTGGCCGAAAAATAACACAACGAGGATATAAGGAGAATCGATCGACAAATCAGGCTAGTGAAAGAGCTACTGAAAATGACGGTCTCCAGAATCGCAATCTTAGCGAGAATGAAAAGAAGCACAGACAAACATTTCAGAATCAGTCAGCTTTGGCACTGTCACTTGATGCTGTCACATTACATGAGAGAGATTTCAGAGACAGCAACTCAAATTTGAATACGGAAGCTGATGGCGGTAAGCCCCCAGCGACAATTGATTCATTGGCCTTGAAGCTTCCGGAATCGCTGGATGTGATCGAGAGTCGTCATATCGAAAATATTAACGTTGAACACAAGAATGAAAGGAATATTTTCAATCAGAAGATAGACAGATCAACTAGCGTTCCCAAAGAAATTTGTGTCCAGAGTATCGACTCAGTAAGCCCCGACGAAGAGTCTCTGGGGTCTTTAGCAACTATTTCCCGAATGCGACAACCAATTGAGCCAGAAATGTCGGAGATCCGGCGATTGAAAGCGGAGGTATCTGAACTTGATTTTAGTTATTCAGGAAATCTGAACCTCAGAGGTAATGTTCTTGTGATAGGGGATCATCATTACCTAGGCAGAGGATTGGTAGAGTACGTAATCTATCTTACACCTTCATTTATCACAGTTAGCTTACTGTGTTAGGGGACTGGGGAAAGTATTCAATGAGCGCTGGAGTCGAACCGAAGTATTAAAACATCCGATAGCGTATCTACTGAGGTTAACTGACATACGGATAGCACGGTATCATGGTGACAACTGTACGAAATGCCATAACTGGTGCGCAAATTCAGCTGTCGTGCTATGATCTAAGTGGAACGAAATTGAGGCTCAGTCAGATAGAAGCACAACTCGAAGTAACATTCGATATAATTTTATTATGTTTCAAGCGATATCTGTTTCAAAGTTTCCAGAAGATTCATGGTTTTGTGAGTAATTCAGTTCAACGGAGCCGAAATATGCTGACAAATAATATGAAGTATGAACAAATGGTGGAAGCTAACCCCTTGCCGACACAGGTCATTCTTGTAGAATTGACGGCTAGCTCGTTGTATACCCACATTTCTGAGCGTGAGAACGTGTCTGCTTCGATGGTAAGCCACATTATACGATCAAGTGGTTAGGAAGTTTGGACTAATGGTAGCAAAAGATCCGTCAGGTTGTCCGAGAGCATGCCATATGGGGACACTATGAATATGATCCAGTGACACGTCGCGGTCTGAGAGATATATATTACTCTGCTGCCCGAGCAATAGCACACCAAGGGTCGATGGACAAAAAAACAGAAGAGCAAGAAATGGCAAAGGTTCAAAAACAAAGAGTACAATCTGCAAAGGCACAAGATGCAGGCCCATCATTTAATCCTCTGGACTTTTTTCGAAGATCGAAATAAAGTTATCCCAGCTAGCAGTCTAGGGATTATTTAAGTTTCATCTTTGATAGCGCAAGAGCTTGTTGATGAAGAAGAAGGGTGAGGCTCTTTCGCAGAGCTAAAGCACTAAAAGAATGGAGCCCAACCTGAAAATGCTGGCTGAATATTCCAATGCTGTGTATGGAGTGGCAAATACTGTACCTATTTTGCTCGTCATCTATCTTGACGGAGAGTAGTGTGGCTCCCATCGTGACGAGGAGCATTGGTACTTGACGTTTTACTACTAACACGTCGTGCAGGTCGCTTTCCACTCTACGTCATGGTTGCGACACAGAAGGGCTTGCTACCATTGTTAATTAATGGACACTGTTGGATCTGGTGCCGAAGGAGAGGGGCATGGATCAGGCTCCGATCAAACCACAGAATAATCCGTGCATAAGATGTCAACAAGGTCTATCAGTTAAGCATACTGAGAGCTTGGAATGTCACGAATAGTTTCAGCGAGGGCTCCTTGCGTTGCTGCTTATGTCTGATTTCAAGGGTTTTGACCACCCATATCAGATCAAAGAGATTTGGGATCATATTGGAAGCCTAGGCCAAAAGAGCAGCATAGAAAGAGAAGGCTTCAGACGGATATCGCCTCGTTCCAAATACAAGTAAGACCGAAATGAAAGATAACCGAAGTGGTCGAGTCTCCGACTTCACAACGACCAGTGGCTCACCGAAGACTGTTCCAGTTGAAGTGACCGAATGTCCTTAACGCCGATGATTAGTTCAACAGCTGTTCTCTTACTTGTCTTTGGAGATATCTCACAGGGCCATTGGGGACCATTATAAAGAACTCTGCAACGTGGTCACGAAATATTCTACTAGTATGCTGTGGGTCATCACTCAGTAGCGCCGCCGCGATTACCCTTTTTGGACCAAGCAGGGGACTTCTCGTAAGCGAGGCGAGCATGGAGAAAAGAGTTCGATTCCAATGACCTAGGCTAGAATACGAGCGACAAGGAGCGGAGAGCGCAGATTCAACAAGATTTGATTCGTTGCATCGTAAGTGAAACTTTAAGTGGTCTGATGGGGGATGGAAGTGTGCGATCTGGATACCGATGCACCTTCGATGGTGGCATTGCGACTACCCCATGTTGACGGGAACTCCTCTGGTTCGTGGATTTAGGCTCTAGATTACGAGGTACGTCTTATGTAGAAGAAGATTTTGCTGCAAGAAAGCATTGCGTCTGGAAGGTTTGCTCTTGGTAATAGAACCTCTTAACTGCTATTCATCAAACCTAATAACTGGCCAGCCGTAATCCCATGTTTGTATTTCAAGGTCCTTCTAAGAGCAGATTCTTTTCAGAGATGAATATCCGCTGCCGTTGATTGTGGTAAAGGCCCTTCCCGGGCTGCTACTTTGGAGAAACATCGGGTGAACGGGGAGGAGGGATAGAGATTGTGCTTGTTCTAGATTCACAGATTCAAAATATGTTATTGAGGCTTCACGTAAAATAAGGCAGCAGTATCAAGTCCCCCGAATCGATTGGCTATCAGCCTGCAATTTGTACGAGGCGACCTTCTCTATTCGCATGATGGCCAATTAAGGATAAACGAACAGATCCCAATCACTATCAAAATTTTCCAGTGTCGTCAACCATTGGTTCCAAATACCTTACCAACCACGTTTCTCCGCCGATCTGATGACCCCTTTGAGACTCAGGGGCCGCATTACTCAATACGATTACCGAAATGATTCAGAACGGATCATTAGTAGGTCAGTGCCAGTATCTCGGACTCTTCCGCGAGCCGATTCACTTCCACGCGTCGTGGAAACAAGGATGAGACGAAACCCCACTGACAAATGCCGTCAATCTGAATAACGGCATTCCGATTTCAGGTACAACATCCGACCAACTGTGCCACATCGAAAGTATTGGTGAGGTGATGTATCCTGCTGCTGGCCCCCAAATGTTCAAGTAGCAGCATTTGCTCTGAGCTAGAATTGCTAGAATAGAGATCCAGTCCCACTGATAGTGAAAGCTTCCCGGATTCCTCGAACGGACAAAGAAAAGTCTCTTTTAAATAATAAATGGCTGCTGCGGTAGCATCGTCGCCATGCCACAGATGCAAGGTAAAAAAATCAAAGGTGAGCCGAGCTCGAGCACAGAATGGTGGGACTGCGACTGACTTTATACCTGCAGTGCGACAAAGTCATTCCATCTTGTCGACGATGCCTCAAATCGGGCGTCGTATGTCCCGGCTACCCAGATGTCGGAAGCACGATATTTCGGACGATGAACGATTACGCCGAGCAAAAAGTAAAAGCAAGACTGGTTCGTAGGACTCGGCTTGCAAGTGATGCCGCGAGCCCGATATTCCCTCTTTTGGAAAGACATGGCGAACATCCACCACCAACGAAGAATTCACAACTCCAACCAGTTACTGTGCCACCATACTTGACGACCAATTGGCATGAGGTGGCTATCCCGAGGTTCATGGTAGATTACATTTGGCCTTCGCATAAGGTGCCTGGTGGAAGTCTTAACTTCCTACCAGAGATCTTGAGAGAGCATCCAGAATGCCGGTTCCTGAGGAGTGCTATGCAGGCTGTGGCACTGATCAGCTTGGCGAACCAAAATAGACAGACTCATCTTCTCAGAGATGCCGAGTGTTGTTTCTTGGAAGCCATATCAGGGGTATCAAAAGCACTGTTGGATATTAAACAAGCAAAGAGCGATACTGTAGTCGCGACGACTTTCTTATTCTCATTATACGCAGTAAGACAAACCAAGCTCATTTCTTGATGAGACTAACGAAAATGAATCTAGATGCTTATTGATCAACCTGCCCATAAATACTGGAATGCAGAACATCATCGAGGAGCTTTCTCACTTCTTCGAATACGAGGAGACTCGCAGTTCTCCACACCAATGGCTCGAAATCTGTACAAAATGAATCATACCCAACTTGTAAGTGGTGCATGTTATATGCACTGTGCACAACTGACCTAGAAGTAGATGGTCACGTGTCTAGCAGCGCATATTCGACCCCCAATGGAGACATATGGGTGGCTTAAGATAATAGAGCAAGAGGAACCTCGAATAAGTAACGAGCTATCCTGGTGCAAATTTCTCGCTGCGCAGTTCTGCGCCAATGTTCAGGATCTCTTTGATAGCCCTACAAAAGACGAGGAGTGGGTGCTGAACATGCTAAGTCAGATCAAAGAAGCTATGCTCATCGACGAACGATTACAATCCTGGATTGACAAGGAAACTACTGGTGTCTGGAGCCAGAAACAAGTGCGCTCGAGGGCTGGAAGCAACGAGAAAGGGCCCGTTTATGTGTATCACAACCTCATAGTTGGGTTCACGTGGAGCTATTACAGGGCGACTCGACTGCACATCAACGAAGTTTTGCGACACTGCATTAAGGTGCTTACACCGCATCTCTCATCAAAGGATTTCAGCATCAATCTGATCGAAATCGAACGGGAATCGACGAGGATAATTGCGGAATTAATTAGCGGCATCCGGGCGAGTGCTTCTTTCTGTCTGGGCGACATTGACTCGAATGGAAATGAGGGCAAGAGGAGGTTGCCTCTGTCGGGGAGGGCGATGATCTGGCCTTTATATAGAGCGATTAGATCTGCAGAAGAAGGGAGTGAAGACCACGTGTGGTTGATTGGAAAGTTGCAGTTCATCTCGGATGTGTTGGGACAGAAACTGGCAGGGAGATTGTTGGACCGGCCGAGGGTGTACTCTTGGGATATCCGATGATTCGTGATATTATAAAATTAAAAAAACGAGATTGATGAGTAATGAATCACGTTCCTTGGTCATAATTAGCTTGCTGGTTTCCATGGCTCAAATACCAACAATAACTTGATGAGTGATAGTACATACGTCAATATTGGACGGGCACATTGGGCATTACTTTCCTTGTCAACCATCAAGCTCAAAAACATGGAGATGAATATTCATGGGGAATTAGTCAAGGAACTATGACTTCCTCTCCTAAAAATTTATCGCATGACCTCCTTTGACATCTCAGCTATCCGATCTCCTCCTGAAATCTTTCTTGCACTGTCTTGACGTGCACATCCTGCAAGAAGCCATGCAATGTGTTTTGGAGCATTCAGTATCTATCAGCGTCAGAAACAAGCCTGCACCTACTTTGCAAACAGTGCGGCCCAGTCTAACCATCCCACACCACCAGTCCGAAGGTTCTTGACCTCAATAACATAGGATGTCTGTGGGGATCCTCTCAGTATTTCCACGTGGTCGCCAGCTTCAACATCTACATATCCTGCTGCCGAAAAGCTAGGCATTTGCCTCTTGACTACCAGTATTGTGCCTACTGTCTGGCCTTCCAAAGTACGAGGGTCATTTGCCAAAATTGGCTTGGACCTCTCTCGCTGCCGAGACTCGAGTGGTGAAACTCTTGGCGGGAAGCTTCCCAAACCAGCTAAAGCAAGACGATAGGCCTAAAAATCAGTTCATGAAACCCCACGTCGAATGAAAATTTCTCACGTAAAACCCCTCCGGATCCTCAACTTCACACCTACAGTCTCCACCCGGACAGCAGCACTTCTCGCCAATCGTGAGCGGGAAGAAGATCTCCCACAGCACTGTCTGCGTGTTCTGAGTGCGGATATTCGTGGCATCGCAGTAATGGTTATAGTGTTTGGTGACGACGAGTAGATCTCCTACTTCGGGCGAAGAGTCGTAGCTTCCGAGAGTTGGGGTGCGTTTTACCGCTAGGAGAGCACCGGGTTTCTGTCCGACTAAGGTTTTGGGGTCGCAGACAGGATGTTCATCAGGAAGATCATCCATCTCGGTGCTGGGATTGTCCGCGGTTGTTGTGGAGGGAGTCATGAGAGTTCCAATATCCGAGTCTGTGGTGGAAGTGACTGATGGGGCTGTGTTGATCTTGAGTCTATTCATCTCGCTTTGGATTTGATTTGAGTGCGATCTTTGGGAAAATAGTATAGAAGGTAATAAGAGTGAAAATAGATATGGAGCTTGCTTTCCAGTGGATAACAGGAAAATATTTTGGCCTTTTGTTTGTATTTCCCAGCGAGGCCACCAACCTTTCGTGTAACACGAATGGAGGGGTCGTGGTCAGCCCCACTATTTTTAGATGACAGTGACATAAGCTGCATCTCAGTCACCATTCTTACAGTATGCGGAGCCGCAGATGAGTTGGCCAACAAGCTGTTTACTGAAGTGTTTTCTACCGGACTCAATGAGGAGGTGCTGCTATGTGGGTGATGTATGCTCGAATATACCTCGCTTAGCGAGGTCTGCGTGAAGTGATCTCTACTTGTATTCCCGTGCACAGCAAAAGTGATGATTAAGAATCGAGGTATGAATGACTTTCAAGTAGGATTACATTCAAACTTTTATTCGTCCTAATGGCGCTAGAGCTGAGTAAATATCTACCACTTTTATGAAAGATACATGAACCTAAGGACATGATTAAAGCTATTCCTAGTGGCAGCTCTGTCTGACTTGCCCATTTGTTGTAAGTGTGCGCTCTGAATAGCCATATGGATTCGGTTGAAGGAAAAGCTGAGAGAACAAATGATGAGGTGAAAACTATGAGCAACGTGTGTTTACCATTCTACACATTTAATGTCCAAAAGTCACATCATTGACCTTAATAAATTCGCTTACCACCAAGTCCCCCAACGATCAAACCTGTGATTGTACGACACCCTAGCTGCCTGCCCCATGGTTTAATGGTAATATACCTGGCTCAAATCCATCACTCACTAAGGCTAGTTTACTAGCCCCTGTCTTGGCCACCGGTGTGTGAGATAGTAACGTGTAGGTAGTCAACTTTCGATACAGGCCGGGTGGGGGTATCGCGTTATCTGCACTTATAGAAAGCTTCTGTTTGGAGGAGATTTTATTCTTTTGCGGTTTTCTTTTTGGATGAGCGAATCAGAAGTTTGGGGAAGGTCATGTGTGATCTGGACGTATAAGGTTGAGTAGGTAATAACTTGAAGAGTTTATCTAGATTATAGTATTGTCCTATCTCAACCGTAGATCAGACTTGTTCTCATCTTTAGGTTCTATATCTGGCTCTTCATCCGTGTTAAGTCTGACTTACTCGCAAGCTTTCCACAACAAATATTGTGTGCTTCTATATTTTGACCCCGACTCCAATATACACTGCTTATCAGTTGCCATCCGTCAAGTATACTAAAATCATCTCCTCCACAACCGCCTTCCCATGAACCTCTGTTGGTACTCTATTCGTGTCTCTTCATCAAACTCCCAATTATCCACATAATCCGCATAATGGGTGGCAACCACTTGTCTCCACATATTATGGTCAGCAGATACAATCTCGCAGCTCACTTCGTCATCTTCAGACAGCCTCCAGTCGGCAAATAGCTTTTGCAGCACACTTGGCTTCGAGCGACAATCCTTCGCTGAGAATTCGCGAATGTGATAGGTCGTAGGATCTTCTAGCGATAGAATCAAGCCGTTGTTCCCAATCAGACGAAGAAGGCTTTCGCTCATCCATTGTGGTTCGAAGACAACTATTAGCCTTGGCACCCCGGTTGGGGCGAAAGCTGCTAGGTCTTCAGCAAACGCGGTCCATGTCTTCACAATGTCATCGTTGTCCCACATAATCTCTATCTTTCCGAGCTTTGGGAAAGCAGAGAGCTTGGTTATCAGAGTTTGGATCGATCCCGAACTCTCATGGTGGCCAGATTTGGAACGTGGAAAGCGGAGAAGGGACCTCGATTTCCCAAGTAAAGTGCCGTCTCGGTCCAGACGATTTTGCTCTCCTCGCGGAGAAGCTGGCTGCAATTTGCCTTTCAAGCTAGGATTTTTGTACGCTCCTAGACCATGACGACGTAAATCTTTAAAGTGTCTCTTATCGATGTCGTTTTGAGTCGTAGAGAATCTCTTCGGGAACAGTGCGAATTGAATGCGGAGCTCAGTCGTGTGCCTGCAAATCCAAGGCTGTCTCTCCAACAGCCTTTCAATGGTCATAGAATCACTGCACTTGGTCATGAACAAATCATCTATAATCGAGAGTCGAATAGGCCTCGTGTGGAGAATGTCGTTCATCTCATCGTGTACTTGTCGGCATGTGCTCCAGAGACCATCGCGGCCCAACTTGTAGTCATCAGAATGAAGTATAGCCCTCGAGCGACGAGCATACTTTTCATCCAGATAAAAATTGCGCTGATCTCTCCGTGGCTTCATGGTATCATCTTGTAGTATTATTTCGCGAGACCAGTAGTTGAAGTTAGCTTCGTTCGTGATTGCACGCAGCTGCTGGACTACCATCTTATAAATGATCAGCCGAAGTTCGAATGGAAGATCCAGGAAGCGAAAGCCGCCATGGTGAGTTTCTTCTGGACTTTTTGACATCGTTAAGAAAGCTGTGGTTTAATTTGTTGTGGTGAATTTGAGGCTCCTCGATGGTTTTAAGGAGATGGGAGAAGCTCAGCCCGACAGCGCCACATTCAGCTCAGCCGCCCAGCTGAATGCCCGCGCAAAACAGAATTGTCACGTGGATATCGAAAAGTGGGACAGAGAATCAGAGGTAGATGGAGAAGACCAATAATTCGAATGAAAATTAGGGCAAATTCAAATCGCTCCCTAATATTGTAGTGAATAGCATCATTTATACATGCGATTGCTCTGTGTCTGATCGTTCGTCTAACTCTTCTTCATCTGTCTCATCATCAAGTGCCGGAATCTCTTTCTCATGCTGATGCAGCTTCATGTTAACGAACATACCCCACAATCCCAGATCATAACAGATTCTGAGCGATCCAGCAACCACGTATGCGATCCAGAATCTGTTGTTTCCAGCCAAAATGCCTGTGACCGTTGGCCCAGAAGCAGCTGCAAGCGTTCGAAGCGTTGAGGTAATTCCCATGACAGCCGTTCGCTCTTCTGGCTTTACCACAGCCGCAATGAATGCTGATCTTGGGGCCTGATCCATATTATTTAGACCAGTTCGCAAGAAAAAAAGTGCAACTGCGAGGATGACATTTGATGGAAGGGGAAAGAGCAGGACAGCTGCTGATGAAGGCAGATGCGTGAACACCATGGTATTGACAAGCCCGACGTATTTCGAAAGTGGACCTGCAAATACTGTCGAAAACGATGATAGAAAATAGGAAGCTGACAGAATGTCTCCAAGGGTTGACTTTGGAAGATGAAATTTGTGGTCCATGTAGTAGACTGTCAGGGAGTAACCTGTCATACCATCTGCTAGTGAGTCGACCACTAAGAGAAACCATAGCTTGTACATAATAGAGCGAGTTCCATTTGAGATCTGAGCAAACATGCTCTTCTTAGAAGCAGCACTTGGAGCAGAATTAGTCTGTCCTGGAGCTTCGAATTCGCTATCTGTTGGGCTCATTTCGTCCAGCAGGGTTTCCGATTCTTCAGTTTTCGGGTCTTTCTTCTGTACTTCGCATTTCTCACTCATGAGCAATGATAGGCACATATTCAGAATCCCCATTGCAGAATACATCCAGAATACGGTATGGTATGCCGCCACAGTCGACCAGCCTTCCAGACCTTGAAGGTACTCAACAAGTCGACCAGAAACTTCGGTACCAATTGCTGAGCCAATGCTTGATGTCGTGATGTACCAAGCAAGGACATCGGACCTCGTGTTGGGATTTGTAAGATGGCTTAGAGTACTTTCTTCAATCGCACGGAAAGGCCCAAAATCTCCACCAGTGGCGCTAATGACTCCAACAATCGCTGCTCCAAGCAGGATCCAGAAATTTTCGAAATATGCGAAGACCGCTCCAGAAAGAACCATCAACAAGGAGCCGAGAAACAGAACTTTCCTCCTCCCAACACTATCCGCAACCAGTGTGAGAAATACAGAAAGCAAAACATCTCCAAGCAGCGTGAGTGTCATAAACAAGCCAATATAGGTGTCGCTAAACTTCAGCGCCGAGAAGAACAAGGCCATGATCAGAGAAGTGGTTCCATATGCCAACATGCGTGTACATCTTGACAAGATGATGAGCCAGGCATCGAGGCCGGTCTCCTTGAGGGACTTCAGCCCAAAGAATTGGTAAAACCATTGCAACTTTGCTTTTACGACAGACATGGCTGAGCCTTGGGTGAAATTTGACGAATATGATCCGTTTAACTGGATCTTCTGGAGATTATGAAACGAAACCAAAGAGAGTGAAAATCAATCAACAGTGGGATGAAAATTGAGAGGCCCTACACTTACTAAGTTTTGGCATTTTCATTGGTTGATATCTGCTGTACCTATGCCGAGTTACCGGCGGTGTGCCTCTGAGCCTCGTCCGAAATACTAGTCATGAGCTAAGGTAATGATCCATTACTCTACATGATTTGGGATATACGAAAGACAAAATGTATGTAAGTTCTTTGAAGTCATTGTGAAGGATTGCAAAAGAAACCGATCTCAACTTTGTACTACTTTGGATATTTGGTGCTGACAACAGTTGACCGATATGGGCGAGACTTACCCCGCGATTAAGCGAAGGTCACATGACTCTGGACTATCTCAGAAAGGTACTGTTTTTGTAAGAGAAAAGTTGAAGTATTACTGTAGGATAGAGCAGTGTTAATTAATCAAGCTATGAATTGAAGAGATGTGTGCTTGGTGATCGTGAATGGAATGCTTTGCTCGATCAGTACAAACATTCCCAACCACTGTTTCAAACAACCCTGCAAGTCATCAGGCATCAATAACATTTGACTTCATAGGATCTTTGAACAACCGTTGCAAGACTTCTATCAACCATTGCTTACCAAAAAACAAATGATGGATACTTCTTCAACACTCCATTTTCTTCACCTGCCTCTTGAGGTCAGACTGATGATTTACAGGCTCTTTCTACCCCTCCCAGTATCAGCTATGTGGGACCGATGGATTTACCATCCTGGGCATATCATTTTCCTCATATCTCGCAATAGAGCTACAGCCGAACCACGAATATCATCCCTAGGTCGTGCTCCTCGTTTGGCTGCTTACCAGACTGGTATACTCGCTTTGAGAGCTGTTAATAGACAGCTCTGGCATGAAACAAAGAATCTGATTAGTGTTGACCCGTTGAAGTTGCGCATTATAGACAGTCTGACATTTAGAGACTGCTCGAATAATGCTGTACTCGACTTATTGCGCAGCCCATGGATCCGAGAAAATGTCCAACACCTTCAGCTTTACTTGGCAGAGGACGGAGTGGGTTTCACATATCCAGTGTCCCACTCAAACCCCGGATCTCCACAATACCCCTCAGCCTATGGCATGTTTTTAAGTCGAGTCAGGAACTACATCTTCAACCAGAAAGTTCAAGTACAAAAACCAAAAGACTTGCGTAAGCTTGCAGCTGTCCTCGAAACATTCCCAAAACTCAAGACGGTGGATATCTTGACAGATAGAGGAATTCTTTTCGACATCTGGGCGGATCCCTGGGCTGATTCGAGCGCTCTGTTGGCCCTGGTTAGGCAAGGGATAACAGTGGAGTTCAAATTTCCTTTACAATACAATTCTGCTGGGGGGGAAATATTCCGCGACGAAT
The DNA here is from genome assembly GCA_007644065.1 of Margaritispora aquatica. Taxonomy (NCBI): domain Eukaryota; kingdom Fungi; phylum Ascomycota; class Leotiomycetes; order Helotiales; family Discinellaceae; genus Margaritispora; species Margaritispora aquatica. The sequence goes on from VJWN01000032.1 coordinate 141,644, forward strand.
TTGATGCAATGCTTCGGAGAAAGCAACATTGGGCGATATTTTTCAGAAAGCCAACTTTGAGATGGATTTCTAGTGGTCAAAATGACCGTCGTTTGGAGGCTGTGGGAGATTGAAGTTGGCGGTGGGCATAGTTACTTGTATATAGCCCAAATACTGCAGCCAAGAAACTAGGAGTATATTCCTATTCAAGTAGTATTCACTAGAATCTGATGGGTTCATTGGTCAAAAAGCGCCTGCTCTACAGAAAATATCTAGAAATCTTGGCTGCAGTATTTGGTCAAATTGGGAGTACGAGTACGAGTTTGTTGTATGGCCGGTGATTAGGTTTTGTCTAGCTACTGCCAATTACTTAGACTGTATAAGACCATCGAAGAGAAGGATGAAGACACCTGCTCTCCTCGACTATACGGCAAAATCTTAGGAGCTCGAGATACAATACGAATCAGAATGGAGCTTCTCACTGTACCTCTGAATGTTCGAAACCTCATCTATGAACTGTTACTGCAGGATCCCAAATCCCGCCCACGCTCGCGAATCCGCCGTGGCTGGGACAAACCTCGGAATTTCGAAATCGCAAGATTCAATGTCGCCCACCTGCCATTCCTGTCCTGCGAAGACATGAAGGGACCCCGAACACCTTGGCCTACCGTATTCAAAAACTTACGAATGTGCTGTAAACAACTCCATGCCGAAACGGGACCTCGTGTCGCCCTTCCGCTTGTCAACTTGACAATAATGGACAACAGGCTGCTCGAATTCAGCGCAGCTCCGGAAACATTTGACCTCTTGGAAATGAACGGCTGGTTAGAGAGTCGAATCCGAAAAGTGCAAATCAAGGTCTGGTATTTTGGCACCACACTTGTGTACACCCCACCGGATGAGGATATGTGGTTCCCATACCGGGACAATGATATTCCAGGCGCCAGAAAGGACAAGAAGTTAACATGGCCTCAAAGCGCGTTGACTGAAAGAGGAAAATCGTTGAGCACTTTTGCTGAATACCTTGAGACACTACCATTGTTAGAAGAAGTGACGCTGAATGTTGATCCTTCTGGCACATCAATGAAAGCATTTTTCGAGCACTGGCGAGATCCGCTTGGTGATGCCGAAGCACTTTGGCCGCTCAAAGAAAGGGGAGTGAAAGTTCGTCTCAGGGCAAACTTCGGGTCCGAGAATTTTTATCGTAATACACCGGTATCGGAGGCATTCAAAGTCGAGTTGAATGAGTTGATGGAGAAGAAGAAGTTTCGGCGAAAGATGAAATTGGGGAAGACGGATGAGCGATCTGAATGGGAGTTTACGGAGACTTGACACATGATGTTGTCTATTTTCCGCTTGCACCAGTCACTAATCGACATTCTCTATGTCGACCAATGCCCTGAAGCATAACAAATGGGACGGACAGCAAACAAGGATGGTGGAAGTGGGAAGGGATATTCCTTTGACGTGAACAGCTGGATGACTAGCTGCGGGATCTACAAGCACCAAACACCGGTCGCCAATCACTGAATCGACATTGCCGACCCTACATAAGCTAGCGCCAAAGTTCTACTATGGCGCAGAGCTTGGCTGACGTCATCTCACCTTGTTTAACAACAACTCTCCTGACGCTTTACCAGTGTTGGAGTGACAATCATCTGACTTGTGTCAAAGGGATCTTGGTACTTCACATCGGCATCCTCCTCCGCTCGCTATGAATCTTGGAGAAGCTTGATTTATGCAGGTTGACAAGAACAAGTGCTGAATGACGATGTTAAGGATCAGCTGTTCCTCATTTAGTATTGAGGTCGTTTGCGAAGTGAATATAACTAAGGACTTTTTCCCTGCCAAAAATTGTATTTAAAGTCATAGACGTATACAAAAGATTATCTTCAATTTCCTCTATCCCACTAAATCACATTAAGATGGGTCGAATAATCCCTCTGCTAACTCTCATCCCCACGATCTTCACCTTCATCGCCATCATACTCATCAACGTAGGAGGAGTAGGCCGCTCCTTTTCAGGAGGCTTTGCGAATCCACAGAACAGAAACCTAGATCTGCTTTCCGTATGCCTTCCACATTTTCAAGCCTTGCTTGCCAATCCCACGCTAACGCCCTCATACAGTTCAATTATACCGTCTCCCCAGGATCAGGCACATCTTTCTACACCATCTCCATCTTCCTCAATCGCCAATGTCGCGGTGGACAATCCCAACTAGCTGCCCAAAGAGGTTCACCAGCTGGACAGCAATGCCCCGCATACGCATCTAGAACTCTCCGAGATAGCAGTTCTGTCTTGACTCCAAACCTGCTGCTAAGCACAGTCTCGCCATTTCGCTTCAGTACAGTGAACTTGGACGCGCCGTTTGCGCTGTACGTCGTGGCTGCTATATGCGTTCTCTTGGCGATGATAATGGGCCTTGTAAGTGCGAGCTCGGACAAACAGACTAAAGGTCCAAGAATTCTCGGGACTCTGTTCTCAACGGTAAGCTGTGTCCTCTCTTTCACAAAAGTCGAGCCATGCTGATCGTCTACCATCTAGCTCACATTCATCTTCGTCCTGAGCGCCTCCGCAGTCATAACCTGGCAAACTCTCCATCTAAGCGATCAAATCCAGAACGACACGCTTGATACAGTATCCCTTAGGAATACTACCTATGGCGCATCCTTCAACGATTACATCCCCTACACCATCACGATTGAAGATATAAATGTCGGTAAGCCAGTTCAGGGTCTCACGTGGGCGGCTGTGGTGGCGATGTCGATTGCGGTCGTGATGTGGGTTTACGCTATGATGAAAGCGCCCAAAAGGACGGATGTGGCGCCTCCTGCGTATAAGGAGGAGAGGATGCCGGTGAGTCCAAGTGAGAGGTGTGTGCAGGGTGGTGTTTGAGTGGGGTTGGTGGAGTGTACGATAGAGCGAACATTTTTAGAGTATCCGTGAAGCTGGCGTTTTGTTACGGTTGATGTTTATCCTATTGTATCTTGTACAGCGTAGTCTATGGTCTTGATATGTCGAACTTTTGCGGGAATCCGGCAAATTTGAGGATATGGCAAGCACCTTCACGTTCATTGTACTTGAATATATGCTTGGATGTATGCCAAACTATGACATTGAATGTACAACACGACTCATCACAGGAAATGGTCAAGGATATGTTGAAGTGACAAAACAGTATATGAAATGTACCTTATTAATCCAATAAAACTTGCAAATCGCTTTCTCTCAAAGCCTCTGGCATCCACATTTCACTCCCTAGATAAACTCTCCTCAGCAGTCAAAACTTTCGGCCTCAACTTGAACAAAGCCCCATGCATCGGCCCCAACTTACTCAGCACAACCCTACGCTCCCCGTGGAATTTGTACTCTGACATTCTCCCCATCAATAAACTGAACCGCTCATAGGTCTCTAACTGTCTCGACCTCGTCACAAACTGCAGGATATGCACATACACCTCCCGTTCTAACAGCGGCAAGAAAGCCTCGATTTCGGAAAGCGGGTCAGCCCAGCGGTCGTACAGGTCTGGATCATCGGTGTTGATGATGACGAAGTTGAGTCTGGGGCAGCATTCCATGAATGCGATGAGAGGGAGGAAGGTGAATGGGGCTGAACTGGTGTTGAGAGGGGGATTTGTGGGTTTGAAGATGCTCTTGGTGAGGTTGTACATGGGTTGGAGCCATTTCGAAATAGTAGATTTAGTTGGTGGATGGGACCAGGTCGTTGGGCTGTGGAGATGTTTTCCGTTTTCAACAATTTCAATTTGTATCGCGACGATATTCTCCATTGCGAAACGGTTGCTTGTGAAATCGCGTAGAGTCTCAGGAGTCCACCTCTCCATCGAAACTTTATCAGTGATCTCCATGGCTAGGTTGGGATATTTAGTCAGACTTGCTGTTTCGAAGTACAACTGTCGACATGATGATCTGACTCCTTGAAGGGTATTGCGTTCATATGGAGACGTAGTCGATCCAACCTGCCCAACTAGATATGCTCCTGTAAGAGGTGGTTTGTATTGGGCGTCTCTGAGGGACGCTTTCATTGGATTGCGTTGAAGATGATGGTAGATCATCTGGCGTATCTCGAGAGGGAGACTGAGAAGACTTGGGTGTTCAGCCATTGACATGTTAGACATATCCTGCAAATACTTTGAAGTTCGAATGGATTGTTCTTGAAATTCGTAGGTATCCTATACAAGCTCCTCGAAACGGGAAATATTATCAGACATAAGATAAGCACGATGTAAACTTCAGGAATGTGGAGGCTGAGGCGCAGTCAAATGCATCTCAGATGAGCTGGTGGGGGTGGCGCAATATTGCTGCTGCCTTGACATCATGAACTGACAAGCTTTCCTTTCAAGAACATCTAAGATTGATTCTCAATAGATGAGAAAAGTGCAGCATTTCCATTCTGTCCCACTCGCCAATCGAAATAATATAGTTTCTTAACCTACAGTGGTTCAGTCCCTCTACCCAGATAAGTCCTCTCGCCAAACTCCCCTTCAACAGTTTGAAAGAGAGGCAATCCTTGAACTGCTAACAATTAGTCATTGCCCAAAACAATCCGCTCAAAGAATAAGAAGACTCACAATATCCATTTCCAGTACTCCCGATCGCCTTCCAAGTATTGAAAGCTTCTACCTCTCCAATCTTCACCAACGGCACTCCACTCCCAGCCGAAGAAGCATCGGCAGCAAGCTGTACCTCACAACATTTATCAAGCAGCACAAAATAAGCGACAACTTCTTCGATCGTTCTCCCTGCTGTGAGCAAGCCGTGATTGCCGAGCAATACTGCTTTCCTGTGGCCAAGAGCTTTGGCTATGTGTTTTCCCTCGTCTGAAGCAAGGACAACGCCAGCGAATGTTCTAGAGCTGTCAGAAGATGTGCCCTGGGCTGAAGAAAAGAGAATATTACGAATACAGGACATGGTCTTTGTAGAAGACACAAGAGTCTTGCGTTATCATGTCTAATTCTCTTCCCGTAGCACAGAAAGCTCGGCCATAGACACTGTGTGAATGAGCTGCACATGCTACATCTGGTCTTGCTGTGTGAATTTCTGAGTGGATAGCGAACGCAGCTAGAGAAGATACTTAGCATATCTGATTGACAGTGCACCTCGCAATCACTAACCATAATTCAGCATTCTATTCCTTCCTCCATCAATGACCTTGCCATCATGACTGACGAGAATCAAATCTTCATCTCTAATCATAGAAAAGTGCATTCCTAACGACTCATAAGATATTGTCTGTTCCAGAAAATCACCAAACGTACCAAAAGGATTCACCCAAAAGCTCGTTGGATCCACAGGGTCCCGCAACGTGATATGGCCAGCGATGCCCTCAGCAAAGCCGAACTTGGCAAAAACACGAAACGCGAGAGCAAGACGATGTTTCAAGTACTTTCTTTCCTCATACTTGTCTTCGAATTCAGGAGGTCCTTTGGGGACTTCGGCTGGAAGAGCGAGCCCTGGATCTCCACTTCGGCTTGTCTCGAGCTTGGAGCTTAGAATAGAGGCCTCTGCTGCCGATGGAGCCATTTTTTGTAGTGAGAAGACAAAGATATAGGCCAATGGACTTTATATGTGTCTCTTTCACTTCTAAAGGAGAGATCTTCTACTTAGAAGATGCATCTTTGATATCCCACTCTTGCCCCACTTATTGTCTCTCGAGGAGCAAATGATAATGAAATAACGTTCTACAATAGAGCCCGTTGGATATCCTTCAGTTTAGAAGTGATGATAGAGTGTGAAAACTTTTTCGATTTCATTGTTTGCCGTTGCGGCCAAGATTCTATGGCAGAGAGTGGATTGCAGTACGATATCGGAGGACAAGCTTCAGACTATCATACGCAAGAGTGGGTAGAAGCTGGAATATGGGCGAGCTAGAAGAATTCACTCAAGTATCATACTTTCCAAGGACAAAAAAGACAATCTGCAAGAGAGTCCTGCATATTGAAAACTTTCAATTGCTCGTGGCTTGTTGTTGTTTAGCAGAAAAACTAGGATCCATATCAAGCGACAATGACATCAACCCACCCAACCACAATATCAACCTCAACATCAACCTCCAACCCTCCCTCTCTACAACAACCACCACCACAGGCACAATCGCCACCCTTAGTCGACCACGTAGTCGCCCTCGAAGAATGCCATTGCGCAATCCCCACCTTCTCCATTCCACACACCTACACAGGATACCATAATACTCTCCCACACGAAACAGCCTCACGCATCGGTGACGCAAGCATAATCATTACCTCCCGCGTACTCATTACACGCTCTCTCCTCGCACAATGCTCACCCAACCTACGTCTAATAGCCATCATGGCGGCGGGGTACGATGGCATGGATATCGAAGCATGCAAGGAGCGCGGGGTGACGGTGTGCAATATCCCGTCTGCTTCGGCGGAGTCGGTTGCGGAGCATGCAGTTGCGCTTGTTTTGGCTGTCAAGAGGAGGGTCGTGGAGATTGATGCGTTGACGAAAAAGGGCGATGAGTGGCCACGACTGAGAACAGCAATATATAGGTTTGGAGGCTTGCCTGGGACGTGGAAGACGGATATCGTAGGTATTGTTGGTTATGGGACGTTAGGTAAGTGAAGGACACACGCAGGCAGGGTCCCGGTGGCTAGTTTATGACATGCAACTTTGCTAATTTTTAAATAGGTAGGCGTATCGAAGATATCGTAAAGGCACTAGGTATGAGTGTCCTACGAGCCGAAAGAAAAGGTGCACCATCTCCTCGAGAAGGCCGCACCGATTTCTTCGAGGTTCTTGCAAAAAGCACTATCATAATCCTCTGCTGCCCCTTAGACGCCACCACCCGCAGCATGATCAGCGAGCCCGAACTCCGCGCGATGAACAAGGAGGCCATACTCATCAACGTCTCGCGCGGTGGGGTAGTGGAGGAGATACCGCTCGTGAGAGCCCTCAAGGAGGATTGGATTAAAGGCGCGGCAACTGATGTCTTTGAGATTGAGCCGGCGAGTGCTGGAAGTCCGTTGCTGGAGGAGGGAATTCCAAATTTGACGCTTTCGCCCCATATCGCGTGGTATGCGAAGTCGAGTATTGAGAATTTGCAGGCTACCGTGAAGAGTAATGTTGAAAATTTCGTGGCTGGGAGGCCGGACAATGTTATCTGATTCGTAGGTAGGTATGAATGGAGGTGGGCATAGAAATGCCATTCAGTAATGGACATATTCTGAACAGATGCTTCTCAATCTGGTTTGTCATCAAATGCTCGATCACTAAGCGAGTCTGCTTATGTTTGGCTACAAATGATTCCTCGTACAGATTGGTGTGATACGACTCAATCAAGCTGTGATATCCAGTCGAGAAGGAACAACAGAAGCTTTCTTCACTTCTTCAGCTGCATTGCCAAAAGCATACTTCAGATACATAGCAAAGAAAATGCACCAAGCGAAATGTGCCCACGACGAGCAAGCATAATCCTCATACTTCAAGCACTCACCTAAACTAGGGCTCATTTCTCCCCTCACCTCTCATGATCCACAGAAAAGTTTACAGGTAGATAAATCTGCTTCCTCGAAGCCTGATGTCTAGTAAGTACTAGACGGTCAACTATTCATTTAGCTAGATAAAGTATCTCTCTGTCCTTGTAGCCACTAAAGCATAAATAAATATCCAACGCTAAAGAAAAGCTCAAATTAATACTGTCAACCTTCTTAGAACTTCCAACCCGAGATTGAACCCAATCGATATTAAACCACCACATACCAAACCTAAGCATCAACGACATCCCTCTCCCCCATCGCCCCCCTCTCAAATCCCAAATCAACACTCGTATCAAAACCCGCCGTCACAGAAATCAACCTCAACGGACTAAACGCCACACATCCAATTGCATAATTAACCAGCAACCACACTCTACTGCTCACCACCCCCTCCATCTTCATAAGGGCAATAACAACCTTATCACTCGTCTCATTCGCCCACATTCCAACCGCACACGCACACGAATCGCAACAGGCGGGCAGAGTGGCGAACATGCACGCCTGTCTTATTGCCGCGGCGAGCTGGACAGGCAAACACCCCGTGACGCTAGGTGAAAGACCTGGAATCGCGTGCAGGACGTCGTGGAGGGCTATGATGTGCTTGAATGTCGGATTGCAAGCATCGCATAGGTATGGGAGGTTGATTTCTTGACCTTGGAGTGCTGTCTGTGGAGAGGATAGCGGGTAGGTCTCCATACCGTCCTTTCGAGGGACGAGCTTGGAGATATTGCGTATATCAAGGATGGACTCGAACGCATTACCAATATCAGCATCATCATTATTTGGAATGAGAACCATTCCTTGCCCAGCTCGATTGAGGATCACTGCTGCGATTGGCGAGTGCGATTTGCTCAACAGACGAGTGTATTTGACGAAGCGCTCCCAAGCTCTATAGCGAACATTGAAGATATCCCAAACACACACTACAAGTAGCGCATTGTCGCCATACAATGGCTGCTGATCTTCCTCCCCCTCAAGCACACGCTTCGCAAGAGCATCAATGAACCCTACCACAAAAGCCTGCGGTAAATCGTTCTCAAAAACACCCAGCACAGAAGCCGCATATCCGGCCACTGTGATGCGAGATGAGCACCCAATATCAAAGAGAAGATCATGCATGTTCGCAAAAATCACAGCGACGAACATGGCTGTCCGACTGGGCAGTAGCTGAGTAGCAGTCTGGTACGCAAACGGCGCAAGGGCAGCACAGTCAACGTAACCAGCTATAGCGAAGTCCTTGGGCGAAATGTCCACTCTTCCCGTCAAAAATGAGCCCTTTCCCTCCTTCACCCAACCTATCTGCACACTTCGCGCAAAAAGCTGCTGGTCCATCGTCAGGAGTCCGATCCAGCCCGCTCCACGCATCTTGCCCGTCATAGTGGGCGAGACAGCCATGCTAGCCGTACGGTCAATAGCATGCTTAATGCCTCCCGGCAGCTTTGCTTCGTCTTTGTCGAAATCATAGTCCACGATCCCAAGCAGCTGGGACGACCAGAAGTATTCCGCTGCTTCTGAGGTCATGTCCGGATGGGGCACTTTCTTAGCGACGCCGATCCAGGCGAAGAAGGGGCAGGGTCCCATGGGGAGATCGGGTGGGGCGTGCCAGTCTTGCACGCAGTGGAGGAAAGTTGGGTCACTGGCGCCGGTGGAACTGCCGATTGTTTTGGGGCCGATTTGGGAGATGCTTGTTGGGTCTGGGGTGGACTTGACGGTGAATGCTATGTCTGGGATGGTGTAGCGCGGGAGTTGGGCGCTGCGGACGCTGCTGTAGACTTTGACGCCGACGGAGACTAGTTGATGTATTAGTAGGGAGGTATTTAGGAATCGGTAACTCAGGATAGGAGGGTGGGATGAACCGTCTTCGATTAGTGTTGAGTGCATCCAAGCATCAGGACATGCGGCAGCAAGACACTTCCAACCTTCCAGCCAGCCATGCTCATTTGCGACTTCTCTGACCAAGGCAGCCAAAGCAGCATTCTGTTGAGCGGTGCTCAAATCTGTTTCTCTTAGAACACCACTGGTGTATTCTTGAACGACTCTGAGAAGATCTTTGATCTCACAAATAGCTGTCTCGGCTGTGGAAATGGCACGAGTTGCTGCGTCCAGTCCAACTGAGAATTGGCACTGGATGGGCTGAAGCTCAAAATCCATGCTCAAAAATCGAGCGGCGGCTTGTCGACTGAGTGTTGCCCTTTTGGAAATTTCGGAAGTGATGTGATGAGACTTTTTATTGGTGTGCTAGAGTTAGCAGTTTGAAACTGAAAATAAAGAGAGAATTTCAACAATGAAGACTTATACACGATTATCAAGAGGGCCTATTATCAATATCCTCCATTTCGACAAGTTACCACATAAATAAATCCCACCCCAATCCAACAATGAGATATCACAAAACGTCTCGCCATATCAAGAAGCCAACGTGTGTTCTTCAAATCCATCGTTTCACAAAACTTCAAATCAAGTACTGCAAGAAAGTCTCAATATCATTTTCCCACCCTTACAGCAGTGAGGTAGTATCTGTGATGAAAACGTCAAATGAATACCCAACCTTGAAACCTGTGTCATTTTTGAATGAGAAAAATCAGACAACCATCATTGGTGCCACGCTCGCTTAAGGTTAGACAGGGCGTCTTGCATGTTGGTTGGGGAAGAACAATAATATTACGAGACCGTCATTTGTCGAGACCAGTGTTATCGGTAAGTGATCGACATTGGCTTTTGCCATATTGGAATTGCATCGTGTCTGTGATCGAGGGATCGAACTGTGCGTATTTGACTGCTCGGCTACGTGGATAATAGGGTGTGACTGAAGAGACGCCCCAGACTCCCCAGCATTATTTGGAGATTGTACGATGTTGACGGATAATATTCGGTTATTATATTACTTTTTTTAATCTTCACTGTAATTATACTGTTTATATTACTATAAGTAGCTTTAGCGCTACAGGCGCTAATCTAGATATTTATGGAGGTATTTATATACAATTCCTTACTACTGGAAAGGCTTTTCAAATTATTAATTCTATCCATTTTATGTATTTCGATGCTATATAAAATTTTCTTTCAATGTTTGATTACGATCTTGGTTTATAGTTTTTACAAACTCAGATCTTGATACTACCCTACAAAGCAGTTATCAAATAAGAAGGTCCCTTAAATTAAATTGAAAAGGCTAAGCATTCGTTAGTATTTCGGGCTGAGACTCATATCGCCCCTCTCGACTCCTCCGTCCCCTCACTCTTTGAAACTCCGCATTGCAAGGGCCCTAGCCCTTGTTTACTCATAGAGGAAGGTCATTTTTACTTGTGATTGTCTCTATGAGTGTTGACCTGGGTCGATTTTCACCCTTGTATAAGTGAACAACACTCTGCGCCTTAACGGAGGTACTGTCAAAGTGCCGAAATAATCACACCTTAATCTATGCGTGTCGCTGGAAAGGAATAAGAGCCGCCGTCTGCTGATGCGATAAAGTACATTTCGGCCGAAAAATCATTTATCCTTGCCAAGGCTATTCAAATATCATCTTTAGCCACTATAGGATATTGACTAAATATTCAAGAAGGGAAGTCTGGGGTAATTTAAGCTCGTATGGCTGAATGGGCTCTCTTCGGCCCGGCTTCTCTCATTTTTCCTCTACTTGCCCATGCACGCCAATCGGATGTAGGGGTGGTATATTGACATTTTGAACCTCGCCTCACGATGTTTTACTACGTTCTTCGAGACTAATATATAAATACCATGAGGAGGTCTTTGAAAGAATCGACAGATTTGAGTGTAGGCATTGAAAAGTCGGTTCTATTGTAATCTGATTTTGGGAACTTGATCAAAAATGCGCTTCCTTGCGCTCCTTCTCGCTAGCACTTCAGTAGCTTTCGCTCAGAAGGGTCTTTGGGAACAATGTAAGTCTTTCTTACCTCCGATATTGAGAATGTGAGTCTGACTGTGAACAAGGCGGCGGTCAAGACTACACTGGTCCAACAACCTGCGTCGCAGGAGCGTGCTGTGTGTATAGTAGTCAATGGTACTCGCAATGCCTTCCAGGGTCTTGCTCCTCAAGCAGCGCCTCCTCATCACGAAGCACCACACGCTCAACCACGTACTCCTCAACAACCATCCGAACTTCGACAACGACCTCGCAAACAACAACGCGAAGCTCAACAACCACGGCGCGCAGTTCCACGCCTGTTTCCTCAAGCACAACCACCCGTTCCACAACCACCTCTCGAACAACAACTTCCTCAGCAGCAGTAAGCACCTTCACCAACCCAATCGTCTATCAAGACTACCCCGACAACGATGTCTTCCTCGGTCCAGATGGGTATTATTACCTGTCAGCTTCCAATTTCCATTTCTCCCCTGGCGCTCCCATCCTTCGCTCTCGTGATCTCCAAAACTGGGAAACAGTAGGCCACTCCATCCCCACGCTCGATTTTGGAGACAACTACTCCCTCATCGGCAACCAAGCCTATCGCCGCGGAACATGGGCCTCATCTATGCGGTACCGTGCTTCAACCCAGACCTGGTATTGGGTCGGCTGCATCGATTTCTGGAATTCATTCATCTATACATCTTCCTCCCCTTCTGGACCTTGGGTGCGCTCCGCTAGCTTGTGGGCGAGGTGTTACTACGATTGTGGATTATTCATAGATGATGATGACACGATGTACGTCGTGCACGGAAATGAAAACGTGAACGTCACGCAGCTGGCTCCGAATGGCTTAAGCGAAGTGCAGACGCAGCAGATCGCTACTAATCCTCCGGGATTCGCTGGCATGGAAGGGAATAGAATGTATAAACGTAACGGGATCTATTATATCCTCAACGACTCCGGGTCGGGCGCTATTACGTGGATTTGGAAATCTAACAGCCCCTGGGGGCCATGGACTTCTAAAGTCCTGCAGCAAGGCTCTGGGGGACCGATTCCAGGCGGGAATACACCGCACCAAGGATCTTTGGTCAAGACACCTGGAAATGATTGGTTCTTTATCTCATTTTCCTGGTCGTTCCCTCTTGGTCGGATACCGGTCATTGCACCTGTTACTTGGGGCGCAGACGACTACCCCATCCTCGGGCTTGTGGGTGGGAATTGGTCGGTGAATTATCCCAATCCACTTCCATCCTCTCCCACACCTTCATGGACAGGCACCGATCTCTTCCCTGGAACCACACTCTCCACACGTTGGGAATGGAACCACAATCCTGATACAACTAAATACTCCGTCAACAACGGCGTGACGCTACAAGCAGCAACTGTAACGAATGATCTCTTCTTAGCACGCAACACACTCGTCCGCCGTCTCGTTGGCTCCCAGCCCGTTGCAACAATCTTGCTTGACTTCAATAGCCTTGCTGATGGGGATAGAGCTGGTTTGTCCGCTTTCAAGGACAGAGCTTCCTATATCGGTGTTGCGCGTAACGGTTCATCCTATAGTGTGGTTGTGCGATCTGGTTTGACGCTGTCAACAACTGATTGGAGTACTACTAGCATTGGCTCAGATGTGGCAAGCACTGCTATTTCCAAGGGAAATGGCAGAATCTGGTTCAGAGGAAGAGCCGATGCAAGGGCTGCGTCACCAGACAGCACATCTAGACTAGTGACTTATGAGTACAGTCTGGATGGCACCACCTTCACGTCACTGGGTGCTGGCTATATCCTTGACGCTAACTGGTACCTCTTCATGGGATATCGATGGGGAATCTTCAATCATGCTACAGTGGCCTTGGGTGGGAGCGTTAAATTATTGGAGTTCACCCAATTGTGAGCTTTTTAGGCGATAGTTACGAAGAAACGACATGTGCATAGAAAATTTATGTTGATATTGATTTGAATGATGCTTTCAACCTCGCTTGAGTGACTTGTGCTAACCATTTGGGTATGAACATAAACGGCTTGGGCAATATATAGAAAGGACACAAATCATCCAGCATCGCCTTTCCTCGGTGTATTTTCTCAGCTGCTTTCTCCTTTGCCTGTGTAATCTCGAGCCTCAATCACGCGCTCTTGGGACAAATTTGGAGAATATTGGTGAGGCTTAAAAGGCTGACCTTTACAGCGTACTTTTGGACCTGAGCTGCGAAATAAAGACATACAAATAATTTGTCGCTCACTAGCTGGGCTAAGGTTAAAGAGAATACAAACATGGAAAGTTTCTTATATAACAGCTGAAATTTTGCCATTTGCAAGTAGTTTTAGTTTGCACAGGATCCGCGAAGGCATTAGGATTTATGTTTGCTGAAATTCCATTCGTCTCACTCAAGAAGAGAAAGACTTTCTCTTCAAGAGTTTTTGGCGTGCTTACTTAGTCTTATTCCCACTTGCCAAGAAAAGCTTGACGAGTTACTTCTCACACTATTGAAGCAAATCCTCAATGGTATTTCGAGTAGATGTTCAAGTTGATGTAGGAGATTTTCTGATATTCGGGTAAAGAGAAAAATAAAAATAAAATAAAATCAATACCAAACATTTATTGTTTAGTAGTTAGTGATTAGTGATGTGACAGCTTTATCGGTCTGGCCTAAGGTAATCTCGGTAGTAGAATCATTGACACGTACAGAATCGATTGGATGTAGAGAAACTGGTCAATTCAATAAGTTATTGGTCGGAAAGGTTGATTTGTATTAACTGTCTAGTTCGAGGGTTTTATACCCCAAAAAGCCACTAAGGCGCGCTAATACTGGTTACGTGCCAGACCCTCTTCCACTGATATTACTTTTTAGTTTTGAGAATAGGATTACGACGCAGAAAGTTAGACATCCATAGTTTTCCAAGAGGTAGGAGAGAGTCAAGTCTGGCCGCCAAACCTCGGCCGGTAAAAGCTCGAATCTGCGCATGAGTATGGCTCGACCCCATGTTCTTCTGAACAAGAACCCGATCTGTTAAACGTTGCTCTTGAACTAAAGAAAGCGTCTGATAAGGTTGAGCAGCATCAGAACGAGAGAGGCGGGGTATACGCATACATAGTACCAAGAGATATACTCTTAATATAGTTAGACTATAAGTTACATACTTCCTACTTAAAAAGAGAATATCTCTAGATATTTTGACTAATTCTTTAGACAATTTAGCATAATATTTATACTGTAATACACGTTATGGAACTTCTCTCACTTTATAATGCCCTAATTATAAGCCCGGCTACGTCTAGATCTACGAAGATTATATAGAGTTAGGCTTAAAAATCTTCATTAAGGCTTTATTCTTAACCTTAACTGCTTGGTCGTACTGACATGGATGTTCCACTGAGAGTGTAATACCACGTGATATTGATGTCATGTGATATTGCTGTGTTTCTCAACCTGTTCTCCTTTGCATCAATGTTCTTGTCTTGCTGAGGCTCCAGGAACGTTGTAAACCAAGACAAGACACCAATCTATGAGTATTGGGAAATCAAGTCTTTCTTCTCTGGGAAACCTTACCCAGCTTATATCATGACTGAAGACACCTCGTTCATTTATACCCCACATTTCGGTAGTTAGCTTCTTCCCCACCTTTCGACAAGCAACGACATCAGCTCAAATCATCTCCATCCAACGCTCCATCAATATACTTATACTCATAAACTCATATATCCACGAATAGTTGATTAAATATCCGAAGCCGTCACATATGGGACAATGACCTCCATAGCGGAACACTTGCGCTTTCAATCAGTCAGCATAATCCACAATAGGCATGTCATCAGGATCCGGAGACAAACTCAATCGTCATCGAATATCAAACATGGAATTCCCCATTCCTACTGTCCATAAACGCTCAACATGACACCCCTCTTACCCCGCTGATCTCCTCAGCTTGTCAGCTTGATTAGAGAAAGACCAATGAGACTTTCCTAATTCGTTATGCTTTGGTTTTGGAAGGTTTGAACCAACGGCTTTCATCGGCTCATACAATGACCAGAGAGATGAAGTCACGAGATGGTCTCATCCTCACCGTCCGTGACCAGCTTGGCAGCTGGAGATACATCTCAACTTCGTAGGTATTTCAAGTATCGCAGTCCCCGGATTTCATTTCGAAGTGTATCCGTATCTTATTCCATCATGTTGTCATTCATCTCTATAGGACCAGCAGCGAGCTTTATATGTAGTGCTTTACTGCTAAGTGTCGTGGTTGGAAGTATTTATGTGAGTCTTAGATTCTAAGACTACATCTGAATTTTGCTGATGACGACTAGGTCATTGTCCTTTCGGTGTATCGTCTCACCTTCCATCCTCTCGCAAAATACCCTGGACCGTTTTGGGCTAAGATCACGGACTGGTACTCTGTCTATCACGCTTGGAAAGGAGACAGGCATCTTGAGTTCTGGAGATGTCATGAAAAATACGGTGAGTACTTTTCCCTGCTTTCAACATCTAACTTTCTCACTTACTCCTTAGGCTCTGTTGTTAGATTCGGACCTAACAGCCTGTCAATCAACACTAACACTGCCCTGAAAACTATCTACGGATACAAGGCCAATGTCAAGAAATCCCAATTCTACTCCGTCTTTCCACCAAACAAAGACACATTCAACACGCACAGCAGCATCGATAAACTCAGTCATGCTCGAAAGCGCCGTGTGCTCTCGCATGCATTCTCGGACAATGCAGTGAAGAGCATGGAGAAGTACATCCTAGGCAATATTCGCACTTTCTGTTCTAAAATCGGGTCAAAATCATCGGAAAAGCCTGGAACGAACGAGTGGAGTGTTGCTCGTAATATGGCTGACTGGTGTAACTACCTGACCTTCGATGTCATGGGTGACTTATGTTTTGGGAAGGCATTTGAAATGCTGGAGCATGAAGAGAATCGTCATGTGATCGACTTGATCGGGAATGCTTCTCACATGCATTTGATTGTAAGCTCTTTCCTGCAGGACGCATAGTGAACTATTTTTAACATATGTAGCTCGGCACCAATCCAGCAATCAAGACTCTCGGCCTCAACAAAATACTCTTCCGTACAATCTACAACAATCGGATGAAGTACATGGCATACAGCAAAACTCAAGCCACCGAACGTAGCAAGATCGGGCTTGACACTGATCGCAAGGATTTCTTCTACTACCTCCTTAATGCACGGGATCCAGAAACTGGCAGAGGACTTACCAGTCCTGAGTTATGGGGCGAGAGCAACTTGCTCATCATCGCTGGCTCGGATACCACGTCTACGGCACTCTCGTCTGCTTTCTTCTACCTCGCGCACAATCCGACTCAACTAGAGAAGTTAACTAGAGAGGTCCGAAGTGCATTTGTAGATGTGGAGGACATCCAAGCTGGTTCCGACCTGAACGCTTGTGCATACCTACGTGCTGTCATTGACGAAGCAATGCGTCTCTCCCCGCCAGTGGGAGGCATCCTACCCCGCGAAGTCCTCCCTGGTGGTCTCGATGTCGATGGTCTGCACATCCCAGCCGGTATCGTCGTTGGTGTTCCACACTACAGTCTCCACCATCACTCAACCTACTATCCCTCACCATTTACCTTCTCCCCCGAACGCTGGATTCCAGACTCCTCTCCTGTCGTGACAAAAGACACCGTCTCACTCGCTCAAAGCGCATTCTGTCCCTTCAGCGTCGGTCCGAGAGGTTGCATCGGGAAGGGATTGGCGTACAATGAGCTGATGACTGCCTTGGGGAGGACAGTGTTCATGTATGATTTCAAGCTGGCGGATGGGCTGCGGGTTGGTGAGGGACATGAGGGTTTAGAGTATGGGAGGCAGAGAAGTGGGGAGTTTCAATTGATGGATTCATTTACGAGTTTGAAGGATGGGCCGATGGTGCAGTTTCGCGAGAGGAGAGATTGAGTCTCGAGATGTTGTTTGTTTATAGCGGTGGTGCTAAGGTCTTTGTTTATTGTTTGATTGTACTCAATGGATTATCTGGGATCAAGATTGATAACGGGCGTAGACACTATTGAATTGCCAAGCCAAAAGCACTATCTTGGCAGTCTTTGACATACGCAAATTGGTATATGAGAAAATTTACAACCAACTCGGCAACGAATGATATAATAATAATATAGTATAAGGCACTGAAAAGCAAAACCATTTCGGATCCGAGCTTGTTATGGTCTTTGCTCGTGTGTGCCTGCCTGAGTACATGTTAGCTTTATTTTAAATGTCACTTGCGAGTGTAATACTATATTTGCACTACCTTTGGTCACTTGATCAGAATACTCCATATCTATAGATGCTGTAATTCTAAAGCGTCCTCACCTGGTTTACTCACTTCTTGTCAACAATTCGCTTAGGATAATGACCTCGTGCCCTAGGTAAGTAGGAGATTTTTTTTTTTTTTTTGGAATGCAAGCCTTGTTATATCATAGCAACGCATCCATTAGGCATGTGATATCCACAACTTCCAGCCTCGACAGCATATCAGATGCTGAGGATGTGTCGATGAGGCGTTTTTACTGCAGATGGTAAGTATGGACACGAAAAGTGTGGACTAGATCCGAAACATTGGATAACTTATGAACATTATGAACATTCTGAACGCCACGAGGCACTTTCAGTGGCTAAATTCCAAATCTATTTTTACCTAAGCTTAAGAAGATCGGGTTCTTGACCTATCCTTGGTCCTGGAGAGCGGCAGATCAGCTTCGATCATCATGTTCTGGTGTTCTGGTGCGTCCACAGCGTCCACTGGCAAGGATGTTTTCCGAGTTTCAGCGGGTCGACGCCCATTCCTACAGGGGGACAAGGGATTCGAGCGGCACAAGTTCCGAAAGGTTTCAGTGCCAACACACCTGGAAACACTAGGAAACACTGGGAAACACCACGCCATTTGGAAGAGAAACAGAAAAAATCCGGTAAGATCTTACCACCGATTGGAAAGTCTCCCGTCCAAGATCCAGACCTCGAACATCCAAAACCCCTCATCCGCAGACCGCAGACCGCAGACCGCAGAACCGCAGCACGACTCCTCCTCATCGTCCTCCTCCGAGTAAGTGCTACTAGACGCTTCAACTCCGCCCAAGCGTTAAGAGTAACACGAGTCTGTTCATCCATCCTCCATCATAGCGAACGTCCGCGCCCTCTTGGACGAAGCTCCAGGTGAAGTCCTTTTCTTCTCTACTCTCCCCTCTAAGCCACTCAGTTGTCTTTCCGTGTGTTCTTCCGACTCCATACCAAGTTCTTGTGAGTGGTGGTGCAGCAATATCTGGTGCATCTTAAGGCCCTTGGAGCTCGTATCCTGGTTTTGAAGTAGCAACACCAGAGCACCAGAGTACCACAGCACCAGAAAGAAAAAAAAAACTTGTTATACTTCTCTTCTTTTTCTTCTTTTGTTCTTTTAATTTTCTCTTTCTCTCTCTCTCTCTTCCTCTTCCTTTTGGCAATCTAAACAAACATTGCTAGTTTTCAGCTTCCATACATGAACTCTTTGTATTCCTTGCATTCATCTATTTACAATCACTTCACAATCATGCGTTCAACGACAACAGCAACAGCAAACCCATCACGAACCAGGACCAAACCCAGGACAGGCACAAGCACATCATCATCTGCCATGGCCCTCCCATCATCAATACTCGCATCACTATTGCTTTTCAGCCTGCCCTCTCTGACAGCGGCGCAGACAGATAACGGCGACGAATGCAATTGTTTCCGCACGAATGGATCGTCGCAGGGATATTTCCAGTACCACCGTTTCCACGATTACAGGAACATCGAATCCGCCGATGCGGTTCCGACTCTCGTCACCAACTCAGTCAATGCGACGAATGCGATCACGACGGGCAATTTCTTCAATACCGATCAGTGGAATGATGATTGGAAGATACAGCAATGGAATAATAGTGGCGATTTGTCGGCTGAGGGAGGGGCATCGGTGTTGAGGGTCAACAGTGCAAATAATCTATACATCGGTACGTTTTTCTCTCACACCAACGAGCATGTGCCTCACGGAACTACACAATCGAGTATAAATTAGACGAAAACTAACAGACAATCAATTGCAGAAAAGAGCACCGACTCCAATTCTGCATACAAATCCTACATGACTTTCCGTACCGCACGCCTGCCCTCCTTCCAAGCCACCGCCGAGATCGAATCCACAGCACAAAACTTCCACTACATGTCCGCGCGATTCCTCGCCCGCGTCACTGGCTCCCCTGGCGCCTGCGCAGGCATGTTCACCTACAGAGGCAACACGAACCCGAACAAGATCCAAGAAGCAGACATCGAGATTTTAACCCGGGACCCGCGCGAGCGCGTCCAATACACGAACCAGCCATCCACCGTTGACGGCAATGACGTCCCGCAGGCGACGGTCAATGGCACGAATCCCGGACGGAGGGATTGGAGCGAGTGGAATGTGTACCGCATGGATTGGATGCCGAAGCAGACGAGCTGGTACGTGAACGGGGTTAGCGTAGCGAACATCAGCTTTCAGACGCCCAAGGACCCCGCGGGACTGCTCATCAACATGTGGTCTGATGGTGGGGTGTGGTCGGGGAACATGACGACGTTCGATCAGGCGTACTTGCAGATCCAGTGGATCGAGCTGGTGTATAATACTAGTGGTGCGTATGCGGGGAGCAAGAGGGGGGAGCAAGAAAAGGTGGATAGGCGGGATCCGCATGGTGCTGAGGGACTGCTGGAGAGGAGGAAGGGTCCCAAGGGTTGTCAGGCTGTTTGCAGTATTGATGAGAAGATTAATGTTACGGGTACGCCGGCGCTGCTGTACAACAATACGGCCGGCTTGCATGTCTATGGATTGGGAGCCGGGAGTGGCTGGGTTGCTTGGGTGCCGGTGGTGCTTGCTGGGTGGGCATTTGCTAGTTTCCTATGAGATGAAGATGGTGATGCGCATGGAAATTGATGATGATGATGATGGAAAAAGGGCGTTTGGACTTATGGAGGGATGTTTGCTGCATATAGAAAAAATCTTTCTGGAGAGAGGCTGGATGGATACATGCTGCTGGACATAGTGTAATGTTTGTAAATTCCAATGGACTTCTAAATAGTTTGTTTCATGGTATGCCCTATGACACCACGCCATCCCATTTCATTGTATTGATTACATGGCAACAATTGTCCGGTGCACATGATTGATTGTTGCTAGTTTCCACTCCATTTCAGCAATTGAGTCGGGCTTGTAGTCAAACTTGCTTGACATGCAAGACGAAGCGAAGAGAGGGGAGATGATTGCATCTCTTGAGCAGGAATTGATTCGTAGGTCAGGCTAACAGCGATTTGACAATCGTTTGAATCATCCATTTGCATTGCCTATCCTACATTCGCAAAAACATTGGATTGATCTTGAGAAGCGAGAAGGGAGAAGTTAGAAGCAATCAGGGACGAGCACAAGCATAAGCAGAAGCACAAGCATAAGCATAGCTGAGCTAGAAGCAATAGCAACTCAGGTGAGAAAACCATTGGTGATTGTGGAAACGAAATGGGTTTAGGGACGGGAGTATAGTTGGATGGGTGGATAATTGAGGTATAAGTATAGCAGTTGCTGTCCATCCATCTATTCAGTCAGCCGGTCTGCCATCAGCTATCCGCTATCAACCAGCCACTGTGTCAATTCTATCTCCCTTCCCTCCCTCATACCTATTCTGCCTTCACTTAGTACCTACCTACCCACCAACCCACCAATCTACCCTCTCTCTGCAGTCCTCTAACTCCACACACTTCGAACATGTTTGATCTCTAAACTCCAATATTCTCACCAGAATCATATGACTTTACCTTTGCATTGAATACCTTACTGGTCCAGGGTTGGAAGAAGTAACAGGCGACTACGCTAGCGGCCGCTTCGTTTAGCTCTGATGTCTGGGGTGGGCAGTTTTCTCACTTGGGTGGTTGGTGGGAGAGAGAGAGAGATAGGAGACAGGTATAAGATACGGGTGTTATATATGCTGGATAAGATGGGTTTGCTTATTTTCAGTCGGCTAACCTGGTAGATTTTTCTAGAGCGGGTTAGATGGCTAGAGCACGAGCAGAAAAATCAGGAGGGGAATTCTCGCCGCTTATGCTGTTGTAAACTTACTTTAGATGCCATTGTCAGTCAGGAATTGAGTTTACCCGTATGGTTACCTGGTTTGAAAGGAGAGATCCTGTTGGTTGGAATGTGAGTGGATTTGTGTTGTGAAAGTGTCAAGTCGAAAGTGAAGTTACCTAGCTAGTATCCAACATCTTTTTATACCGCCCTTTAATTATATACACATATACTGAGATATCTTATATATCAAATAACAATCCTCAAACATAATAATAATCACAACCAACCAACCAACACAGCAACATACCACCACACAAGACAACATATCAACAACACACCATCGATTCTGTCAAAACAACGGATAGAGTCTCGGAGGCTACGTAATTCCCCCGCGGGCAATGCTGATACCACTACGAAATACCATTCACTCCACACTGTCACTCACAAGGGATTCCCCTGTTTGAGAGTCACAGATAAGAACTCGAAAGCGCCGACCCCAGGGATTCCTTCCCGACTTTACGGACTCAGCATCGCGCTGTGGAAACTGAAATGGAAATCGAAGATTCACAAGTTGGGAAGGACATACAACGAGCAGCCTCATCAAGATTTGGGGCGTCCCTCCGCATAACAGGTTGATCTGTCGCTGTACTCAATTTCGCACTATCCTTGCTATTCTATGGAGGCTTTTAGGCTTGGGGAGTTAGGCTCCTTCATGCATCAGCAACATCCAGATGTACGTGAAATGGAGCTGCCTTGGTTTGAATTGGCGCGCCATACGAAAACATGGACAAGCGAATTTGCCAAGGAAGCACAATTCTCTGCTCGTTTCTCTTCCCAAAGTCAACAAGACTGAGAAATGCGACGTCAATCTATAACTGCGACCAACAAACAGCTGGAGAAGATGTCTGGAAGACCTTGCATTCGATGTCGGAGTGCAGGCTTTCACATCTCCACCATTGGAGCGCTGCTGCTTGCTGTTATATGAACTCAGCCTTAGGCCCCAGCTGTGGCTACCACGCTAACGCTCGCGCCACGGTCTGCATTGGAAAGCATGGGCGTTTTGGGACTGGGATTGCTGTTACAGAGAACTTTCTCGGGTGGTTTTTTTGTCTGTCCAACAAAAAGATCCAAAATAGACTACAGGCTCATGATCGCTCCACAGCCATGCCTCTTTCCATTTCGACAAAAGATATCAACGCGACAACATGTGTCTTTTTGGGAGGGAAGCACCAGCTTAACAAGCAACAATATTGAGAAACAAAGCATGTGAACGCAACGATCTGAGAGTTCACTGCACCAATTTCTGCTCTCTCGACGAAGAACCGAGGATGCTTCCTGTGGTAATTTTGGAACAGGTATTCCTTTTCATATTCCAATTTGCTGCTGTTGCATGTTGATCCAATTTGAATTGAGAATAGCTGGAATCAAATGGAGCATTGTGTCGGGAAGAACACTTCTATCCATCTCTAGTCAATCTTGGTGGGTGGACAGAATTCACAACCACGTTCAAGAAAAACATCAACTGAATGTACTGGCTCCCATTAAAGTCAAGACCAATCTGAGGTTGAGGTGGGATCAGCTTGGGACTGTGGGATATTCTCTGGATACTCACAATACCCTCACACAAAGTTGGAGCGCGGCTGTGCAAGATCTCAATTTCGATTTCGAAGTGCGGCGCATTAGATGTTCAGAAGGGAGTATATGGCATTTAAAACCTTCCCTGCATAAAAGCTTCTTCATAACCAAACCAAAGACCACCGTAACTTCTTGAAGATAGGAGAATTAGAGAAGGAGGTACGAAGAACATGTGGAAGTGGACACGTAGAGAGAGTCAAGGAATGAAAGTGTTACCAGCTTTCAGTAAACCTACTTCTGGGGCTTGGGAAGCGAAAGCCTCTGCCTTCTATAGGTCGAGAGCTTTTGTCTCACTAAATCTATTCTGAGGGAATGGTGACACTGTCACTGAACAACAGCTCTTAAAAGCACCACCTACGCTAGATAAGCGGGGCTGCACGTGACCCCTGTTTTGTGATCGTGTATCATATATATGTGCATCAACCTAGTTAGATTACAATCCAGAGTATTCGACCCACAATAGCGCAATTCTTGATCTACAGTGCATAGATTTTCTAATGCTGAATCTAGGATTGAGATGACTATCACTGATACGCTCAAGAATACATCTCAAAAAGAACGAAGTCGAAATGGCACGACGAACAGCACTTTTACGGATCCCCGAAACACTCTTGACGGACACTTCCGCAGACGGATATCTACGTGGAATAAAAGAGCAGAAATGTTACAGTTCCTAGCTTGGTAGGAGCTCGGAAGTAGCTCTGGTTTGGGCTGCGAATAGCACACTCTCGAAAGCTGGAAAAGAATCTATAAGGAAGGTCACACAAGGGATTTTCGAAATATACGAAGATTTGCTCGACGAATAAGCTTATTTGTTTACTCGAAAACACTCGCGAAAAACCCGACTAGTTACAAATTCCCCGAATACCATATATCGCTGCTACACCTGTTACAACTCATATACACCTTGTGTATGGCCGCTGCAAGAGCTCCATTCCGTGCAGCCCCGCTTATCTACGCTTCTCGTAGAGACGATTCACTTAATTACAGTGCTCCAAGAGATAGCGGCCAAGCGCTGGTTTGACCAGATAGCTCAGATAAATGCTTGGTTAAATGCATTGAAGAACATGAAGACGCGTCTAAGAGTATTTTCACTTGCTACAACAAACTGCTCTCATCCTATGGATTTCTTGGAGTTCCACGCGGGCTTACTATGTTCCTATGAGCTTTCTCATTACAGTTGCTTTCTGACAGAAGATCTCAAATCAAGAAGAAGACCGAGATCCATATGAAGAATGCTTTGGAACTCAAGAGACGGATGTCAATCACACTGCTTGGAAGTTTGACTCAGCCCCTAACTTGCCTGGCTGGTTGGAGAGATAATTATATTTCATATGCGGAATAACCTGTAAGGCTTTTTCTAAGCAAAGAGACGTACAACCTTTCACTCAAGCTTGTAGCCAGGAAGTTCTCATGGCTGAGACTGAAATATGGCTTGAAAGAGGTTGATATCTGACGCGAGAAAGACTGATAGAAGCCGTGTTTTTAACAAACTGTCAGAGAAAGACGAATACAAGATGCGCTGACAAGTAAACTTGGAACGTATGGTTCTGTGTTGATCGATTTTGTAGGATCTATACTCTTGGGCAGCTGCTGGTATGTAGTATAAATAATTATGAACTCAGAGGGAAAATATTAGCCATGCTCCGTCTTCAGTATTCGTATGTGGTGAGCTTCCGTGAATAGGGTTGAAGTTCTAGTCGGAAGGAATTTGAAATATTCCATTTGAAAATACTGCAACGATTCTTCTTACCCTAGCACTGCTATACTTTATATATATATATAATCTTCATCAAACAACAGCACAACTAATACCAAAGAAATGTCAAATAACATTCAAGCAAGATTGAGCAACACAATACCTTGGGGTCATCGACGAACATATAGGACCAAGGTTGCAATGCCGAGCAACTTGTCGCAAACACGATCATGACTATGATTGTTACAATCCAGCCGACTAGCACAAGAGAAAGAGACTTCGGCAGATATATTCGCCTCACTAGCCAATAAATATTCTACACCTAGGGATTTCGGGAGCTCTACTCTTTATCGCGCTGCTGCACCGTAAAGACAGCACACCTAGGAATTCTCTGGATTGTTAGAGGACTTGAAATGGAGAGAGGGACCTTTCTAAGCTGGCTCATTCTGGTGTCGTCGCTTGGGACCTGAAAAACATGAGTCAGATGATCTACAATTGGGAGAAAGGCAGACGCGATGCTAGAGCTAAGAGAGGTTCCAGTCAAAAGCAGATCTTGGACCGAAATCCCAACACTAGTCCTTAAGCTGGTCTTGCTGAACTTCGAGATGGAGGCGTTTTCGCGAGTCAAAAGCCTCAAGCATCAAGATTTAACCAGATCACGGCGTTTTAGTTCAATCGGTACCACTTTTTGGACCACAAAGCAGAACCCCCGATGCGATTAGCGAGTGACAATTTGTGGCTCTTTAAATCAATAAGAGGTGGCGTCGAAGGGAAAATTACGGTTTTCCCCGAAGCGCGGAAGCCCAGCTATTCATCCAGCCCTTAGGGCCTAGTTTAGCCCATTATCCACGAATATGATATAGTCACCAACCATATTCTATTCTATTTGACCCATAATAAAGAAGCTTCATCTAAGGATACCCTAGCAATTAAAGAGATCTTTAACGGCTACTAAAGAACAAAAAGGATACGCTATAATCTCTATGCTTTTGAGCTAAACCAGTTGCTTACTTTTGTCGTATGCCCTCGGTCATCAGAAATCTTTGATGACAAGATTCACAACTATTTAACACACTCGAGCAGACTAGATCGTGCAAGAGAACTTCGAAATGAGTAGTTGTGGAGATTTACATTTTATACAACATTGAATGAGTTTCAAAGGATTCAAATCTCATGTTGACTTTCCAACAGTCTCTTTTGTTCCCACTCTAGTGATATTGGGGGTAAGTTTCGCCTTTATCTAGTACCACAGAGTAGTTAGTTCAATTGTTTCCAGAACAATCTGCTCCCACCAATCACGTTGTAAAATCCTGTGGCTAATCAGAAGCTACATAGAAACGCCCATTTATATCAAACGTACCCAGCAATCCATTTTCAAAAATTTGCTGAATCAGTCTTCAAAAAAGCCAACTGCACTTGTAATTCAAGATGGCACCGCCGTGTACTATCAAGCACATATCAGGCGTCCATAGACCTCGTACTGGACCTGGTTCTCCTCCAAAATATGAGCGCTGCAGGAGTCAAAAGAAGGGATGCTGGGTGCCGTCAGGTTCAATGGTCTGCAACCAATGTTGGGATCAACAGCAATGTGTTAGGTTTGCTGAAAGCATGGAATCTTGGTCCGCATTCATCACAACGTTGGATCCATCGCTCTGCCAATTATTGCCCAAGCTTCTGCTTATCCTCTCAAATTCAGCCAGGCTGCCGATACCCGTCCACAACCTGATCTCGCCAGTGTCGTCTCTTATGATTAGGTCCTAGGTCTCGAAGCTAGGTGTGTATATCAAACTCCCGCTTCGCTAGCCAAGAAAAGCCTTTTGTCTGGACCTTTTCTATGCCGTGTGGGAACCTAATTTATCTTTAGGACTCTCGAAGATCCCTCATTACCAGAACTTGCTTGGAAGAAATGCAGAATACACAGGCGTAGCGATTCCAATGAAGAGCGAACTGCCACACGTAAGACAGAAATGGAAGCTGACAATGCACGTCGTGAGGCTTTCAAGTTGAAATTCCCGAGATATTCAGGAACAATCCTTAAGCTACCCCTGCCGAGCACTATGTGTTTGCTGACAACAAAAGCGCTTGAGTTGAAGCCTTACTTTGGGGCAATGGAGGCCGAGAGACCAAAGACCAGCCGAAGAATGCACACGAT
Source organism: Margaritispora aquatica (assembly GCA_007644065.1). Taxonomy (NCBI): domain Eukaryota; kingdom Fungi; phylum Ascomycota; class Leotiomycetes; order Helotiales; family Discinellaceae; genus Margaritispora; species Margaritispora aquatica. The sequence goes on from VJWN01000032.1 coordinate 168,552, forward strand.
CAAATCGTATGCCTCAATGATACGTTCAATAATATGAGTCTCTCACATCCTAAATATCAAGCTGAGGCTCGCATTTGGTGGAATTTTGAGTGGTGGTTTCGATGGGGTTGAAGGTTAAATAACAGTCTTACAATGACTAATATTTGATTTTTTGGGAGCGTTCCGGAATTCTTCTAGAATATTGAATAGAAACGAGCTAAGAATTAGCAGTGCAGTAGAGTTGTATTTAACACTGTACAATAGATTGCTGCATGAATATGACCATCTCTTTGTGACTGTACACAAGGACTTGAGAGGCGATATCAAGGTTCGATATTTCGGCATTGAATGAGAATGGGATAATGGCACATTTGATGAGTTACTTCTCACTGACACACCCAAAAACCTTCTTTCGGAGGAAGAAGTTCAAATAGCTCGTGGTGAAGGCGAAGTGTTAGTTCGAATCTGCGAAATCAATGCTGACTACAATCACCACATAGAGTACAGGGACATGCGTGTTTCGCTTTTTAGATACAATCTGGATGTGCTAAATTTCTGGAGCTCTATAATGCCGTCGAGAGCTTGCCCATTGGAGTTGAATAGATCAATTCTCATTTCTCTTTTACTAGTTGGTAAGCAATGCTAGCATGGCGGCGGAATTTTCTGTATAATGAATACTTCCACTGCCTGAAATGGTGTTGAAGTACTATTATTCACTTTAGGAGTCGTGCAATAGAGGTTGAGATCGTTTTCAAGTTATATAGTCTGCTGTTGTGATGACTACTCGCGTCACAAGAAATAAGTATGAAATCTCTCTGCGTCATAGCCCCACCCAAGTGTTACTTATGAACTTCAGCCAACCTTCACCATATCTTCCCAATGAATCAATAACTAGATGGCATATAGTAGCTCAAGTCATTTAGTTACTTTGTTTCGCTCCCACCTTCCACCTCACCTTTGAAAGCATGCCGAGTCCATCAGCTCAGGGGCTTAGGCGAGTACGAATACGCTCAACAACGTGCTTGTATGGCTGGGTTTAGCTTAGAGAATCCAATACTTTTAGCAAATTATAAATATCAGTATAGTGAGAGACAAAGAGAGCTGTTTATTTTTCAAAGTAATTTGTATTTTAAACTCTATCGTGGTTAGAAACAATTTGCGTATACAACGATCTATCATGAAGGGGATCACAATCGCATAGTCAGAGGAAAAATATACAGTAGTGATCATCAATAGAGATGTATAGTTAGGGATATTGCTATATAAATTTTCGGCTATATCACCTAGAATAACTAATCTTCAGTATCTCTGTAACTCTGGCATAAAACTACAATACAACAGTCACTTTATCCTACGACAACCAGCTAGTTCCAAGCTCTGCAGCAATTGTAATCATCTCTGGAGAAATCGTTGGATCCCCTCTATGCGGCACAAGAGAGAACCCGGCGAGAAGTTTGGCATTTTTTCAATCTGGCTTTGTCGCTAACGTCTCACGCCATGATGCCTCTATCAGACATTTCTTCAGTGTAGGGCATCAGAGCAAATGTTGTGGTTCGGCCCATTTCGTGCTAGTCTCTAAATATTAGCGTAGCTAAAAATTCTAGCACCTCCAGCCTTGTTAGACGCGTCTGCAAAATCAACAACTTTTTCGATCCTCCACGTTTTACCAGAAATAATATTCTCAAGTATTTGTTTCGGATCAGCAAATTGCCACAATGCCGCCAGCGGGTCCAGCATTAGATCCCACGATCTTTCGAACTGGAGCAGGTATGCTGCCTCAATGTAGCACTTGTATCAAGGCCAAAAAGGGCAGATGTCGAACTCGATTAGGTCAATTTACTTGTGATCAGTGCGCAGCACGGGGTCCAGCCAAAGTGTGCTCAAATGAGTCTCAGAGAAACGCAGCAGACATTGCCTCTGCTGTTAATCACACTGCTGATAATTCGTTTGCTTCGTTGCAATCTGGTGGAGGCATTCGTGATCCAGGTTTTAGTCACGATAGGTAAGTTTTCCATACCTTGTTTTTTTGCGTCTGCTTGGCACCACTGCAAAACCCAGCTAATATATGAAGTACAGTCCTAGGATTCAAAACCAGAGACGCGATGTTTCACTACCGCAACAAATCATGATTGAGAATCCTATTCGTACATCTAATCTTGATGGTGAATCGAACAGGTGAGTAATAATCGCTGTCAACAGAGAATTAGGAGACTAATAGCTCACCAGCGTACATGTTTCAAGGCGCAGCGCGAGTAATCTATTGACAAGATCAGCAAGTCATCCGTAAGTGGTTCAACATGTTACTTTTAAGATTATACTAATGAGCATGTTTAGTCTCCCACAAGCCAACCACCCCGCCCTGAATTACCATGCCATAAAGCCCCCCGCCAAACTCACTCCCATTGAATACCAGCCAGTCCCCACTAATCGACCTGCCGTCATATGTTGTACCTGGGCTACCCAACACTCAGAGCGAGACTTGCTTGTCAAGGCAATTCGAAAGACGGAAAGCTTCCTTGGCGCTATGAAAGGAAAAGAACCCACGAAATGGCTGTCCGGCTCTCGAAATGACTACACCATAGAAGCTATCTTAATTTACGACCAAGAGAGATTCGGAATCCTATTTGTTGTCGAGGCAAGGGGTGTTGCTTCTCGAATTTTTGACACGCCGAGTTTCTTGAGCGATGGCATTACTGGGCTGGACTTTGTGGATCACCCAGAGATCTGTAATGAGGACAGAGCCAAAACTAAAACAAGCAGTGAGGCGCTTCTAGTCAGGAAGGAGACCCTGAGATTCTCGTGCACTCTTCCGTACAAAAGACACTACGATAATCTTCATGTTACCCGACTCATATATGTTGGTGCAGCCCTGAGTCTGCCCATGATCCGACTAATCCCCGCTATCCAAGAGGACCCTGCGCTTGCGAACAGTCCTTCTACCAGACATGATTCTGCTGACCCTGTTTAGCTTTACTAGCTTTTATTAACAAATCTAGCTTTTTTATCTATCTTTATTAACTTTTCTACTCCCGTAGGGGTGTTGGGCAGGAATGCCATATCTAGACAACAACTACGAACATATTCTCATAGAGGATGATAAATAGTGTGGTTTAATCAAAGGTAAGGAGAGATGAGGCTATGTACTGTGATATTGTTTTTTGTGGCTTGCTTGGTGATACGGAGTGCAGAAAAAATAGGGTTATTGCTTTCTCGATAAGACCAATGCTTGGACAGGCACAAATATATCACCTCATACGACCACAAATCCACTAACTACCGCAAAGGTTACTGGAATTAGTAGAATGGGTTTGTACGGCCTATACAAACCTAGCTCTCGGTACCGTAAGATAATTGCTCTAACTATAGTTAAAAGAAGAATATATACTCTCCGAGGTCATTAATAGTAAGAAGTATACGGGGATTTCCAAAGAGAGTATACAATGCCGAATGGACGCTCGACAAGATTAAGGCATTGAGGGGTACGTCTGAATTAGATAGTTTATTTATCGTCCTACCGTGTAATCTTTGGCTTTCTTCTAGTCCGGATCTTTTTTTTGTGGTATAAGGAATAGCGTTCTTTTGGTCCATTGAACCTGGTTTATTATATAGCCGTATTTCTTATATATTTTTTTAATCGGAATATTAAAATCAAGAGCTGTTTTAATCCAGATTCGGTTAGAACGACTTAACTCGGGCGTATAAAACTTTTGGATACGATTCTGCGGGGTTTGAATAAGCTCCAAAGAGCCCGGAAGCTCCGTATGGTGTATTGGAGGGATTGAGGGGGTTAAAGGGTTAAGAAGAGTTTGAATCTCTATATCCGATTATTTAAAAGAGTTAATAGTAAAGAGAATTATTTAAGGACGTTAGTGCTCGATTATACTTTACCACTTTTTCTGCCGTCACATGATGAATATTCCAGAGCTTTCTATGGAGGCAGAGGGGTAAGTTATGTCTCACCGCCTGGTTTTGCCAGTATCAATTCAATGCGCAAAACGAAAGCGGTGAGATATAACACCCCCTTCATATCCGTATAGTTTCTGATTGGCTAGTTGCCCTTGTTTTTATTCCCTGTACAGTAATTGCGCTAGAGTTTGTTTAGGGTTGGGGCGAGGGGGGGAGAGTATTCACGCCACTCCGTCCCAAAGCCCGGGTATCGCCAATCATTTTTAGTTAAATATCGACGCCCTGTCTCAGCCGTGCGCCACTTTTCAAGCTTTTGCATCCTTCTGGCTTTGTGTGGGAGATGTGAGTGGTGGATTTTGATAAGAGGGGGAATTTTTAAAGTAGGGCTTGTAATGTTGGATCGGATGGTTGTTATTTCTAAGATAGGTATGGGTTTGGTAGGAATTGGCGGTATGGGTTGAATTAGGACTTATATTCCTTGAGTTTATTTCCTATTTCTTTTTGTCTCTTCTTTTGCCTTCTGTTCGACTCGTATAGAACTGCAATAAATTCTCTCTCAAATCTCCAGTCTTATCTTCACAATGGCCCTCAAATTCATCCTCCTCTCCCTCCTCGCTCCCGGCCTGATTTCCGCCTTCGACTCCCTCGATACAGCAGAAGTAGATTTACCACCTGCATACCAAATCCTAGGAAATCAGACATTACTCGGTTTCACGGGTTTGGAAGTCCGACAAAATCTCTTCGAGCGACAGAGTAATTGTGGTACGGGATACGGACAATGTGGTACGTTATCCTACCCCTCACACCAGATATTATGATGAGAAAATGAATACTGATATGAATGGACTAAAAAGCGTACACCGGTGAATGCTGCCCCGCAAACCAAGGGAATACATGCTGTGGTCCATTCTGCATCGCCGCCCAACCAGCTGGCGTAAGACATTTCCTCCACCTAACGGTTGTGGCTTGAGACTTGAGGCTGATTCTTACTTTGTGCGTATAGACAGCTTGTTGTAATGGATATATGTGTCCACCTGAGTGGAAGTGCTGTGGGACAAGTGGTCATAGATGTTCTCCCACGAGTGCAACGTGTTGCACGTATGCTTTCTCTTGTCCATCATGAGTCCGCTGAACGTATTGTTAATGATGCGTAGGGCGGATGGTATATATTGTCCTGAGAATTGGGGATGTTGTGGGAATCAAGGGTATTGTTATCCTACTAAGGATTTTCACTGTTGTTCGTAAGTTGTATCCCCTCTATTTGTTACATCCTCTTCTGTTATGTTCCTCCTCTTCCACTTCTACCGACTCTCTAATATACCCCTTCGTACTTTCGCCTTCTACTCTTCCTATCTACCCTCCCTACTATCCCTCCTGTTCCATATCTCCAAACATATCCTTACTTACTCCTAATTCCCTCCATCTCTATACTTCGCTTCTTCTCCCATCTCCCCCTCCAAACCTCCAAACCTCCTCTCGACAGACCAAAACTAACACCCCTCTCCAGAAACGACGGGTCTTTCTGCCCCAACGGCTATTTATGCGTCTACTGCAAAGGTTCCTCCACACGAATCTGCTGCCGCGGCTCAGGCGGCGCCGAAATCCCCGTCTACGTAACCAACGTCCTCCCTTCAGCCTCCAACAAAATTCCCGATCCCAGCACCCTCGCCACAGCAGCCACTAATCCTTCTCCCTCTGACACTCCTTCCCCAATCACAACTCCAGCATCTCCATCTACAACAGACAGCACCCGTGAACAGCCAGCAGCTACAACTATGTATTATAGTACGACGTATACGTATTATTATATCGTGTGGACGCATATACAGTATATACTCAGTACAGTGGAGAGCACGACGACGAGTACAACTACTGTGTTGAGTTGTCTGGCGATTAACAGCGCGGCGGCGGCGCAGACGTTGAGTAGTCTTGGGATGGCGGTGCAGAAGAGTGCTAGTCGGTATGTTTTCCCTTTTTCCTTCTACTTCCTTTCATATTTATATATTCATGTCTATATTTCTCCTTTTGGAGATGGATAAACCTCCAGATTTCTCAGAGATGAGATATTTTAGATTATCATGACAAAACCGTCAAGCTAGGAGAAGAGCTAATCTTTTTTTAATAGGAGCGCGGAAGCTGCTAAACCGGCTAGTTTGACTGCTACCGGGACAGCAACTGGAACGACGGTTAGGGAGACGGTTACTACGACTGCAAAAGGGAATGGATGTGGAAGGGTTGAGATAGGGTCGTGGGTTATGGCTTTGATGATTGGGGTGGGGATTTGGGGCATTTGATTCGTGAGTATGTTAGGCTGTGTGAGGTGCTGTGATAGAGATGCAGTATAATGAGGTTGTGATAGGAGAACGGTAGTTAATATAATGATATATATAGAGGAGTATAAGGTGGAAGAAATGAATATACTGCAGTGGTTGAGAGCCGGCAGGTCATCTGATCTGTGAGCTGATCATAGCACGTGACAGCGGATGGATCTTTTATAGGGGCTTTTTTTAGTAGCCTTTATATACGATTTTCCTATATTATAAAATAAAATAAATACTAGCTTTTAAAATTAGTTTTTCTATACTTTAAAACTAATTAGGGTAGATTTTTCGTTTACTATTATACCTAGGTTTTTTCTTTAATAAAACTGGCTTTTCTGGTCCTGTAGGGATTACCTTTATAAACATTAGATCAAGAAATAAAATTGAAATTAATTAAGCTATAGATCTTTATATTTTTTGGAATTCGCATATTAAATCTCAAAGTATTTCCATATATACATAGGATCAAATACCCTCTGATCAATGAAATAGGAAAGCAATGATTTGTAATAGTTATCTTTCATAATTATAAAATATTACTAAATTCACTTGTTACTTACAGAATCATTGTTTTACAGACATTAATACAGATAAGACCACAATACAGATATGTTTCCGAGCAGTAAGAATTATACATAGAACCAGGCCGACAGAATTGCTATTGACAATCTAGGATTCCTTTAGCACGGGCTACTGCCAATTTGCTGAAGTCCAAGCCAAAGAGAAATACCAAAGCAAATGTGGTCTCAAAGAAATCATCAACCACCAGCGATTCTGGTTGCAATACTTTGAGAGTATCTTATGGTTATGGTTATAGTCTTGTTTAAGCTCAGAGTTGTGCAAAACAAAAGGTCGCTCGTGTTTCCGTGTGAGTTCTTCTAAATCGTAAGAGATATGGAGAATTGCATACCTAAAGACATTTTTAGCAGATCTTCGTCATGACAAGTCACGAACCGTTTGATTTCTCAGCAACAAGGATTCAGGTAGTCGATGGAAGACTAAGTTATTACTGTGGGCATTCAATAGGGATTGAAAAATATACGTGTGCTTTTTTGAGCCGATGATTATCTGATCGCGTTCATTATATGATTTTCGAGAACTTTTTCTTCCGCAGAAGAGATTGTTAGTTAGACTGAAAATCAAGGTAGTATGATTCTAATGATTCATGGGACTTTTATCAAATGTTCCGTGAATAGATCAGCATTTGAGAAAGTAAAGAGAAGTCCAGAGAATCCTAGAGGATATAATTTATCAAATTAAAATTGAAATTCTATACAAGAAATAAGATGATTAGATGAGTTTGAATATTCTTTGTGTCCAATAGCGAGATATCTTTGCTTGCCAAATACGAGACTGCATTTGAGCCTATCCTTTGAAGTCGTGACTATATCGCTCTTTTGTCAGAAATCTAAAACGTAGCTGAGAGAGTTTGTCCTTTGCCGCCTTTCTCTAAACAAAAGATACATGCGGTAGTATGTAGTTGTGTATAAGCGAGACAGAAATCAGAATACTTTGATCTGGGCGGATCGAAGGCTTATAAAACAACTCAACCCGCCAGATTTTGTGAATTCATCATCGCACAATTCGAGAAGCGGTCTGGAAGTATCACACTGAACAGCTTTCGACAGCCAAATAAAATCATCTACGACAGCAACTTCAAGGTCAGAGAACCACATCATTCGAAATGGCTACCAAATTTGATCCGGCGCAACATCGGCCTAAATCCGGCATTGATTCTCTCCCCAAGTGCAAACCTTGCAGGATCAGCCGTCAAGTCTGCAATTATCCTCTTGGCGAATCAATCTGCACCAGATGTCAGTCTTCGTCGAAGCTGAAATGCGAAATCGATGAGCAGGGCAGACGCACACACATGAAGAGAAAAGAGAACAGGGAGCCAGTGTAAGACCCGCCACCGTTCGTTTATGAGACATCCTCGCTAATATATTGCCCAAACAGAGTTGCCGTTGAAAGTGATGAAAACGAAACAGTTGATCAAGTCGGTGACATCGATGATGAGGAGGCCGTTGAAAGTGATGAAAACAAAACAGTCGATCAAGTCGGTGACTTCGATGATGAAGATACTGAAGGAGACGAGGAGGAAATGGTTGCATACCATAGCGTTCAGTTTGCTGGTCTTTCGAATTCTTTTCTGAATCGCGACAATGATAGGGATTTGTTCAAGTTGGCAAAAATTGTGCTGAACCCTGTGCCCGACAAAAGCTTCGCTGCTGACTCCGAATTTACCAACTACCCGTTACAGCCAATACTTTGCTGTGGTGCATCCTATGCACACATTCAGCCATCAGAGAAGGAAAATAGCGAGGACTACAAAGAATTGCATGAAAAGATGTACTATATCTTTTCCCATGTAGGTCCCGAAAATGCTTTCATTGGAACTCCAGCAGGAATGGTCCCCTGGGCCAAATATCAGTGTTTCCTTGGCACATTAGCCGAAGACAACGAAGGAGCCTGCACGTTCAGACTCTTTGGACTGCTGGATGAAGACGATCTCACCTCTACTGAGCCAGATTTTGACGAGATCTTTCTTGATCGGGGTGAATGCCCAGATATTGTCGCTGGTCTACACCGAGGATCAGAGGCTGTATTGGTTAAAGGTGCCGAAGTTGAGTACAGATGTCTCAAACACAAGGCATTTGCAAAGTTTAAGGTCGCTGTCTTGAGATACTCTCCTGCAGTTGCTGGCTCGTCAATTATAGATGTCTAGATGAATAAGCACGCTGTTGCTCGGATATTGAATTGGGGATTCGGGATTAGGCAATTCTTTTAGGGGAGATTGGTCATGGTCTGAGTGTTTGGTGATCCTTGTTTATGGCGAAGAAGATAGGTGAAGGGAAGAGATTTCTGATTGCGGTGGAAACCATTGCTTTCATGAATGAATGCGAAACTTCCTTATCGAATATTGATTCTTGATACATTGTTTTGCTGCAGTGAAAGACAGTAATGTTTCCAAAAAAATTCACTCAACAGAACTGAAACCTCTATATACAATACATAAGAACTAAAATTTCAAGTCAACTACTTTGTCGCAGACAAGGTGAGGAATAGAATCCTCGAGATCTAAAATGACCTTTCGAGTAATTTCCCTAGAACCTAATTCCAAATCATCTATCTATCCACTTCCACCCCTGCCTAGCCGAAACGTCACCAATCATCTCTCCTGCCACATAATCCCACTACATGTAAGGCTTAGTCCAACCTAGTTCAATTTCGCATTGCAGGCTTTCAAACCTATTCTGAAGTACAGAAGAGTTTCTTGAAGTCACAACCACAATTGAGGTCACAAATTTAACAAGGATATCATATGGTATTATTTACTAAAAGGAATATCGCAGATATATTTCTCTATTCGACGATGCGCGTCTTGTTCCACTTTTTGTGCCTCATCATACTCGCCAGCAGTGAACAGCGCGTCCTGAAGCAGCCACATTTCCTGTACGACTTGAGGATCTGTCTTGCCATTCGCATATTCACGGAGAGCTACAACAGCGCGAATTCGCTCGACAGTGTCCAAGGAGCCACCGGATCTGTCTGCACTGGAATCGGTATCTAGGTCCATCAAAGCTCTGATCACGCAAGCAACGTTTCCTGCGTGAATACGAGCCACCAAAATTGCAGCGTAGTCCACTATATCTGACCTTTCAAGGACAGGAGGCGATCCTTCAAGAGCTTTAGCTGTTCCTAAACCTGCCATCACACGTAGCAACTTGGTGGTGTTACCATTGAAGCTAGGTCCTTTGCTGAAAATAGCATTACCATGCTCCCGTAGCGCAGCTAGACTGCTAGTTCGGAGCAGCTCGTAGTCCAGTGGAGGTGAAGCATCCATTCGCGGGCTGAGGAGACGTTGGGTCATCCTATCTTCTTCGTTAAAGATGTTCGTCCGTAGTTCTTCCGAAGAGTGGGGCACGGTTGTTGCATCAATCAAGGACTGCACCGTGATCTGGCTCGCCCACTGGTCTCCAGCGCTGACGAAAGCTGCAGGAGGCCCAATTGAGCACGATTCCCAAAGCATGCTGAAGTAGAGTTGGAATAAGCGAGAGTCAAGATGGTCAAAGAGAATTTCGGCATTGAGGGTCCATGCTCGCTCTAACAGCGACGGCAAGGCGTGCGAGAGAAGCTTAGGGGCGAGGGAAGTTTTGGTTTTGTCTTTGCTTGTGGTTGAGGAAGATTGCACCGAGTATAAAGGTGTTGGTAGGGTATTATAGAGTGCACTTGTTGTACTTAGGCTCGGTATACCTGCAACAAATCCCCGCAAGCCACTCAGCAGGGCAAGGAGGGGATGAGTTTTCGGTAGCTTACCATCAGCCAGCGCAATGATGTGAGCCAACAACATGTAAAAGAGTCGCACATGGCCCCGCGTCACCATCTGGTACATAATCTCAAGTAGGTTCCAGATCAGCACAGGGCCCTCTAGCATTAACATGTCCTCAACTAGCAGGAAGGCCTTACGGGCCATCCTACCTGCCAAATCTCCATAGCCACGGTCCAGCAGGTCAATGACCAGTTTGAATGCGAAGTTTGCCTCTTTGGTATCGTAAAGGTTCTGCTGATAAGTCGGGCGTTGCGGTTGCGGAGACACCAGAAGCCCATCATGGTACCGCACCGACTCAAAAAATGCGATACTCCATGTCCGCACACTGGTCAGGAATATGAGCATTGGACCATCACGGTGGTCGAACTTGAGAAATGCTGGCATAAGGCTGGCAGGGCTGGCCTCTCTGCTCGCTGTCCCTTTGCAAGCGTCTTTTGTTTTTAGAGGGCGTACAGTAGTAGCAGACGAGGGGCGTTTGGCATTTTTGTAGAAACCCCATTTAGAAAAACGTTTCTTGTACATCTGGTCTCTATATTCGCAAACGACATAAATAGTCAGTCGATTTCAAGCGTATATTCTTCCGACAGCGAAATCTATAGAAAGAAACTTAAGGCGGAGGGGGGGTAAAGAAAAAGGCCGAAGCGGGGGGTGTTTCTCTTACGTCGCCTTGAAGCTATGCTCAGTCTCCATATATCGCATGAGATATCGCAGCTTGCGACGCTCACGAACATACAGTCGCTCGATCTCATGGTACCAAGCTGCCCACTCTACGTCGCTATGGGTAAGTGCTGGTTGTGGTTGTGTCTTCGGTGCAATGCATGCGACACGTCCGCTGGGCTGAGGAGCCAACATTGGCATCATCGGCACATTCATCTTGCCGTCTACAAGGAAGGGAGGGAGTACATGGAACTTTTCCCGTGATTCTAACTGGAAGAGCAAAGTGTGGTGTTTGAAGCGTTGGGGACAAATTAAATCGATAGTCAGGCATGGGCTTGGCTGGACTGGCTGGAATGGTTTTCGCCACCAAAGCCCACCAATGAAAATGCATGGAAAAGTTCCTGCCAAGCGATTATTAAGGTTACGGAGGCTCATTCTTCAGCTAAGACGCCCCCACCTATTAAGCGAATATAAATACTAGGGAAAGGCGCTGACGAATAATATGCTAGGGAAAAGTTCTCTTCTTCGAGTATTGACAAAATGTAGAACTCTATAATGGCGTCCGAGAAGTGTCATTCATGTCCGGATCTTCAGTGTATAAAGGGGTGAGCGTAGTCTGTTCTACATCTCTCAATGCTCCCTCCCTCATCAAAATATACATTGCCTCCTCTGCACCAAGAGCATATAAAAAAGTCTCTGTTGGCCATTCCTCTCAACACCTTTCAATTAGACATCATCTCACGTATACCCACCCTCAAAACAACACAACACAACCCAATACAACATGTCTGTTCATTTAGAAAAACAAGCACCTACCCAAGCCAGCTTTCTCTACAACCTCTGGAGGCAGCTGTCTCAAGGAGTGCCCGCGATTCCACCACAGACCAATCTCATTGGGAAGACAGTATTGGTGACTGGATCCAATGTTGGGCTTGGGCTAGAGTGTGCGCGCCAGTTCCTCAACCTACGTCCAAGCCGACTCATCATGGCCGTGCGATCTCTCCAGAAGGGCCAGACCGCAGCGGCAGGCCTGCGCACCGAGTTCCCGGATGCAGAAATTGAGGTCTGGCAGCTGGACATGGTGTCGTTCCGCTCAGTGCACGCTTTCGCAGCGAGATGTGAAAAGGAACTAGACCGGCTCCACGTCGTAGTACTGAACGCCGCGTTGGGCAAACTCAAGTTTGAACGCGTGGAGGAAGGAAGCCAACATGAGACCACAATTCAGGTCAATTTTTTGTCCACCGCACTCCTCGCTTGTCTCCTCTTACCGAAGATGAAAACGTCCTCTTCCTCTTCTGGGCCGAGCCGTCTGACAATCATCACGAGCGACGCTTCACTTGGGGTCAAGCTAGAGGATCCTGGCGAAGCTAGACTCATAGACTCACTTGAGCGGCCGGAGAAGTTCTCGGGGTTCGAGCAGTACTCAATATCGAAGCTTCTGATCACCATGTTCGGTGCAAGGCTTGCCGAGACCGTCGACCCGAACGAGGTGATCATCAATTTCTGTAACCCCGGCGCAGTAAAAGGTACCGTGTTAATGCGCGAGATGGACACATGGTTTGCCAAAATGACTATATCCATCTTTTATGGCATTGCAGGCCGGAATGTGGTGGACGGTTCAAGGATTTACCTGCACTCGAGTCTGGTACTAGGAAAGGAAAGCCATGGCTCGTTTACTGACTGGTGTGTCAAACCGTAAGTTAAATCCAAAGCCCTTCGTCAAACTGGATATTCTTTGAAAACTAACATTAATCTTACAGATGGCCTGTCATGATGTATGGTGACCTGGGTCGCCAGATGAGTGACATACTCTGGAAGGAGACGATGGAGGAATTTCGCTCTATCGGAGTCCACGGGGTGCTGAATGATGCATAATTTCGAGGGGAGACTTGACACAGAATTAAATTTGGAGAAGTCTACTTTTAAGTTCTTTGGGATTGGGATGGTATACATAAACAGCTATCTTCAACATTGCGGAAAGTGCTGCAAAGATAAAATTTCCTAGATTTTAACGCGCCACTTTGTGCATATCATAGATAGTAGGTATTATCAGGTCTATGCCTTCCATCTCCAACTCCTAAGTAGCGCCAAGGATTCTCTCCGGCGAGTTCAGCGCAATTTCCTACCGTTATACTGACCCTTAGAACCGCGCAGCACATTTTGAAAGATCGAATCTGCAAAACCACCCGACTTTGCAAAGTTTCGTATATCTGGAACTAAAGTTAGAGTAGAGCCGTTTTTATTTACCGATTCCGAGTGTGGCAGAGATATGCGGTGGTTTATTTTTTCATAGGCATAGCTTCTCATCTAGATTTCTGCAGATCATTGTATGAGATGTGAAATGCCGAGAAATTACCCAACAAAACAAAGCCTTGCTCTTGGTATCCAGTGCACGTGAAACTTTGTGATTGATATTCTTGCTCACCTTCAGTATATTTTGTGTCTACAAAATTCTCATGCGATGGTTGCATTCTATTCAAACAATTCCTCGTATATATCCAATGCCGTCAAAGATATGATGGATATCGGTCCAAGCAAAAATTGCATTCAAGATTCCGTTTCGCCAATCAAAATCTTCGTCAAGTCTGTTTTCTGCAACTCAAAGCCTTTCTGTCGATTGGCATTGAGAGAAAAAGAAAGCATTTCAGGGAGATGTAATAACACTTTACTCAATGGGGTTGATGGAGGAAGCATCAACAATAAAAGCGGTACCGTGCTATCCCCCAAGCTTATAGCTGGCCAAGTACCTCAATTAACAGAAAATTGAACGCTAAAATTCACTGTAAACAATTGATAAACGTGACTCAGCGCCTAGGGCACAATGCTAGAACAATTCATTGTGAATTTTAGCCTCATTCGCCTAAATCAAGGCTGATATAAATTCACGACAACGAGGCAACGAAATACAAACAACAAAATATTCAAGATCTACTCCGGTATGCATTACAAACAATTTCCAGTCGTGTCTTTCGCGCCTACTTCCATATATACAGGCACAACCGAACCTGGCGATCTGATCGAATAGCAGTAACTAATCGTGAGACAGTTCTTCGTCTCGCGCTACAATGCCTCCCTCGACTTGGTCAGCAAGCGTTTATCGGTCCAAGAGAGGCCTCGATTCCCTTCCGCGATGCACAAGCTGCCGCACCGGACACCGTGAATGCCTGTATCGATTGGGAGCTGACATTTGTGTTCTCTGTGAACAAGGAGGAAAGACTTGTGAAGTTGATGAGGAAGGAAGACGCGCACATGATAAATGGACGGGTCAAGCTCAAAAGTAGGCGCGAGATTTTCTTCTTGGTACATCTTTGGCTTGATTATTACTGCTTTAATGCCGCGCCTTGGGAGTTTCTGGCTAATCTGTTGGCGAATAGTGACCAAGCACACAACCCAGTCACCGAGCGCACCGAGAACCAGCATGCATCCGCTAGCTCTGCAGCATCAGATGACAAAATTCGAATCTACAGTCTCAACAATAAGGACTTAATGTCTCACCAAATCATCAACCGGTTCCAAAATCGACTCGTGTTCCAAAGAGCCACAGTAGCTCTCAGTCCCATCTCTGTACCAATCTCTCATGCAGCTGTCCGCTCCAACACCGTCGGCGTACCAAACAGTAACGGACCTCTTGGCCCAATGTCCTGCTGCGGAGCACTTAAGTTACAGTCTTGGAGCACTCAACTCAATACTAGCAATGAGGACTTCACGCAAATGGCCGATAGAATGGTATATCTCTTCGAAGAAGTTGGGGCAGTCAACGCCTGCATTGGAATTCCAAAGCAAGAAGATCAAGATTTCTGGAAGAGATATGGATGTTTTGTTATAACTACTGCCACTAATCATCAAGGTGTCCGTACCTCTCGTCTTTTCGGTCTGAAAGAGCACGTCAACATGGACACGGTCGATGGCGACTACGACGAAATATGCATTGGTATCAACGAGCGACCCCTTGTCGTCTCATCGGCGGCAAGACTTGAAGGTCAGGCTGGTATGGTTATAATCGGAAGATGCGAGTACAAATGCGTTGTCCACGAGGAGTTTTCTGAACTGGAAGTTCATTGCTTGGAATATGTGTCGTCTGTATTTGCCGACTCACACAATATTTAGAACTGTGGACACCGGATAGATTTTGGCGGACATCAGCGACCGTGGAAGTTTCTTTCTTTGCTTGATATTGGATTTCCTCCACCCAGTCTTGAGAGCCGTAAGGTTTGCGCTGACTGGGTACTGAATGGTATCCTAAGCGATTTCTTGGTAGCAAAACTTCTGCCCCTTAGAGGGAGGCACAATTTGTGCTTAGTTGGAGGTACTTAGACACCAAGATAGTAAGTAGAAAGTCATGAACCATAAGCTCTTTAAACTTGACAGCAAGGCAACTAGAACGATTGATCTTCTTTATCTCAATGTCTGCACAGCCAAGGACAGCACACCCGGAGCCTGTTTGCTCTGCCGGATGACCTCCAGTCAACATCAGGAAATTTTGATGAGATTCTCATGAATAACGGCCAGCTTCCAGTCATTGTTTCTTGCATTTAGGATCTTGACAGAGTTAATAGTATGTTTCTAAAGATGCATGGCATCACCTGAACGTGTCCCGATCATCCACAGTTTGTGGAAGTTCGGACAGATCTGTTGAAATATATCTCCATAGCTGAAGAGCAGAACGGCAACTAGCAATTCATGCCAATGATGATATCTAAATGTAAGATCTTACATCAAAATGGAGCGAATTCTTATCTTCTGCCCGGTTCTATGCTCTCTCGTTTATTTTGTGACGAAACCTTGATTCTATCAGACAGAATGATAGAGCCCGCCTTAAAAAACAGATCGAATATGCATCACAACTTTTCAATTCGGCAGAAGCTCAATAACATAGCTGTCAGGATCAACTATGGCGAAAGCGAAAGGAGTACGCGATGTTTGCCAAGACATAAGCGAACACCAGACTGCTGTAAAATTACAGCAATGGAGATCACGATCAGTGCCAGTAAAGTGCGAAATATAGCTACTGAGTAAATAGAATATATATAAACCACCTTCATTCTCTATTACGAATTTCATCATACATGAAAAATAAGGTACCTGTGTGAGCCTGGTTAAGGTTAGCTGGGGGTACATGAGCTTGCCAATACTCAATGTGCACATGTGAAGTGACCGAATATGAACAGTAATTAAGCCTAATTCCAACTGTTAAATAAACAGTGCTAGCCTCGCATCCCATCGAGGTAGTCTCGCTTGCAAAAATCTAAGGCGCGTGTGCAAAAACCTCCCCACCAACAGAAGTTCGCGATATCTACAAAGTTTTAAATCCACCATTTGCAATTCGCAAGACACGCCTGTTCAACCAACAATAACATCTTAACCAGATACTCAGTTCATCAATCATGTCAGCCACTTGGCAGTCGGGCGTCCATCGACCCAGGCGTGGCGCTGGCGCGTTACCTCGCTGCACCTAATGCAGAAGCGGACATCGTTCCTGTATTTACAGACTTGGCAGCGATATTTGTGTTATCTGCAAGCGCGGAGGACTACTGTGTGAGACTGATGATGAGGGCCTGGTTATTCATGAGCGTCGAATAAGCAAGAGAGTTATTAGGTATGTCTCTTTCGTCTAGAGTTTCCCTTTTCGAGCATTCGTACCAGCGAAGTCTAGTTGGAACTATTGAAGCATGTCAGCTAACCAATCTTTTTATAGTGGGGATGAAAGTTCGAATGGTGGAGAGGAAGACGGCGACGAAACAGACAACGAGGAGACAATCCCAGCTCAGAATGCCGATGAAAGTGGACCTGCCAGTGCTGGAGGGGGACATCTCATTGACACCTCGAATTATACCACGTACACATTTAATAACAAGGTGCAACCAACCGATCCAAACGCTACCTCAAACATATCTGGACCTGGCGCCCTCGGATCTGTTCTACCAATTGTTGTCAGAAGATATAAAGACAAAATAACTTTCCAACGAGTCGCCGAACTCACCACAACCCTCGTCTTGAAAACTCGAATCGACAACAGTGAATTGCAACCTTATCACCCCAATGGTCTATTGCAACCAGTACTATGCTGCGGTTTAATCGAGTTTACAGATTTGACCAAGACGGAACCAGGGAGTCAAAGGAACAGCATAAAAATCTCATCGAAATGATGAAGTATGTAGGCGAGCAGATTGGTCCTAACAGGGCAATTTTGGGTACTATTGGTCTGAACGGAAAGACTGTGTGCGATAGATATAAACTGTTGTTGCGCACTTTGGTAGTTGACAAGGATGGCAAGGGAACATTGCGACTCTTTGCTTTATCTGGAGACATTTACTCCACATCTGGAGACCACGATGAATTATTTATCGAGAAGAAGAATTTACCAACCAACATCCCCGCGTCGGAATATGACGGAGTTGGAACGTCCCTGGTCAAGGTCAACAGCTGCCACTACAGTTGTCCCAAACATGTTCAATTCTTCGATGTGCAAGTAGACTTATTGCAATTTGTTCTTGGCGAGAATGATAACTCGGGCGAAGACAACCACAATCGTTAGATGTTGCTGGTGATTCTTCTGTTGTTGGGTCCTGAGTAGTTTTAGGCCAGATCAATGGTACAGGAATGATGGTCATGGGGGTTTTCATGGTGTTAGGGACGACGAAGATGCCCAGTTATTGGCATAACATTTCAATTTCACCAACAGGGAGGTTGCATTCCTTGGATCTTAGTCATGAAGCTCCTGGTACTTGCTCAGTCTAGGCAGCACACGTCTTTCTTTTTGGCCTCTTGTATGATTTGCATAGCGATTTGGCATTTGGTAGTGACTAAGCTACCTATCTGCAGACTGAATGAAAAATAGAATCACGAACTCTGTATTTAGCTCCGATGTGACATCAAGATGAGAAATTAGAAGAGAGGCTTTTAAGCCAGTTTTCTTCTCTGCCTTCTTCGTGAGCTGAGTCAGAAGACTTGGCTCAGCAGAAAGGAGAATTCTATGAGACAGGAGAGACTGATAGTGACAACTGCCGCTGCCACATGGTTAATATCATGAAGAGAAGTGAATATTCATCAAGGGCGAAGAGTAATTGAACTTCAAAGTCAAGGTCGAACTGACACCTGCCAAAGGAAGATGACAACGTCAAGAATGCAATGCAAATAGCAAGAGTAGCAGTAAGAGTATAAGCAGATAATAATATTAGAATTAAATCAACCCAAATCGTGAAGTAAAGTGACATGCCCTTTCGGTCCTCTGTTCTCCAAACTCTTCCCCAGAAGATATATGCAAGAAATTGGCATATACAAAGACACAACTCTAGACTACTGATATAGATATGCCAACAAGACGAAGTAGAATGTTCAAAAGAATCAAAAATATACGCAAACCTTTGCCCAGTATCAGTATATACAGCGAACCTAATCACGTACCACTGTCTCATCTTCTACGGCTTCCTGCTCGCCACGTCTCGTTGCACAATTCTAGATTTTCTGTGACGCTCAACCAATGCCCTCATTGTCCCCTCTCGTTGTCTCCGCCTTATTTCGCGATCAAGACTAGTTCTCAAGAATCCCTCACTGTCATATAAGCCAACGCTATCTGGTCTCGAAGTGCCTCCTAGACTCAAATCCTCTGCCTTGACCTCTTCTACGACCTTGGCACCTACTTCAATCTCTTTGCCATTTGGGCCAGTAACACTCATCCGTGGTGATCCAAGAATTCTTGCTGTTGCTGCTGCTAGTCCAGTTCCCGGCATACCAAGGGAAGACAATGCCCATCGTACCTGTGGGCTCGGATGCTCCATCTTTGATTCTCTCCTCGAGACGCTGAACATTGGCTTGCTCATCATGGCCGACCACCTTGAAACACCTGGTGACTCCGCTCTTTCTAGTTCTACTGAAAGTTGCCCTTCTAAGATAGGACCACTCAAGCCTGAAGATGTAGGACGGCCAAGCGTAGGTCTAAAAGCTTCAAACCCAAAGCCGAGTGTGGATTTGCTCAGCCTGCTCTCGCTTATTTCTGGGCTCATATGAAGATTACTCGTCATAACTTGGAGGTCTTCAGATACCACGCCATGGTCACCACTATCAATATTAATTTCGTTGGTTTCGAATTTAATGCTTGGGTAGCGGAGACCCAGAATTCTGAGTGCATTGTCATGGCTGGGAAATTCCGCCTCACTTGGATCCTCTGATGTAGTTCTTTCAGGTATGCTTGAAACTTCTTTTACTGGTGAGAGATCTCTATCCCAGTCGCTCATACCAGTTCGGTCTGCATCGTCATATTCCCAATCCATGTCGCGATAACCACGTCTAGTTTTTTTAGGTGTTTTGAAATTATCGCTCTCGTCAATCTCAGCATGGGCAGTAAGCTTTTTCCTACTTCTGTCTTTGTGGACACGATTGCTATCCCTCGGGTGTCTAGTATGATAGTACTCGCGTTCAAACTCTCGTTGAAGATGAGAAGTGGGCATTGGTATCGTGGTGACGCTCGACAAGAACGCAAGGTGTGAAGACACCTGGGAATTCTGAGAACCCATCGCAAGATAGTGTTTGGATCCTCGACTTCGACCACGCTTAGACTCTAAAGCTTCAGCATAATCCTCCTTTATACCAGCAAGAGTGGTTGATGGTTGTGAAAGGCTTGATTGAAAGTATTGAGTAAGCAGAGGGCCAAACTGAGAGGAATCTTCGTTGCTAGGACCCGAAAGATTGCTGCAACTGGACACATCACTATTCATTCTTCGCAGAAAGTTTATGCTTGTATGGAGGGAATCTCTCGGCGGACTCTTATCGCATCTACTGTGAGCAGGGCTGGGTTGAAACCCTGGTCTGAGCATCTGAACAGGCTGAGCTGCATTAACGATTGGCAGTGGCGGATTTTCGGTACTCGCTATGGCACATGGGGTGTTCGGAAAAGGTCGTGAATCAAAAGGCGGAGGAGACAGTGCTGGAGTAGGGTGGTCGGAAAGATGTGGCGGAGGAAAGGAAAATAGTGTCATATCTTCGACGTTACGATTGGCATCGTGGGTTGGATATATAGCTGATTCACAAGGGCACTTATGTTCATTAATCTGAGGATCTTGAGGGTCTTCGGCCATCTCTATATATGCTTGCATGGAAACAGGCCGCTTTAACAATGTGAGAGGTCGTGTGGTGGAAATTTGTTCTTCTAATCCGAGGTCATGTCGACTAATCTTTGTATAAGGATTGCTGGCTAGGGGGCCTGGAGAATGTATTCCTGTAGTATGCATATCTCCCTGGCCAAGTGGCAGAATCGCATTGTTTGATCTTGATGTAGGATTGGGAATGATAAGAGATGCCTCAAAATCATGTAAATTTGGTGGTTTCATCCGGGACTTCCACCTAGATGCGCTTGAAGTGGAAGGCGTTGGGCTCTTTGGGGCTGCCATAACACGCTCTTCTGATTGTGGCACTTTAAATCTAAAAGGTAGGCGTACAGTTGTGCTTCGTTCATCAAAAACCTCGATAGTGCTAGGTGGTTTGGAGGATAGCTTGTGGTTGGATATCTGGACTGAATGAGAATTTGTGTGACCGCGGCGACGATTCCAACCTTGAAGTGAACTTATTGATCCGGCCTTCGATCTTGTACTTCCTTGAGGTGACCATTGGAAAGGATTGACTTCTGCATTCTCTCTATCCGGTGATCGGTCGGGCAGCGAGTTATGCGAGAAGTCTAGTGTTTTGGGAATGGTCTGAGCATTGCCAGTACTTTCACTCAATGGCAACGAATCAATAGGCGGCCACTCCCAGTTTAGTCCATCACCAAAGGTGGTTTTGAGGAGACTCATTGGTTGTGGGCCTTGCATCCGTGTGTTTGGCAGGACGAAATTTGAGTTTGCGGTAGACGAGTTGAGTGCGTCATGTCCTTCATCAAGTTGATCGATCCCAGTTCGATCCATCATGGTAGCTGAAAATACTGTTATTGAGATGCGACTGGCGTTACGAATCATCGTTGGGTGATCCTTCACAGATCCATCCAGTGAAATTTGTCCATCATAATGATCTTCTCCCCTCAGGCTTTTGCTGGGCGAGTTTAGTAATGCTGGGATCATTGTTTCGATGGATTTCCTGCCACATAGGCTGTCATCAGATCCGCTGGATGGCGTGGAGGACCTAGATTTAAGTCCCAGCTCTTCAAATGTGATTTTCATCTCATTCTCACGGCCTTGGGGTGGGGTACAGCTGGTATAGCAATTTAAAAGGGAGCTTCGAGCTGATTCTGAGGATTCGTTATCAAGGAGTTGCTCACGACTTTCAGTTGCGAGAGTTCTTGGAGGAGTTGGTAGTCTTTCTGGCGGGGGCAGGCCAGGAAAGTTTCCAAGAGTAGACGACGTTCTAGTCAACGACTGTATACGAGCCGCTTTTAAACGTTGAGACGTAGATCGTAGTATGGATGATAGTTGTGTCTCTGAAGAAGCTCGGCGATGATATTGATTCGAGGTCCTGGGGGGACCAATTACTTCCTTAGCAGGTAGCTTCCTTGGAGATCTCCTGGATGGCTTCGCAGGTGACTTGGAGGGCGACTGCGATGGGCTTGAAGCGGCAGATCCCCTCATCTTGGTGATTTTTGGAGACTGAGATCTCGTGGTATCAACAGATATAGCACTCTTTCTTCTTGAAAGCCGTGATGTTGATCTGTTTGGACCACGATCGTTAATTATATATCCAGGCGGGGCCACGGGACTGAGAACCATGGTGGATCGACTTGGAATGATGGCAAGCGGCAAGAGATTGTTTTTGGCTATAGGCCAAGAACCTCGAACCGCCGAGACTCGCGAGAATGATCTCTGCGAGAGTGTTCGTTTGGCCTCCAATTGCTTAGGTATACAGTGATCCGCTCCACTAGCCATATCCCCAAATGGTAAGAACGGGTTGAAGGACAAACTCAGTGGACGTGC
This sequence comes from Margaritispora aquatica, assembly GCA_007644065.1. Classification (NCBI taxonomy): domain Eukaryota; kingdom Fungi; phylum Ascomycota; class Leotiomycetes; order Helotiales; family Discinellaceae; genus Margaritispora; species Margaritispora aquatica. The sequence goes on from VJWN01000032.1 coordinate 190,640, forward strand.
AGCCTCCGAGGGTTGTGTACATTTCAATGCGGTTTTGATGTCCATGTCTCCATGAGTATGATGCTTCTCTCCAGAAAAACTACTCGATTCTTGACGATGCTTCCTTCTCATCCAAATCACCATAATGAATGCTCCGCAAATGCTGGCGAGTATCAATATGACGCCCACCACTATTCCAATGACTGCTGCTAATGGTAGAGATATGATTTCGGTCTCATTGCCTCTCTTTTCGAAGGACATCGCACCGCTTGTGTTTTGAATCGAAACCCGAATCATGGTTGCTCAAGTTTCTCGAATTCCAACCTGGAACTCGAATTAGTGTCCTCAGGGAAGCTGTGATGCAGGATTTCTATGAGAATTAGATTGAAGAGAAGTTTCCACTTGTCAACATCGTGGAGTATGCATCCTGAAATTTGAAGAAGTTGGATGGGATGAAGTAAAGTTGCTGCAAGGCAGTGCAAGGCAGGAAATGTTGGCAGTCGAAATGATTGCAAGTGGGCAACGGGGAAAGTTCTACTCATAGAAGATTGAAAAATGTCGAGCGGTATTTGGCCTGGTGAAGTAACATGACGATAACCATCTGTTCTGGAATGCGTCCTTGAGGTGGGGACACATTCCTGATGGGAGATTAACACCTCCATAACTCTTCAATAGATGCAACAACGAATCGAAATGGAAGAATAAGAGAACAATTTCTCAGGCCACACGATTGGAATGGAGAATCAGCCCAATGAAACCCGTATTGCTGGAAGGTATACAAGGAGATGATCGTGTGCAACTGATCCCCACTTGGTGGAGAAGATGATATGCCATCAAACCACCGATATCTGTCACATATTTATCTGCTGCTTCTTGAGAAAAAGAGCAAGAAAGGAATAGAATTGATGATTAGGAAGATTGCTATGGGAGGTATAGTATAAACTGCAGGTCATTCAAAAATTGAGGCACTGAAGAGGAGGAGAGACGTCAAAATTGAGGTGGGCTTCCATTGATGGGTGATGATGCACGTGACTATTTCTACCAGGGAGGGAGATTTCAGTACGGTGGCCGGAATGTTTCTAAAGATGCAATTATCAACGACATTTGATCATCTACTTGAGCCACTCTGAATCTCCCTTCCTACCAGTATTGTTATTGTGGAATGTAAACAATCCGTCAACAAATCTTTTTGCTTTCAAACCAGCGTTCAGTCCTGCTTCAAGGTTCCTTTCGTGTATGCCGGAAAGCCTTATGGTTTCTCCACCCTTTTTTCATGTTGCCTAATCCAAAGGCTAATAACGATAAATGACCAACGAGCTGCGAGAGAGCTTTTCAAGGATAGTAGCACGTCATGGAACAATGTTCTACGACTATATTTCCAGCATAGTAACAGTTTCTTGGAGCTTACTATCTGCGACTGAGCGCTTCGACGCACTACTGTTCCATAAGCCAATACCCAATGGATAATGGACATCCAATTTTGGCGAGACTGAAGCCTCAACTACAGAAGACAGTTTGCTCTATTCTCCCCTGAACATGTTCTAGCAATCGTATCTAATAATAATACTTGCTTGGGACTGGCAGATCTCGGAGCATGTCTAATGCTAACTGCAACCACACCCCGAGAGGCCGAGAGGTCAAGAACATCAATACTCAGGATGACCACGAGCTTTAACTTGGTGAGATTCACTATGATCAATAGGAGATGCAGGAACGGCAGGTACAACGACAAGATCTGTAAATTCACAACAATGTTCCGCAAAACACTAACTGCTAGAATGCTGCACCTGGATATACCAAGCTGACAGATACTCGATATGTTGCGGACCTAATTGGAAGCTTATAATGTGCATGAGCCGTCTTGCAATGGCACAAGTGGGTACCAACCCCTTGTTATCAACTTCAGGGCAGTCAGCTCTGTGACCCCCCTGGGGATGGACATTAGTACGTCTGCTGTTTGTAGCTGCACACTCCCTCGAATTTCATGTCGTTGTGCTAAATTACCATGAACTTCGCTCCTCCTCGGCTTCGAGGAAGTTGAGTAGGTCCGAGAAGATCTTACAATTCTCGAGATTCTCAACTTTGTGTCCTTGAACATCTATGAAACAAAGAACAGGCAGTAAGTGAGCTGAAAGAGATATCAGACAGATTCCCTTAAGTCAAATGGCTAGACTTCATCCAGTCTCAAACAACGTTCTTCCACTTTCAAACAGCAAATTTAGTATAATTCTTCACTTCATTGTTTACTATCATCTCCCAAGACATTCTCGATCTTTCGTTTTGTTTTGTTTCAGAGGGGCTTATCAACAAAGCTTAAGATCTTTCATAAGTCTTTTTGAGACACAGAAGCATGAAGCATGTTAATCTCGGCCACAGACACTCCACACATCTCAATATGTACCATTCTCTTCTAGATAAGACACAAATATCTCCCCAAGACATATCCGATCAGATCTATCGGAGATCCATCTGAATGATCCGAAACTCTCCAGCACTTTTGAGGCCCCCAAATCTACCCATCTGCCACCCCGACTTCATGTCTGTTATACCAACAGTCAAGCTCATTCCTGCATTCACTCAAATTCTTTCGTTGGCTCATTAATCAAACAGCGCTGCTAGAGGCAGCTAGGTAGGTACAAATCGCGCGTGGTCCGCTTAGATTGAAGGTGGACACACAATCAATAGGCATGGCTCTCAACAAGATGTCGTGTAGTAGTGACTGCCGTATATGTATTTGAGGGCAGCTGTGGAGATGTGATTGATGCTTTACCTTTGGACGCATGTTTATCGATTCGCTCGAAGGGGAAAGTTGATGCTAGTTCTTCGATTTCGGATTGCGAGGACAAGCTGAGTATGCTGCTGTCAAGCTACCTAGATTGCGGTTGTCATCTGCATTGGGGCTGGTGTCATGTGTATGTATACCTGTCGAATTTGTATTTTTCGTTCTGTCTCGCACAACCAAGCATATTCCACATACGGTTTTGTGAAGATCCATCAACAGATACCTTACTGTCGTCTATTTCACTTCCTTATTACTTTTAGCATCGTCGCAGGTACCTAAGGTAGTTATCAATTCGCACTCAAACTAAGGTATCATCTCACCTCTACCTCAAAGTCACTAGTGTGAATCACCTCCAACCTTACCTATACTCAGTCACAGGCATTCACTTCTCCATCCTTTCCCAATCTTTCAACTAGCCTCTCCCCTACACACCCAAATCTCCCTCATCACAAGTATAAAGCGCGCATCCCCAGTACACTTTAACCTGCTGAATCGGCCATGGATCCAAGTGGGGAAAGGCATGGTAAGGAGGAGCAGCAGCTTGGAACTCACCTCTTCAGTTTATAGTTAGATGCCTTCTTACCTACCTCAAGTGTTTATTTAGATACCTGCAGGCTGCTAATGTTCCCGTCCCTTTTGCTGCGATAGAGTGCAAGTTAGGCAGATAGGTAGGAACCTGATAGTTTGGTGAGAAACTCTCATGGGGGAAACTAGGTACTGCTGTCATCCTCATTAGCTTCGACTCTCCCATTCTCAACGAAGGTAGATCCAACCGAACAAAGAGCAAATACCCAACCAGAAATCTACCTACCTACCTATCTACCTATATTCTTTCTCGTCGATACCAAGCTTTTCAGGATATCTTAGGTACGATAGGTACTGAACGTAATGAAAGTGCCTTCCTTCCTTCCTTCCTTCCTTCCTTTCAAATCTATCGACTCAAACAAGTATCAACCAAATTAGGAACAAGAGCCAACCATGGCCTTAAAGAAACACCAACCCAAACACCCACTCTGTACAAAACAACACCTCAGGTACCTAAGGTACCTAAGGTACCTGATACAAGCCACAAATAACCATTGAGACAGCCCCTAATCTGGACTTCGTAGGTTTTGTGTACTTGCTTACCTTACCTTACCTTACCTTACCTTACCTTATCTAGCTAGAGGCAGGTAAGTAGGTAGGTAGGTAGATAGGTAAGGTGCTTTCAACTTGCCTGTTCCGTCTTTTTCCCCGCCATCACGCCAGCAAATGGAAGTCACAAATGGAAATGAAACTATCAAGGGCAAGAAAGAAAACAGATCATGTGATTTATCAAACTCGAGGCATCTAGGTAAGTACCTCTAGGTAAGGTAGGTACAAATCACATGGTGAGAGATTGAGTCTTCAGAGATTCGTCGTTCAGCATTGTGGATAGACATGGATAAACGTCTTATGGTCTGTATGGAATGCAAAGATCGTTTGGTGTTTCACTTCTCTTGATTCAGCTCCTCTCAACGCATGCATGGTGTGGGAACGTGAACGTGATTGTCCTTCACTCAAGAGAATTACTGCTCCAACACACACCAAGGACAATTCACAAGAACGGAAAGGGAAAGGTAAGGTAAGGAGGAAAATTGGTTTAGTATTAGCTACACGTAGAATATCACAACCTGCACCAAGCTCACCCACCAAACCGCAAGGCTGCCTCCATTGCCCCCCACATAAACCACTCGCTTCGCATAACATAACGAGCAATCTTCCTTCATGTCAACGCAAACGCTCAAATGACCTCCATAGCAGCAACACAAATCCTCATACACATTAAACAACCCTCTTTGGCATTGGTGTTTATCCACCTATCTGCCACCCCATGTTGAAATCAAATAACAGACTGGTATCTCGAAACAAGAACTCCAAGGCTCTCAAAATGCTCAAACTAATTCGCTTACTTCGCTCATTAAGGGTAGAACTTTATGCAGAAGGGGTGGAGGCTGCTTCCTTGCTCTCTTTCTTGGAGCTTCCTCCCCAAGGCCAGAGGATTTTGCCAATAGATCCAAAGATACTGCCTCGCTTCTCGTGCTTCTTGACCACAGGCGCTGCAACGACGGGTGTCTCGGTAGGGGTTGTTGTGCTTTCGGCAGGAGTCGATTTAGATGGGCTTTCTTCAATAGGCGATGAAACGATTTCTTCAGTAGAAGTAATCGGCTCTGAACTCAATTCAGTTGCCTTTGAATCTAATTCGCTAGATTTGGGTGCCTCCGTAGAGTCAATTGGAGTAGAAGCGGTCTCCTCGGATGATATTATGGGCTCTACATTCGATTCGGTGGGGTTGGAGACCAATTCGACAGATTTATCGGTCTTGGTAGAGTCGAGTGGTATCTCATGTTCAATGGTAACGTCCTGGACTGTGGGAGAGGCCTGAATGGGCTCTTGAGTGGATTCGGCGATTTCAAAAGTCTCTTCTTGTGGTGTAGGGATCGCAGATGCCAAAACCGGCTCGGACAGTTCTTCCGTGGTTGCTTCAACCTTAGAATCCTCAACCTTAGAATCCTCAACCTTGGTTTCCTCGACCGTAGGCTCTTCGACCTTGGATTCCTCGACCGTAGGCTCCTCAACCGCGGGTTCTTCAACCTGAACGGGTGCCTGAACCTTAGGTTCTTCAACCTTGGATTCTTCAACCTTGGTCTCCTCAACCTTGGATTCCTCAACCTTAGGTTCTTCAACCTTGGATTCTTCAACCTTGGTCTCCTCAACCTTGGATTCCTCAACCTTGGTCTCCTCAACCTTGGTCTCCTCAACCCTGGATTCCTCGACCGTAGGCTCCTCAACCGCGGGTTCTTCAACCTTGGATTCTTCAACCTGGGTAGGTACCACAACCTTGGATTCCTCGACCGTAGGCTCCTCAATCGCGGGTTCTTCAACCTGGGTAGGTACAACAACCGTGGGCTCCTCAACCGCGGGCTCTTCAACCTTGGTCTCTTTAACCTTGGTCTCCTCAACCTTGGATTCCTCGACCGTAGGCTCCTCAACCTTGGATTCCTCAACTTGGGTAGGTACCACAACCTTGGATTCCTCAACCTTGGTCTCCTCAACCGTGGGTTCTTCAACCTTGGGTTCTTCAACCTGGGCGGGTGCCTCGACTTTGGAGTGCTCAACGTTGGAGTCCTCTGCCTGGGACAGAGTTTCCGTGCTTGTCTCCGGAACATGATCTTTCAAAATCGAAACCTCTGCGACTGCAACTGGGGTTGGCTCAACACTCTTGACCAATTCTGGTTCGCTGGAAGTGGATTCGACAATGGAGTCCACCTCTGCGATCGGGAGAGATTCGGTTTCGATGCTTTCTGCCTCATGTGAAACTTCCTTGACGATATTCAAAGGAGCAGGTACATCGACCGAAGCGGCCTCCAAACTCGATATCTCCTTAGATATCTCTTCCTTGATAGAATCAATTGTGGTACATTCTTCACTAGTGCTTGTCTCAGCCTCTACTAGAGCGTCATTAACCTGGCTAGATGCAATCACAGTCTCAGTAGGAAGGGCAATTTCGTCAGACACCAATTCCGATGCGTGTACCATAGACTCCGGGATGACAGGATCTTCTACCGGGATAGATCTTGGTAATATCGGCGTTTCGACCAAAAGAGCACCAAGCGCACTGGTAGAAGCTGGCTGAATGATATCCAACTTGCTCTCAGTCACATCAGGCTTCAATTCTGGAATGACTCCGGATTTTGCTGCAGTTGCCTCTTCATCGGAAGCTGAAACCGACTCTGCACCTTCAGTGAGGGCGGATTGAGTTGCCGGTTCGGAAGAATTGCTCTCGCTAAATACCTCGGTATCCTTGGTCTCAACGACGGAATCGGGTTCCAAGACCTCTTCAGATTTGCTTTCCTCGGGTTTGAGGTCATCCTCAACGATAGGAGTGGAAGTCTTCTCTTCAGAAGCGACAATCAAATCGCTCTGTGTTGATTTTGCTGATTCTGTCTCAGGCAATGTAACCTGAGCGTCAGGAATTGTGGCGGACACGACAGGAGTTTCTTCTTCCAATTGCTGCGAGACGTCATTGGTTTCTGTATCATGGCCATTGGTTTGTGGAATTTCGGCGCTTGGCTGGAGAATAGCCTTCTCTTCTCCTGCGGGGGGGTTTACTGAAAGGTCAGGTGTCGGAGTGTGATGATCAGTTGATGACGTCTCCTTTACGATCTCAATTCCGACGTCCTTAGAGTTCTCTTCATCGATGGTCGCGGGCTCTTCAGATGTTTCTGGTTCAACCTGCAGATCTGATTAGCAGAGAACCCACATATAGGCGAGAGAGGTAAAGTGCACGAGTGTTAGCAACCGACCTTTGATATGATTTCCTCATTCACAACAGAGGACTCAGCCACTTCAACAGCCTTTGGCTCTTCTACCAATGGTTCTGGTAAGCTTTCTTCAATGGCGCTATCATCCACCGACTAATAGCTCGTTAGTCAATTGTACCAAAAATATTGCGCCTCAGTGGAGTATCAAGCGTACCACTGATTTAGCACTGGTGTCTGCTACCACGGGCTCTTCAACACACAATTCCTTGATCACGATTGGCTCTTCAATGCTCGATGCCTTGCTCAAAACAGGCTCTTCGATGCTAGATTCCTTAGACGCTACGGGCTCTTCAATATCCAATGTCTTAGGCGCGATAGGCTCTTCAACGCTCAGTTGCTTGGCAACAATTGGCTCCTCGACACTCAAAACAGTGGCTGTAACGGGCTCCTCGACGCTCACTTCCTCGCTTAAAGCAGGCTCTTCAACACTCGATTCTTTGGACGGTGAGTCCTCAGTTTTGTCAGCCGTGATTGAAACATCCTTTGATGAGCTTTCCAACGCCGGTGTAGATAATGTGGATGATTCTACGATAGGTTCAGGAACGGAATCGTCGATGACGGGAGCTGAGCTCTCCTCGATCGGCAAGGAGGCCTTTTCGACATTGATTTCAGGTTCGATAGATTTTGATTCAATGACCTCACTGCTCTTTGTCTCTTCTGGGGGAGAGCTCACCTCCTCGATCAATGGCTCATCCTTGGAAATAATAGGGGCTTCCTCGCTTTTGCTCTGAACCTCACTATCAACGGCTTCAGATTCGACCAATTTTTCAGTAGACTGGGCAGACAATTGGCCATTCGCCTCTTCTTTGACTAACACTGGCGCAATAGGTAGATCAGTCGCCTCTGGACTGGGGTCTTCCAGTGTCTCGTCAAGTTTGGGAGCCTCCTCAGATGATAAATCCTTACTCGACTCCTCAGGAGCATTTGCCTTAGCAGATCCGTTGGAGACTAATGCAGTTACCGGCTCTTGCTCCAAAGATTCGGGAACAACGGATTTTTCGATAATCAGAGATTCCTCATCCTTTATATCCTTTGGAGATTCGCTCACAGGCACTGATTCCTGCGTTGAGCTTGCCGCTTCGATTTTCTGGGATTCAACAGGGGCTTCTTCTTCTTTGCTGTCTACCTTAGGAGATTCAACAAATGGAGCCGAGCTTGGTTCGGCTGGTGAAGCATCCGTTGCGGATTGGGAGGTCGTGGACTCCTCAACGAGTTTTGGGGCTTCTTGCTTACTTGGTTCTTCATTAGGAGAGTCAACAACAGATACAGCAGTGGCTTCCAGCTTTGGCTCCTCGCTGGCGGAGGATTGATCAGCCACGACTGGGATTGAATCGACCTCTGCATCCTTGACAGTAGGAAGTTCGCTGGAAGTCTGAATTACTGGTTCTGCAATAGGTTCAGATTTGTCACTAGCAACGGTGGCCACATTATCCGTGACTAAAGGACTCTCTTTGACCTCTGTTGTTGAGCCAGATGCTCCCGATTCCGATTTGGCCTCTAATGGTGCCGGAATGACGCCATCTTTATCAGATTCTGGTGATGCTCCCTATGTCAAGAGTCAGCCAACAATAAGACATGTCTTCAACATATTAGGCAAGTTGTGATGAAATGCCGTCTTGTTCTCAGCCAAAAAGCACAAAAACAAACTTACCAAAGACTCAGGAGTAGGATTAGTCGCAGGAGCCTCGCTCGATGTAGGTGGATCAACAGTAACCGTCTGAGTCACAGCTTTAACTGTTCCATCTGCTCCAATGGTGATCTTCAAGGTCACTGGTGGGGCATCTGGAACGTCGTTCACTCCATCGCCATCGGCGTCGATTTGTGGGGTTTCTTGAGTCAAATTCAAATGAACTGTACGATCTCCAGCGTCGATGGGTAATTCCTTAGCGGCTTCGCTTGCTGTTACTTTTGCGTCCAACTCATCTGAGTCTTCATGTTAGATACTTTCACGTGTAGTAAATTCCGAGCTTATCACATACCAACTTTCTGCGAAATTTCATGCTTCACCTCATCCACGGCTGCGGCACTAGAAGCTACTGCCGCTCCTGCAACTGCAAGAGCCTCTTTACCATCGGCTTTGACTTCAGCGATGTCTTTCGCTGCATCTTCTTTGACGTCTTTGACAATTGACTTGACAATTTTGCCTGCCTCGGCGCCCACAAGTGCAACAGCATTCTGCCAAGAAGTTAGTCTTTGGAAATCAACGATGACTCAAAAATTTACCTTGCGAGCTGTATCAGTGATTATTTTTCCAACCAAAGCAATTTCGCCTGCCATTAATCCTGGTTGCACTAACGATGCAGCTCCAAGGGCAACGGCCAAAACACCTTCAGCGACCAACTCTGGATGAGCTTCAATTGCCTCCACTAAATGCCCTGCTCCGACGGCCACCTCATGCCCAATAATTGCCATCGTATCTCCAACATCCTCTACGAAATCAGTAATCTTTTCTGTAATTGTTGTCGTCTCAGTCGTGATGTGTGTCTCGACTCCTTTATCGTCCGTCTCGGTCGTGTGAACGACTTCTGTGACAGTCTTCAACTCTTCTGTGGGCGCTTCTACAGATTTGGCGCTAGCTGCTGGGGCAGCATCTGTTGGTGGGGCTGATTCTGGGGCGGGCGTTGCAGCCGCTACTTGAACCACTTCCTTAACGACTCTCACAACGCTATCCACACCTTCTTGGACGGCACTTGGGCCATCTGCCACTGGCGCTGGCGTAGAAACCGAGTCTTCTTCTTTCTTGGCAGATTCTGGGGAGGAAGTGGTTGGATCTGGGCTAGATTCCTGCACTTTCTTGTCCTCTGCTGGGGTGGATATGGGCAAGGCGGGAGTAGATGATTCGACCTCTTTCGATCCTGTATTCGTATCTTCTGACTTCTTGTCCTCTGCCGGTTGCGAGGTAGGCGCAGATGCTAAGCTGGGTACTTCGACTATTTTCTCCGGCTCTGTGCTCTTCAATGGCTCGGAAACCACTTCCTTTGGCGTCTCGATCACCTTTGCGGGCTCAGAGACGACGCTGTCCTCTTGTTTTGGCTCGGGGACAACGGGAGAAGCAACCACATCATCATGCTTTAACTCTTCTTTATCTGGGGTGAGTATTGGTAACTCTTCCTTCGATTCCTCTGGTTTCACTGGCTCCGGAGATACGACTTCGGGCGTAGGACTTGATGCCTCCACCTGTTTTGGTTCCTCTAAGGCTGGTGGTGATATGGGTGAGCCCTCTTCCTTCTCAACCGCTGGTGCAGCAATCGATGTCGCTGGCTCAGAGATTATTGGCTCTGCCTACAGAGGGGAAGCACAGTATTAGCTAACATTTCCCTCTGCATAAACCCCAATCCATCGTAGCCAAGATACATTGGCCTTGTAGTATTTTAAAGAAAAGTATAGAACAATTGAACTTACAGCGTGCTCCACAGCCGTCGCCATGTTGACCTTCCCTCAATCTTCAACAAGGATAGGTCTGAGTATTGTCCAGATCCTATCGTTTGTACAAGGATCTCTTTCGTCTTGCCGTCTTCAAACTTCAGCAGCAGCGCGGGCAACAACTAATTCCAGGATGCCGTGCTATGCCCTCCTTCCAAACAATTGTGATGTATGAACTCCAAGGTCCAGGACAAAGCTCTTGACAAAGGTATGTGCAGTGTGCAGGATTAAAGCTCTAGGTTCTTCGCAGCTCACGTTGGAAGAAAAGAAAAGTCGGGCGGGTCGTCTTGTCTTTCCTGGGTGAGACCTCCAAATGGCCAAACCACCAACCAATTTCAACAGTGGAGCTTCCACGATCCACATGCAGCGATGGGTAAGATTGGCGGGTTGCAGATGCTCGTGACTTTGATTTGGCTTGGTGACACGAGGATTGGAGGATTGACGGAATCGATATGGATGTTTCGCTGCTGCGGGGGTGACGATTTGGGTTGGTGGTGTTTGGGAACACTGCATACTGCATGAACTCGAGAATGAAGAATGAATGGACCAAATAATTCATGGGAATTGGATTGGGGATTGGGGATTGGATTGGGATTGGGACTGGACACTGGACACTGGACACCCTTTTCTCGACACCGCCTCGCCTCGCCTCGCCTCGACTGACTTTTGGTGACAAGTACAGAAAGATAAAGCACCACCACACAACAGGACTACAGTACAGGACTGACTGACCACATGAACGAATTGCCGATGCAGGAATGAATCAATTAATGGATCAATGGATCAATGGATCAATGGATCAATCAATGAATCATTCAATGAATCAATAGATAGGTGATGGGTAAGACCAGGCTGCAGCGGGTCGCAGAATAATTCAAAAAAAGAGGTCAATCTTATCTGACCTCGGTGTTGTGTTTGTTTGTTTGTTGCCTGGCTGTATCCTCGTTGCGACTTTCACAACGATAACGATGAGAGTAGATTGACCAAGACTGAGATTCACCTGAATTCATAATAAATACTCATCAAAAGTAAATAGGTACCTGACTTCACCTATTCACCTATTCACCTATTCACCTATTCACCTATTCACCTATTCACTTATTCACCTATTCACCTATTCACCTATTCACGTGTCCCACTGTTGATGTTGGGGCTTGTCATTCATTTGGAAGGAGGGGAGAGGTGCAGTGCAGGCTGGCAGGCCAGATGGAATGAATGAATGAATGAATGGATGGATGAATGAATGGAACATCAACAAACAACAAAAAGCTGTAATAAGACATCCAAGGGCTAGACTGCCCCGTGCTATCGCTGCAGACGCCCGGAGCGAGTCATATTTGCAGGGTCTCAGCTCAGAGCTCAATCAACAATCTCAGAGCTCTGGTTCAGGGATGATCCCACTTCTGAACGGTTCAGCCTAATTTTAGGGGTCTGTCGGTCAGTCGGTCTGTTCCCCCCCCCCCCCCGTACCCAGCACCCGCCAATGAGAGAGGCATCCAGCTGGGAAGAAATCCCCGTTCTAGCCGATGTTAGACACTAACTAATGTGGTGGTGGTGGTGGTGGTGGTGGTGGTTCGACGGGACAAAAAGTTGTGAATAACCTCATTGATGACATTTATGACGGGACAAATGCGTACATTCAACACAAAAGTTTTATACAAGATCATCCTCAAGGGGAGTCGCCTCCGTTTCGAGTTCGGCTGACAAACAGATCACTTTGCTGCCAATGATAACGCGATAACGACCTTACCTTGCTATGAAAAACGAGTATAAAAGGTTAGATAGAGTTAGGGTTAAGGTTGACATCCTCGGTTGCTAGACAGCTGAAGAGAACAAAGGACCCGTTCTGGCAAACGTTCTTCTTTTTTAGTAATATAGGTAGGTAGGTAGGTAGGTAGGTAGGTACGAGCATTTGGTAGGGTAGACATAACGTTTGGCTTATCCTCTAAAAGTAACCCAGCTCGATCCTAAATCCTGAAGTTTAGAAGTGGTAGAGGGAGCGTAAGGTACCTTAGGTAAGATGCGTATTTCAATAGAATTTTCGATCATGTTTTCAAATGTGCACAATTGATGTGCATATTCTCTCCATCACGTTTTGAGATGTGCACAATAGATGTGCACATTGACGGGCCTGATTTGGTCTGGTCGGAACCATTCATTAGTAAGGTACTATGTTCTTGGCATCTACATTATTCCTTTCAGATTCTTCTTATTCGTCAAGATATACTCGCTTTTCCATCAAGTTTGAAGTATGAAACCTAGCTTCCAAACCCACTCAGTACTTTATAAAGATCTCCCGCCCTTCACAACGCTCATTGCCATCCGCAACAGATGGCCCGTGGAGATCTCGTAGGTTCTAGTCATACCATGGCATGGCTAAACACCTGCCATATCAATCTTAGTATCCAACCAGAGGTTCGAACATCTCCCTCCGACAACATACGCAGCCAATTGCAACGACATAGCGTGATGTTGGAGTACGGAAAAGCTCTGAGGACTCAAGAATATTCTACTCCAGCAGCCTGTCGTCGATGTGCCAGTGTGTGAGCGTTGTTGCAACACCCTAAATTCACTAAAGTCAATGATATACTTGGCAAATTGACTGTGGCACCATTTCTTGACCACGTCAGATATGACAAATGTCCCTACAAACTCTGTAATATCCTCCATGGATGGTTCTGAGATGGTATTGTCAAGATGCTCATGAATAGCAGAAGATCGAACCTAGATGGCTGATGGTGCTGGAAGACAGGCTCCTGACTATATTCGTGTTGCACTGTAGATGCCAGGAGCAATCGCTTCCCATAACATCGTCTTGATTATGGCATTGCTCGTCCATGGAGGTTGCGCTGTTGTAAAGCTCTTCGTCCACGTATACATGCTGGTGATTGTCAGATGTATCCCACTACCATTTGATTCTGTCACTTAATTCACGGGGTTGGAAGACTCGTACAACTGGACCTGGCTGCTTTTGATGTGGGTATGGCATCTGTAGCCTAGATGCATTCGTATTAGCTTTCTCAAAGGTGCTTAGCTGGGAGGTATGGGAGTGGGTAAGACTAGATAAAGATTTGTGCTTAGTGGTACCAAGTTCGGAAGTATTGAGTTAAGGCCAGTGAGTGTTTTCAGATGGCTGAGAGATAACTGATTGTATATTACCACTTCCGAACGTGCGTAATTGAGTCTTTGGAGGATCAACAAATGGTGATTCAGTCACAGCAGCATCATGTTTACAAGGACATCCGAACATAGGCCTGCTGGGTCAAAGTTCGCTCTCTTGCTGGCAGGCAGCAAGCTATCCTCAATTTCCCGCGTGTTTGAGATCAACGAAGATTCTGGCACGTTCTCAACAGCTGTCTTGTTCAGTGCTACCCTACGACCATGGAATTGACCAGTGGGCTTCTGTGACAAGTCAGTATTGAGTAGTGTATGTGGGGCATCGAGATGGCTTTATCTCCGCCTGTGCTGATATCCGTCCAAGTCCCGTCTTCACCAATGCTGCAGATTTTACTGTATACATAGCCGATTGAAGCCAACTAACCACAAGTTTATACACATCCCGAACCAAATTATCTGGTTCCTTTGTCACCTGAGCAGACAACTTAACAGGAGATAGAACCCCGTCAAAACTATCCATCTCGATCACGATGATAGATGACAGTAATTAAGATGTCCCATTTACTTCTAGCAATAGCAGTAGGCAATTGAAAAGGGAACATTTTGAGTGTGCAGATTGAAGCGTTGACTTGATTGATGGTTGATGGTTGCTAGAATGAAGAAAGGAAGAAGAGAAGAGAAGAAAGGAGAAGAGAGGATGAGGAAGATCAAATAAGAAATCCGGCTGACGAGCGCAAGTGTGGTGATGTGAACAGAAAGCGAAAGCTTGACGCCAATTGAATCGAGCCTTTCTACTGTGGTGATTGCTCCTCTCTGATTAAGCGAGAACCCGTGACCAGGGATGTCATCAACCTGGAAACGCTAACCTGACCATTCAAATCTAGCTTAAGGTAGGTAAGGGCCATTCTATACATAGCTAGGTTTTCCCGAACTTTATTTACTGCCATTGCGAACCTCGTTAAAGTACAACAAATTAATCTCACTACGTGCCACATACTTCATTTCCATCATGCTCACATATACGGTCTCTAATAACATCCAATAGAAATCAACGGTAATGCTGGCACCATCCCTCCAAATCTATCCAGCAAAGCAACTGGAGCGTTACCGGTCAATGGACTAAACTTTGGCACATTTGCGTCTCCTTTGTGATCTTGATCAAAACTCTCTTTATCAAACCTCAATCTCTTCGCCCAAATCTCAACAGCCTTATTAGATTTCTTCTCTCCTATATTTTTCCAGCAATTCATAAAATTTGGCCATTTCATCCCTTCACTTGAGCCACGAGGTTGCCATGCTTTATCCTGTTTCTTATCAACGCCAACGTAGAGTGGCCAATTCTCGGTGTCCTGAGGTGAATTTACAGTCTGCATATGGTCACTCGTGATGTTGAACTTGTTCACTAGGTCCTTGGCTGGACTTGGATTGGGTGGATGTATCATCAAGCCCATCACAAGAGGCATAGTTGCGTCTTTGCCGTTTAAAAGCTCTTCTTTTGGTGATTTTACTAAACTCGGGTCGAGATTGCGGTCATCTACAAATCTACCGTCAGTTTCGATATAATCTAGAAAAAGATAATGAGATTATGGTCTTACATCTTCCCCAGATAGATGTCTGGACAGGTTTGATCTCAGGAACAAGCTTCCATTTCTGAGCTTCCCATGTTGCGAGAGAATGGAAGCGTTGGCCTTGGGTCATTTTGGGTCTTGGTGCCAAGACATTGATTTCAACAATCGAGGTGAGTGGTGAGTAGAGCTGCATTGGTTTCGCAAAGACTTCTTTGTGAATTGGCAAAATAGGTGCTTCGGCATCCCGCTCTGTCCACACTTCTCTCACCCTACGTACTCCTCTACGCGAGTTAAGGACATCTGGAACGATGGTCTTCATTTTTTCGACTAGTTTCGCTTCGGTGACGGCGAACTGAAATGTTGCCAGCATGGAGAATTTGCCACTCTTTACAAACCATGGGTCTTCGTCTATTTTGGCCACTCCAGATTTCCGAACGGCGGGCAGCAAACCGGATTCACAAGTGAATGTAATTGCCGCTGTGTCACCCTTGCGAGTTGCGTCTACCAACAATGATGAGTTGTTCGCTCCTCCGGATTTGAGTACTACCTCCCAGAAGCGAGTCAATGATACTGCAGGAGGCGGTGGTGGAGGTGCGCCAAATTTGACATCAAATCCAAATACCCAGAAATCTACATGGACTACACCACTAAATGGCGGTCCTGCGAAGTCCAAAGATGCGCTAACCTCAGCATTGATCCGCACAGTCACCAGCCAGAGATCGAGAGTAAATCGCACACCAACTGCAATTCTCGCTTGCAACTGGAAGAAAAATGGCTCGAAGTTCATGAGGAAATCTACAAATGCATCGAACCAGGCATACAATGCTCCTAGGCTTAAGGCTGCATGGATTCTTCCTCCACCCATGCACAACTTTGGCGTGATTGCAAAGTACGCTTCACCTGTTACGCTCAAGCTCGAGTTTAATGACCAGTTTATGCCTAGGCGAGGGGGTCTGGGATACTGTGGAGGTGGATGGAAAGCTTGGTGGTATCCACCAATCGTGAGGACCCAATCCCCAGCCTGTATATTAGCAGGAGTATCTGTCTTTGACCAAGAATAAACCGCCATACCACCTGTGAGATGACATTGTGGCGCGAGAATGAAGGAGCGTGGTGAGAGTTGCGCTTCAAGTTTGAAGATTCCACTTCCGACATCAAGGGTGCAGACGATGCCCAATTCGACATGTGAAAATTTCACAGATGAAGACAGAGATGGCACATCGCATGTGGCGACGCCAAAGATTCCAATCAGCAAATTGTCGTTGCCGAATTGGACGACGAGCACTGCATTTGCAGCAAGCATCTGGAAAGCTGTTACACGAACACCAACGGCTCCCCAGTATGCACCCTCTGCTGCATGAAACCACGGACCACTCATCAGCGCCTGCATTTTTTCGATTGGCCCTGCACCTGCATCATCGGTTCCTCGCTCCGCGATGAACGGGAATTCAAAGATTTGTTCGACAGTTGGAAGCATGATATCTGAATTAATGCCGAATCCTCCCACGAGACCCGCGAAATCCGCAAAGCCTACAGAGAAAAGGGGCCTAGAAAAACAATATTTAGTTAACTAAATGTAGACAACTGCCAAATAAAGTAAAACAGATTGCGGGATAATTGTTTTAAAAAAAACCATACCCGTTGAGTTTCATATATATGAATGAGAATGTGAAAGTGCCGTCATCGGTAGTTGTTAAATCGGTGGACGACATGGGGTTCATGTCGATTGTGGTGAGATTGAGGCGTGGGGTTTTCTTGATGTTTGCATACACCCCCATTGCCTCAAATGACCACGGCTTGAATGAAACCACTAGACCACCTGCGTACATGACTGATATATCAGGGTGTGAGGTATCGCGCATGAAGCCTCCTGCGATGGTAAGAGGAGGTTTGTTAAGCGAGACCATTAGTCCCTGTAGGCCCCAAGCTATCGCACTCATTGGTGGAGGATTTGCTAACGAATATTCTTTACCAAATGGTACACCAATTGTGAAACCTAGAAGAGCTAGACCAACTGGTCCCATAATTAGAGTAGCATCCAGGGTGATTCCTATCATGCCGTCTTTGTACCACAGGCCGACATTTTGGACAGACAATGGTCCCAGCTTCACTTTGAAAGGTGCCTTGACGCCTTTCTCGGAACCAGTTGCATCTGGTTGGGTGGGTTTAGCATAGGGAACAAGCTTGCTGGATGACTTTTGTTTTGGCTTTTTCTTAGAAGACGAAGAATCGAAGAGGTGGTCGAGAACAATATCTATGTTTCCATCCAGCTTCTTGGCTACAATCACAATGTGAGAGCCTGCAGCGATAACAATGTCTTTTGTCTTATCATCTTTCTTCTCATCGTTGAAGATCACAATTGAGTTTGCATCACTTTTTGTTGCCTTCTCTTTAAAGAGCATCATGTCCTCCTCCATGACACCCAATGTTCCTAAGCAAGTTTTCATGGCATCATACTCAACTCTTGTGATGCCTTTCAAAATCTTTTTCTTCTCTTTTCCAGCCACCGGTTCTGAATTGTCCTGAACCCACATGAAGAACAACTTCTCCCATGGGCTGTTGATTGTCGTGTTCAATACCGCCACTTCTACCGATACCTTGCTAATAGCAGCCTTCACTATGCGTTTTATATTTCCATCTTTAGTTCTTAGCTGGATGAACCACAATTGGATCATCTGAACATGAATCAGAAGTGCAAAGACACTGACGCCGCCTTTCTTCGCAACCAATAATCGTAAGGCCTTCTCGCCATTTGCACCTGTGATCTCTGCATGAGTTATAGCTTCTGGAAGCGAGAGGACAGTCTCCTGATCTACGAAACCGGAAAGTACATTTCCAATCGTAGCAGTCTCTCCTGCTTCATTCTCTGGCGCCAAAGAAGCGGTAAAGCTCCAATTGTCTCCTCCTTGATTCAGATAGACCAGCCCTAACTTGGCAACATTCGCGATACCGAATTGGCCAGCAAAGCTTAGCTTGCTGGGATTCTTACTCGCCTTCGCGAATTCATATGCGATGGTCAAGTAGTCGATCTTGATAGAGCCTAAGAACTCCAGAATCGGTCCACGATCGTCCACGTCCCAGAAATTCAAAAGATGCGAGATGGAAAGGTTGATTGCACTGGCTTCAATGCGCCATTGCCCTTTGTCGTAAGCAAGTTGGCCCATGAGTTTGACGGACTTGGCATCCTCTTCCTCTCGAGGCTTGAGAGGGTTGAGAGCACCGTTGAGGTAAAGGTTCATTGATAAGCGAAGACTTACTGTCAAGTTCTCGCTAGCTTTCTTCTTGTCGCCCCATTCGTATGAAGCCGCCAGCGAGACGTCTTCGAAGCATATCACGGGAGGTGTACTACTTCCTGTCACTGATTTCTGAGGCTTGCAACGCATGCCACCCCTAAAAGACATGCCTATTTGAGAAATTTCGACTTCGACGCTGTAGATCTCATTCGGCAATCCGGCGGGGATCTGTATCTGCTCAGATGGGTTCGTAGATAGCAGGGTAGCGAGATCGAGAGTTCTCAATTGATTTTCGGGATTGATGGCTGTGGCTGGTTTGAGAAGTTGGTATTCTTCAAACTCGGGGGTAGCGCGTTGGTATTGCGTAAATGGTGTGTCTGGGAGGACGGCCCACAATTTGCCTTTGAAGTAGAACCCGCTTCCATTGATCCAGCCAAATGAGAAAAGGAAGAGAGCTGGTTCTTTGTTCATCACCGTAACAGCTGAGCGCCCGATCGTAACGCATACCTCGATGTCTATGACTAGAGAGCTGACACTTTCAATGCTGCCTGTTTCTGGATTGAGATTGAGGGTGAGCTGGATACGGCGAGGTAGAATACTATCATCTTCGAGCGCGCCATTCTCGTTTGTTGATTTTGTGAGAAGCTCATCTAGTGTTGATGTATCAGAGAGGCCAAACTTAGATGTGAGCCAATTAATAATGGACTCGAGTGCGCCATCTCTTCCTTGCATAGCCAAGAGTTTTAGCCCATCCTTGGGCCGTTCGAGAGTCAATGTTAGGACTACTTGTAATTCCGAGAGCTCGAAAACACCCTCTAGCTGCACCGTCTCGCTTATTTTGAAAGTGCACAAGAATGCAGCAGAGCCCCGGGTCTTCATGCTATCTTTTGGTGCTCCCCATACCCAGTTTGCCTTCTTCCTCATTATTACCTGTAAGTTACTAACTTTCAGCCCTGTCGAGATAGTGCTGAGCCATTTGTTAAATTCAGACAAATCGACGTGGAACTGAAGCCGTAGATTTGTGAGATACTCCATTCCAGGACGGAACCATATCGCGTTGTGAAAATCTTCAGCCGGATCAAGAGTCAGCTCTAATTCTCCCGTCAAAAATTTGAAGATAGGAAAGAGATCTAGATTCAAGCCCACAAGTTTGGCAGCGAGCGAAAGTGTGGTCACGGTCTTCGAGTTGCACGATTCCAATCCGAAAACAATGGTGCGGCGACTAATCAACATGTTTGTCAAGGCTGGTTTTAAGACAGCCGTGTCTGAGCTGGCATTTGAAGTAGTAGATTTTGCAAAGGTCTGAACTGCTCCTGCAGCAGTGCTAAATGTCAATTTCGTTCTTCGATTCTTACTATCGAGAAATGGAATTTTCATGATGAACTCGAGAGGCTGCGCCTTATCCTCCACTGGCCAGGGGATCGGACAGAGGCTCAGCTCAAAGTCTGCGGGCGGAGGAGCATCCAGAGCCGGTGTGTTCCAATCGCAGAAGCGAGCTAGCCAGATGAAGAGCTCGTCTGTCTCGAAGACGGGAGTTGGTGTCATGTTATCAGGTACAGACGCAAGACTGAACTTGCGATGATGCAAGGTATCCGTGAAACCGTAAAGGTGGTTCTCACGGTGGAGTGTCATGGCCTCGCTGTCAGCTGGAAAAAGTCGTTGCGGCTTTCCGGTTTTGCTGTCATCACAAGCTATGTATACTGCCGCCGTTATAATGTTGCTAGGCACTCGTCGATAGAGAATTGTAGGAGTTGATGGTTTTTGAGTTCGTGAGGGATATGAACGGAAGTCAGAATCAGAGTCTGAGGTCGATTCGGAGCTGGAGTCAGTTGAGATGAATTCTTCGAAGTCGACATCTATCCATGAATGATCGCGCCGATGTCGTTGAACCATCCTCCTCTTGATCTCGGTGCTGGTAGTGACATGTCCCAAGTCTTTTGGAGTTGGCCATTGAGGGTTACCTTGTGTTATGTCTACTCGCATAGGTCTGTCGTCTCCTAGGAATGGATACTGGTCCACGATGTAGTGTTCGTTTGGGGTGACGAGATTGGCGACTACAAATGCGTGAGAGCAAACATTGGGAAACGGTATCATGTTTTCAAGATGCACATTCCAAGTCTGCGTTACTTGTTGTGCTAAGAGATTTTCTCCTACAATTTCCACCTGCCCATCTTCGTTCATCATACGAGGTGCAGAAATGATGTTGACAGCGACGATATCAGCCATTTTTTGGTTCACCGGAGCCATGGGATCTGGACGGAGCACATATCTATTCCCCTCAAACACGACGTGAGTAACCATATCGTCAACTGATGTATAAACCCTTGGTGGTGAGATTCGAGCCATGATATCGAGGACATGTTCAGTTATCCATGGACGGATTTCCTCAGCGTAAGGATCCCTTCCATTATCGTTTATGAATTTTTGTAAAAATTTGACGAATTTGTCTATGGTATCGTTTGGATGAATAGTCATGCCATAAGTGTTGACCCTGATATGTCTGATCTCGTCAAAACTATCTTGTAGCCAGGCACGAAGTGGGGTATCGGTGAGGAATTCTGCAACACCGTATGTTTGCAGGATAAACTCCCCCCATCTATTTTTCGTAATATAAGCCGGGAATTGACATGGATAGAATGGTTTTCTCATCATGAAATCCCCCTCAACGTATTTCCGCCGTTGATACCAAGCATCAATGGCGAACAAAACTTCCCATCCTGCATTTATTAGTATAGTGCTTCCACCTGTATTCGGCAACATGGGACTTCGCTTACGTGGGTGGCCGTACTGGTCTCCTGCTGAGACAACAATATTTTTCGGATTGAACCGATTCCAGTTTTCCTTAGGGTTTGATGATGAAGAGCCGTGATGACTGAGCTTCATGGAGTAAGGGGGATTGCCATTCATCCATATCCGCAATTCTGTTTCCAGTTCCGCATAGGCATCGGCAGCAAAATAATGAGTTACTCTGAAACCATGTGCAGCGCCCTCCCACCACACAAGCAGAAACACTAGACTAGACATATTAGTAGGAGTAAGATCAAGCGTCTCAACTGGTTCGGTTGAAGCAGGCGTGCGCCGTTCAGCTGCAACACAGAACATGGCTGGCCAAGCGAGGTAGCCTGGTGTTTGTAAGGCAGGAGCCGGCGATGCTACGTTGCTGTTCTGTAGCATTAAAGGCAGAGTTGCAAAATTCGCCTCATTGCCGCGGAGAGAGAGTAAAGTGTCGTCGCGATCGTGCATGAATAGATTTCTGGCAAGCAGACAATCGCGACCAGCTCGCATCTTGAACTGTCGATTAAATCTTCGAGTTGCACCTGCTCCACCTATCACTGGAATAGTGACATCAACCATGGCATTCAAGGGCTGGTTTGCTTTATTACCGGCATTTTGTTCAAAGCCTGCCGATGATTGTGGCTTCCACGGCATATAGAGAAAAGACAAGGGGGGTCCATGATGACCTGTATTTGGATTGATTGCTCCGTATCGGGCTCGTTTGCAATAGACCTGCTCCTCTGGATTCGTCCAGGTTTTCGAGTTGAGGACATTGTTGATCTCTTGATATATCAGATAGCCAATACCTTCATGATGGTCTCCATCCCAATGCGTGATAACAAAGGAATCGAACATCAAAAAATTTCCAAAATTCGCCTGGCAGTAGTAGTTGTTCTGGATCCATGTTATAAGATCGTTAATCTGACCAAGAGCCGTTCCTCTTCCTCCATCTATCATTATAGCTCGCTGGACCAGACGTTGACCATTTGTGTGAGCCTCAGGACCTGAGCTCAAGAGGTGGATTGCTCCATCGCCTCCTCCAACATTGATGTGAAATGAGTCGACCTTAAAGTAGGCCATTCCTGAGGCGGTACGAGAAATGTTCTCACAAAGCTCCAGATTTTGGATGGGGATGGGTGCGTCCATATATGACGTGGAGTAAACCCCTGCTTCTCATGTAATTGGCGCCTGTGACATGTGCCAGTTGGTGGTCAAAGTTTGATCGAATGAAAATAGAGAAATCTTTGGAAGTGGATCGTTTGTGGTGAGCTGAAATCACAAATGTGTATTTACATCATACTGTTCAGATGGTACTAAAGGGTATGATTATGGATATTATATACTCTATCGAAATTAACTTCCTTCACATCATAAACATCTCTCTCACCTTCCCACTACATTATATTGAAATCCAGGGCTTTGAATTGAATTTCACGTTCTTGAATCGATAAAAGTCTGTTTGAGTGGTCCAATACCTCAACATCCCTCCGATTTCAAGCCCTCTTGGGCATTGTGAGAAATTACTCTTAGCCAGCAGCTATAGCAAAGATCGAAGTTTTAATTTGACAATGACATTTCCAACAGTGCCCTCAGGAACAGTTACTTCGACCTCAGACTCAACTCCAATCCCTACTCTCGACTCTGCTGGTGCTGTTGGCTCTGTCATTGGCAAAACACTTTGCTCAAGTCATTCCTCCTCCTCCTTGATAGCAGCCCAAGTATCCGTCAATTGCGAAATTCCATCATCCTGAAACTTGGCTACGTAAACCCTGTTGCAGCCAGATATTTCGTCAACTACAGCACTGATC
This sequence comes from Margaritispora aquatica, assembly GCA_007644065.1. NCBI lineage: Eukaryota > Fungi > Ascomycota > Leotiomycetes > Helotiales > Discinellaceae > Margaritispora > Margaritispora aquatica. Next base: position 213,668 of record VJWN01000032.1, read on the forward strand.
TGTGCCGTCTTGTGAACTTCAACAGAATCGCCAGTAGCTGGGATGAACTTGCTGAACTTGAGCAAACCAATCTCGGCATCTTTGGAGAGATCTGTGTGACAACGGTAAAGTACGTTCTTTTTGTTAAACGCACGAACCCAATATATGATGATACGACCAAGACCGTTCTCAAGTGTATAGTCCTTCACCCCGAGCTCCTTCAATTTCTTCGCCGCTATAAACGTACTGGCGATAGGGGTACCGTCAATAAAGTTGTTAGTTTCTGCATCCAAAGGCGAGGCTACAATATGAATATCAGTCAAAATGTTACAACAGTTGAAAAGTATGAGTCATAGGATTGTACGCACTTTTTTCCTCATTGTGGTTGTAGGCGGTCAAGATCCCGTTGGTTGTTTGATGAATAACCCACAGTCTCTTGGTGTCATGAACCAGACTGAGCTTGGTCTTGTCCATCACATCTCGCGCAGCAAAATCCAAATTGGCCGCTGCTGGTTTCGATACGTCGCTGTACGAAATGGTGGGAACAGTACCCTTCATTGTCAGGTAGGCGATCCACGCCTTATCTTTCGTTGCGCATCCAGCTAGTTCTCCATAAAGTGATTTGACCGGAGGATTGATCGGCTCAACAAATGGACTGAGAAGAGTGATAACTCCGGTAGTGACCACGACTCCATAGACGTTGACTAAATCATTGTATTTGAAGGATACGAGGTTGGAAGATGGATTTAATATGGTATTGGCCACAACTGCTGGATCAGCACCTCCACGTGGCACACTCAAATCTTCCGTTAAAGGACGTTGGTCAAAACCAAGCGTGTATTTTGGAGAAGTGATACGCCATATGAATACTCGTTGTGTCTTGGTGGCAAGGGGATTCAAAATCGCTGCGAAGTTAACGATTTGCGCCATGACTGAAATTTTAAGGGATATAGTGTGTGTGTAGAATATTTGAAAGCTAGATGAAGAATATCAAGTACATAGGATTGTATTTTGGTGTCCATCTTGCTAAGTATATGTTTGTACCGAACAAAGTCGGCCCCTCCACTCACCCCTCCTCAACAACCAGGACTCGTAATTGAAGCTGGTTCAAAATATTGACTGGAAGCACGAGAATGGGTACATGCGCTAAGATAGGATGAAAATGAGGAGCTGAAAACAATACGATTGTTGTCGACTGCATCATTGAGGTGGAGAAATGTGAGACATTGAGTCGGGTAAGCCGGTGAGTACCCCACATTATGCTAAGCGAGCCCCTTTGAGGCGCAATTAAGCGAGATGTAAATCCAAAACAAGAAATAGAGGGAAACGCTCTCGGGCGTAATGCCCAATGTGTCCTGAATGCCGAAATAACGAACCCAAACCAGCACCTGCTGACGGGTGGTTCCCGCAGCCAAGAGCTGAAGGCAGGGTTCAGCCGAAGGAAGAGGCTGAAAAATCATTTGATCAGCTACAGTACTAGTCAACTGCTATTAAACGAAGCGAAGAACACGAAAATTCCGATTTTTTCGAAACATATACTTTTATTAATATTAAATTAACTAACAAGTTTAAAAATACAAAAATAGAATCATTTAAAAGCTCTGATTCGTCCGTATAATATGTATATAAAAAAAATATACTATAATACCGTAGACCCTCTAGTATTTTGTATGCCACCCGTCCGCCGCGATACAGGCCTCCATTCTACTATGCATACTCTTATATAAATTGTCGAAAAGTGACTGATCTAGTGTATCCCACGCAGCCTGTAAACAGCTCTCTAGCCTCGCTCTTGCGGCTTCTGACTCGCTTTTTTCGGCCATAACGTCAGGAAACATCTCGTAGACCCGTGTTTTAAGGTGCCACCAGACGTGCTCAATAGGATTAAGGTCTGGCGAGTACGCAGGCCAGTTTAGAAGGCAAGGAATACCCCTAAGACGAAACTATTCGCGGACCTTATACGCACAGTGTATAGGTGTATTGTCTTGCATAAACACGTAACCGGGCTCCATTTTATCGAAAGCTAGTGCTACCTCTACGTCGAGAACTTCGAGGTACGAGTTGGCCGAATATCCATGCTTTTTAGACTCGAAATCACGGTCCATGATATAGAGGTTGCTTCTCCCGTAGTCCTAGAAGGATCCCCAGACTATAACCTTCATATTCTTATTTGTACCGTATGTTTGGACCTTATCCCGATCCCATTTCTGTGCTAGTGTTCGAAAGACCCATTCTTATCGTTTTCCCCACCCCCGCTCTACTGAACACTCGTCACTCCATACGACCATACCCCAGTCCTCCCAGTTCCAGTGCCTATGCGCGAGGCACCAGGCAAGCCTAGCAGCTGCGTGAGCTTCCGTCAATAACGGACGGCGTTTTGCACGCCAATTGGTAATGCCGTACTTCTTGAGGATAGTCTTGACGGTAGAGGTCTAACATCGGAGCCCACACGCTATAATGACCTGTAGGTATGTATCCTTTAGGTTTAAACGAACGTATCGTAGGAGGATTCGTTCATCGCGATCAGTATATGATTTCCCCCGCGGGGCTTTCGCTGCTTCGAGGCCGTCGTGGTGAACTGATTGTTGGTAAATAGTATATCGAACGGTCGCGGGGTGTAAAAATAGCTCCTTTGCGATATCAGCTTGTTTGATGCCCTCTTCGAACCTCCCTATCACTCTGCCGCGTTGATATAGAGTAAGATGCTTTCCATCAATTTGATTCCTAGTTATAGAGCGTAAAGCTCTTCGTTGAGGTGGCATTTTTACAATATCAAAAAAGAATGATGGTGGCTAGGATTCGCGATTTTCGCGTTTATGCACTTTCGCTTAATTAGCAGTTGACGGTTACTGTAGAGTACGAGAGATCAGTCGAGACAATCATCTACGCGTCCAGTCTTCTTTGGAATTAATGGGGCTGGCTGGAGAAGCCTGTCCTTACCCTGTAAGGTTGTTACATTTGAGTATTTCCCTTGTGTTCAATCATTCTACAATTAGATGAATGCTCCATGTTAACCAATCGTCGGGTTTAGGAAAGGATGTGCACGAGTCGTTCAGTTTGGCAAACTGCTTTGACCCCACATCTCACCAGATAATATATGCAGCGTACCTCCGTAGCTCACTTTGGTTTGCGTATTGCTGATACGTTGACACCCCTTTGCATACACATTAAAGATATTGGATGGGAATTACGTTTTCGTGGATCCGAATATAGCGAAGATAAACTCAAATGTGAGCCGATCACCCTCAATACAGACAAGGAGGCATGCTGGATTGAATCGGCTAAGCCAAACTTCTGCCAAGCGCTGCAGCTGTGGGAGATATGCATAAGCATGCTTGCATATTATGAAAACATGCGAACCGTAGGCTGCTCAACACAGTGCAGACGACCAACAGCAGTGCGTAGATAGCGAGAAAGAATGTGAAACTCTTCCACAAGATGCTGCCTGTTGGACGTGATGTTCTCCAAAACGCTATCAACTGCGCAAATGTCGAAAATCGCAGAAAATCATACGCATACACACACAACGCGAAGCTTGTAGCAACAGAAAAACTGTGCTTCACTCACATGTAAAACCAAAAGCGGAGTAGAATGATGCTGGCTCTATATTTCCCTGGTAGATAAATCTATAGTGCAATTATCACGGCGTTCCCGAAACATCCTTCTCATCCACCGCTCCAGAAGCCATCTGCAGGTACCCTTCTAGAGCCGTGTACGGACCTCTCTCTAACCGCGCCAGCTCATCCACAGGATCCACGGCAAGCGCCATATATTTCTCCATTGGAAAACCACCGCCACCACTACCAAATGTGATGGATCCCGAGACCTCCCCGCCCACCTCCCGTGGTATCTCCAAATACGGCTGCAGCCAAGTCCACTGTCCAAGTGCTCCTCCACCTGGTAAGGTGACACCTGCCTCGTTTGGGCGTTTTCTGATATCTTTAGGCACGAGGTTCCCTTGTGTCAGTTCGCGGGTGGCGTCGAAGTCGGGCACGTCGGTTGTGACGAGGACGGGACCGATGTGGAAAAATGGAGAAAGTTTGTCCATGGCTGTTTGCCACATCCAGTTTGGTAGCACAAGCTCTTTGATAGGCAAAATACCCGAGAATCCGTGGACTGGAGAGAAAGGGTCAACGATGGCTCCAAAGACACATAGCTGCTCGTTGGTGATGTCGTCGTAGTCTTGATCAGTGCTACTGATGGGATCAATATAATATGGTGGAAGGCGAGGATAATTTTCCGGTGAAATTTTCACGATAGGACCCTCTCTTGTGACATTGGTATCATTTGGACTTTTGAAAATGTCCGAAAGCTTTCTGAATTCGGCATCGAACGCAGGCGTAGATTGCGCGTGATGTGTATAAATCGCAGACAGATCCAGGGCATCGCCTGGCTTAGGGTCACTCCATGGCTTGAAATAGCCAACAAGACCATCAAATCCCCGCTCACGGTCTCCAAGCTTCATGGGGAATCGATAATGCTTGGTATCATACTCATATGAGGGGTCGTAGTCAAAATCACAGCCAGGTCCGGGATATGCACGAGTAACGGGTGCCTTATAGAGAGTTTTGGCAATGATGCCATCTCCGATGAGACTGCTCTTCTGTGCTGGTGTCGCCAATTCAAGCGACCATCCCATATTGACCAAGGCAAGAGGTTTCCCAACTAAGGCACTTTTGAATTCTGCGTATGCACTTGGAGCAGCGTCGCCAGCGTTGACAGTAGCTGCTGTAAGCATGGCCATGAATTGCTTGAGATATTCTTTCGTCGTAGAAATAGTTTGCACAAGTCTAACAAGCTGTTGAGCTGAAGTTCCGTTCGCTTCTTCAGGTTTGCCAGGCTTTGGTCTAAAATGATCGGGCGTATCAGGGTTCTTGAATGGCAACCACTCAGGAGAAGCGAGAGCTCCATTTGGACCTCCGCATCTCACTTCTCGATAGAAAGCACCCGATGGAAGAAAGAACTGTAGTCCATAGTTTGCATAGTTGATGACCACCCAGCCCCAGATAGGCGAGTCCCAATCGTGTGTCGCTCGCCAAAATGGATTTTTTGGTGTCCTGGCTTCGGGCTCTGCTGGCATGACCCAACATGCATTGATCCGAGCAGATTGGTTGATCTGCGGTGGAACTTGGGCAAATTCGCAATTAGGGTCTTTCTCATCGAGAGAATTCTCAACAGTATTGGGGACAGTGTTCCCCTGCTCTGTCACTTTTACACCTGGAGAATACCAATCACTCAGACATGGCCAAGTTCTAGATATCTCCTCTGGCGGCATATTTTCAGGCACAGGTGAAGGATCCAATGCGTGAATAACTTGTCCAAATTTGTCAATCACGTTGACTTTGGTGAGCTTGAACTGTCCATGTACCACAGGCTTGAAAGAGGATGGGCCATTCTCTCCAGCAATTGATTTCCGAGCAGCTCCGTATGGTGTAACATCTGTTTCAATTCCCATCACCCGTATTTGATTTTCATCAAAACCAGCTTTGGCACGTAATGCTTCAGTCAAGAAATTCAATTCGCCCTTAATAGGATCTCTGATGGAGGGTTTGACGTGATTGCCTTGCTCAACTGTCTGCAAGTGATTATTGAATCCACCCAGCGGTGCCGAAAGAAGTTGCAATGCATGAAGATTTTTCACTAACTCATCTCTTTTAGCTTGTGGTAGATATTCGTTCAATTCTGAAGGCAGTGTATCAAGCATAAGCTGGGTAATTTTCGTCTCCAGACTGAAACTGGGCTGAGGCAAGATGAGGACACGACCGGAAAATGACTGGCGATCCACTGGCACGTAGTAATCTTGTGCCAAATCAACATTATTTCGAATTCCATAGTGTGTTTTGACTCCCTCGCCGTGCCACCATTTGGAGTCGGAGAGCTCCCAATCGTCATGCTTGATGTGCGTATACTCGACCTCCCACTCAAGAAATAGAGGAAACCAAGGCTGTCTGCCGTTCCAATAATCACGCCAAACCTTAATGTCATTGATGTCTCTGCCAAGCTGGTCGTGAAACAAAGGGATCTCATGTTTCAATTCGGGTCGAGTGACAAGCTCGTGAACTTCGCGAAATGGAAGATGAGAACCAGCAATCAGTCCACGATCACTGAGAATACTAGGTTTATCTGGATGCCCATCATCCGCGTCTGTACGTTTCAACCGAAGTGCCACAAATTCTCGTAGGAGCTTTTTGGTCGAGCCACGCATCCATTCAGGTAATTTGTCTTTCGCATCGACAACAGATGCGAAGAATGTGCTCCAGTCACTATTGTCATCGTGTTCCGCTTTCATAACTTGGCAATCGAGCCGTACAATCAGAGTAAGCAAGAAATCGACTTCCCAACCAGAGTGTACGCCACCAATAAGCAAAGTTGGATCTCGTTGCTGTTCGAATGGAGGATGCACACCAGGTTCGAATTCCTTGACTTCATTGGGATCCGGCACTTCTTCACCTGGCTTCACTCCAGTCCTTTTGTTAATTTGTACTTGACAATCACTAACAGTTTTCTCCAAGGCTGTAATCACTTCGCGAAGATGTTCCATTTCGGAGCTGATGGGACCATGCTTTTGAGCTCCCGTTACTGCAAACCACCACCTAGAAAATGCAATCCATCGTTGTCTTCTAAGCGTTCGAGATGCTGCATCTCTGAGTCGACAGAAACGATTCAATTCCAGAAGCTCAACTTGTTTTTCTTTTGGTAAGCTGGGTTTCTCGTTTCCAGTCTTGTCTCCACTGGCTGCTGCGTGATAGTGATCTCCGCCATCGAGCCGTAGATAATTCCAGTTATACATCAAATCAGATGCTCGAGAATGAGACTCCACGCCATCATCCCGGCTCAGTAATATAGCTTCAAGCCTTCTCAAGCCAGCTTCGATCTCGCCCTTGATAGTCCCACCATCAATCCGCTCGTGAGCACCCGCATATGCCATTAAAGCATCCATAGGAGTCGTTCCAATCGCGATTGGTTGTTTGCCATGTAAAAGTTCTGCATAGCTATCCGCCTGGACATTTGCAGGAGCTTTGTTGATATTCCATTGAACATCATACATTGCTCCGTGGCAGATACTTCGAGTGGGTACCTGCTCGGTGCCAGTGCTGAAGGAAAACCAATCGTAAATCTCCTGTGGGTATTCAACCATCGGCTCTGCCATTTTTTGAAAGCCCTTAATCTTCACGTTGAGCTCAGCAAAGCGTTCTTCGCGAGTTCGCCATCCTGTCTCTGTCTCGCTCAGCGCCATGATGTCGCTTGGGTCTTTGGAGTTCCATCCAATGACAGAGTAGCTACAGCTCACAGAGGTCGCATATATCTCATTTTCTTTTGAGTCCTTGCCGTAACAGAAGTTGTCCACAATCGAGAAGACATTCGAACAATGCGGCTGAAAGTCAGGAAATAACTCATTTGATGAGCTCATAAGCTGCAAGTTGATTCTGGATTTGGTAGTATCTGGCCCTCCTGCTGATGGTGCGGTTTCTTTCCAAACCAAAACATCAACCTTATCACCAATGAAGACTTCGGCTTGCTTGTCTAGGACACTGCCTTTCCCAGTGGATTCAGCCGTACTGACAAATGGCGATACATCAACTTGCAAGTCCGCTTTTTCGTCCAGGACATCAATTGGATTGATCAATTGATCATCATGTGATCGAGGCCCATCGATTGTGCGGCAACGGTCGCTTTCCACGACCCAAGCCATGACTGGCTTGAGGCCAGTTCGTGCTGCTTCTGGTTGCACGCTTGAGAGATCATGAATATGTCTTATGACGAGCCATCGTGTTGGAGCTTCTGGAAAGTCTGGCAACCCGCCGTTCTCCTTATTTTTGGTGTTCGTGCTTGTGGTACCACTCCGATAAATACGTGGAATAGTCCAGTGAAGGTAGACTCCAAGACGTTTCTCCCGTCGTTCACCTGAACCAAGATCGGTTATTCTTGAGTTAAAATTGGCTCCTGATTGACCCGCAACATTGTGAATGTCGATGCTGTATAAGATATCAGATTGAAGGTACTCTTCGTCGAGTCGAAGGAATGTGTAGTTGGGTTGTGATATTGGAGCAATTTTGGCTTTTCCTGGACCGCCTTCACATACATCGTCAAGAACAAAGGCATCTAGCTTGATTGGAATCAGAACATTTTGTTTCTGGTTGACGTCAGTCATGATTCCTGCTCCTCATTAATATCTGTGAGAAGCACAGTGGCTGTAATTTGGCAGCCTAATAGTGATATTGAGTTGTGACCAAAATTCATGAACACATGAGTGTACTTCCTGGATCTCAACATGATAAACCACACATGTAACGAAGCTGCTCTCCCGCTAACGTCACTCTTGTGCGCAAGCCACCATATAAGACACTACAGGGGGAGCACTCCACAGTTTTCACCACTGGTCCAGGGTCATTCTAAGGACACACCCATTGCTTGCTCTAACCACCACCCCTGCGTATGGAATGACCTCAATTGCTCCAAGCAGCTTGTGAGGGAATATCTGTGAATGAAATACTGATATTCTTCTATCATCAGCTCAGCAACGCTGTTTGCTTGAACAGATGAACATCAAACAAATCCAATCAATGGCAAAATGTCGCTTCGAGGCAAACACCGCCACATCACGTTGCGCCACGAACGCCACCTCCTGAACAACACCTCGCCAGCTCTTGCACCAGGCGAGGCAAAGTTTCTATCATACAGTTTACCGTCTCTCCAAGCAGGCCCGTACGAAATCTCGATCCAACAGAAAGTAACAGCTCCAGGATATCCGGATCCGGTAAAGACAGATCCTCTCAAGCAAAATTTGGAGGTGATTGCTCCAGAATGGGCTCTCACGTCTTCACCAACCACATCAGCACCCAGCGAAGGTGACGATGAGTCGGCAGTGGTGCTCTCTGTCTTCCCCGCGCCTGGAGAGACAGCTCCCTCATTCCGAACACTTCCTCACATCGTGCTTCGAGATGCACAATTGCCTTGGGCACGAAGCGTTAGTGAAAAGGTGCCAGATGCACATGCCAACGAGATTCCGTGGTTTGCTCTGCTCGTGTTCACTGCGGAAGAGCTCGCGCTTAGCGAACAACATCGCGATGCTTATTTCAAGCCCGCAAACGGTACTATCAATGAAACTCTGGGGTGGGATATCACAGTCGGAAATCTGAAGAATATTCGCGATGCCAGACTCGCCAACTTCATTCCAGGCCCGTCTCAAACAGATGTTGACGTGGAGACGAAGACAAGTCTCATTGCAGTGCCGGCGGAGTTGTTCACCAAGCTGTTCACAAATTCCGAGAGCACCGACCGATTTGACGTCTCACCCTATCGCTTCATGTCACATGTTCGAACCGTAGGGACAGCAGGTACAATGTCAGCTACTATGGCCAACGACACCGACAGCCCTGATCCAGCGAAGATGGGCACTGCAACCTTTAGCATGGTTATTTCAAGTCGATTGGGACCGACTAACACCAATGTTCCCACACCTGTCCTCGCTCACCTAGTTTCACTGCAAGGTATTGATACCAGGTTATCGAAAGATATAGGTAGCTTGGAACATGTTCTGATGACAAGTCTGTACAGCTGGACGTACACTGCCCTACCTCCCGGTGCTCCTGATGTTGCCAGTATGTTGCGATATTTAGGTGACAAAAACCGAGGTCTATCAGTTCTCCGTACCGATCTCATGAAGGATGTTCCCCAGATACCTCCTGTGGTAGACGAAGATAAAATAGGAGAGAAGGTAACAAAACGACAAATGGATGGTTATACGCTCGTAAGACATCGTGCCGTGACCGGTGAACAGACTGCTTCCATGCTGCGGGGCCCTTTCACCCCCACAGTTGTACCTCACCCTCTTCATAAAGATGTATCTTTTCAGTCCAACTTCGGAACGGACCTCCAGATCCTAGATCCAGTCTTAGGGATGATGGACATTTCCTATGCTACTGCTTGGCAGCTGGGGAAGACACTAGCCCTGGCCGATCCTGCGTTCACAGCTGCTCTCTCCAGATTACGCACAACCATCCATAATGATGCAATCGAAGCTGCAAGGAAGGATGCCGCTGAGAAAATTCGAACTGGTCCCAAAATTTTGTCCAGCAAGTCGAGACTCTCGGTTTTGAGCGATGTGTCGTCACGCTCATCTTATTTCCCTAGGAGTGAAATCAAAACAGACATTGCTGATATTGTTGGTGCACTAAATAGCATCAATGCCGATGTCCACACAACAGGAACATCTTTCTCGACCAATCGCTGGAATCGCAAGCATCGTATAGTTGACAATAACTCAGATATCTTCAGTCTCAAATCGGAGCACATTTTCTATCAAATGTCCGCAAGCTCAAGATCTTCATCTCGCATCCATGCTGAGGCTACTGGTGGTGGCCCATACCACTATCATACTGTTCCTAACAATACCGACTATGCCATCATACAAGAATGGATTCTTGATAAATTGCATTTGTCTAGCGTTCCTGCCCACAATCTTCTCCCAGATCCATCATACGTTCCACCAGAGACGCTGCGATTCTTCTACGTCGATTCAAATTGGACTGATGCCATGATAGATGGTGCACTGAGTCTAGCGAACCACCTTACTGACGAGCCTGCCAAAGACTACACAAGATCTGCCTTGAAAGAAGTCCTCAACCGACACTTCTCAACGCCGACTGTTGGCGATTATCTCCAGCAAATGCCAGCATATGGTTTCATTCTCCGCTCTCAACTGCTGGTACAGTTTCCAGATCTCGCAATCAGCGCCGAGTTCGAGAATGGGCCACAGGCCGAAGAGAATGATCCTGAGTTCAAAGTGAAAGCTCCTATTCTTGTCCAAAGACGACTTGCTTCAGATATGATGCTAGTTTTGTTCGACCGGACGCCAGAACATCTCGCCAGTGTTACCTTCACACTGCCTGCACACCAACAGACATTTGTTGCAGCTTTTGCATTCAGTGACACGACTGACGAAGTTGAGGTGCACTACAAACGGGTTTATGCAACTGGCGCAGATAACCCTCTACCAGTCAGCGACCAAAAAGAACGACGAGAGCAGCTCCCCGTACCTGATTTCAAATTCGATAGATCAAGAATTTTTGATTGGGAAACTCGCACATTAAAAATCTTCGATTATGCCGACCTCGTACATCAAAACTTGGTAGTTTACATGCCAGAAGGCCAGTACAATACGAAAAAGCCGACTGCAGCTGTCTTTGCGCTTCAACTTAATGAACCAGTCTATACACTTGTCGTCACATCGAAACTGCCGAAGCGAGAGATTCCGACGAAAAGTTCAATTAAGGCCCATCACCAAAGAGGCAAAGAGTCGCTTACCCGATGGGACATGTTAGAACCACCACCCAGCTTTCGGTTCTTTCCTCCAAAGTTCCCTATAGAGAATCATAAGCCCAAGACCGCTCTGCCAGTGCCAATTAATACACCTACATTCAAACCTACCAGGCTTCCAACCATCCAAAAGAAAAAGCCCTCGAAGCAAAACACCTGGGTTGTCGTCGCGCCCAAAAGGCACGAAGATATTCCACCTTCCATCCCAGCACCACATCCAGTCTACGGACCCACAATAACATTCGGTGTCTTCCCCATCGGTTTTCCCAATGGAAGCGTGCCAACCAACAATCCTGTCCCCCTTGACCTGATCTTCTCCGTTATTGCCGACTCCAATATCAAAGCCTGGGACTTTCGAGTCACACACTTCGATCTCGCAATTCCATATGGTTCTTACACAGATGACTGCAAACGCCCAACAGTCGAGCTGCCTGATGACGCATTTCGTGCTCTTCTTCGCAGTGATGCACCCGAAGGTCCGGCACTGACAATGCTCTCTAACTCGCGATTCAATGTTCTACGGAAGCGATGGGATGACGAGGGAAAGTTGCTACACATAAGTATTGTACCACGATCGAGTTGGGGTGTTCGCATGCAAGGGTTCCACGAGGCTAGTTACTTGATGCCATTGACGCACGTGTACCCGTGGAAGGTACCAAAGGGGAAGAAATATCGATTCAAGGTTTTTATCTCGGCGTACATGAAAGAAAAGGGATGGGCTGCAGGAAAGGAAGAAACTAGGTTTGATTACGAATGTGTTGGGTTTATGGAGTCGCCTTGACAAATGGGGGCGAATTCAAGTAGTTTTGTATTTGATGGCAAATATATTATATGTTTTCTAATTCTACCATGGTGCTGATGTTTCCTCTGTCGTAAGCTCATCGATCTTCCTACTGGTAGACTCAGGGCGCTTATAAGCCTCACTATCCACCTCTGTTTCAGAGAGCTCGATATCGTCAATACTATTTTTAGTTATGAATTGGAAGTGGTCGAAAGACAGCTGGGTTCTCCTGGACAATCTTCAGTTTACTCGCGGCGGCAGCTGCCTCGGCCCGTTCGTTGTCCTCGGCTTGCGACGAAGGGATATTTGTGAGAAGATCCACTATATTCTTGATTGGGACCTCGACCTTGGGGAAACCAGATTCACGCTGTCCCTTCGAGTGAGCATTTGGTTTGGACTTCGGTTGTAGTTGGGGAGCGGTCGGTGGATGATTCACCTTGGACCTTTTAATGCGTTGTGCCCTGGTTGCAACCGATGTAGTGTTTGTTGACCGGAGTAAAGACGAGTTAGAATTCAATTCATAAATTATTGGTGCGTGCTTACTTGGGCCCTGCTTTGCATGCAAGATCTTTTGAATCGCTTAGTCAAGGACATTTGGGGCTTTTGATTCCTTTCTGAACTGGAGCACGAGCTGGGTGGCTGTGAAATTCGTCATGCCTGTCTCTTCTGGCAATCGCTTTCTGGTGAAATCTATTGCATAATCGCAGGACAAGCTAACATCATTATCGTCTGCGACGGTCGTGCATTCTTGATAAGTTGCTAATGTAGTTACCAAAGGAACGGAGGGCTTGTTGAAACTTGTGGGCGTGTGCTCATTGTAGGGGAGGGCAGCCTCACAGATTTCCACAAGCAAAAATTGTCATTTCATCGGCGATGAAAGTATGTACCCGAATTGCTTGACGTTTGGCATGAACGTACACGTGGCGAGATCACGAGAATATCCATCCCATGTAAAATCCAACATATCCATAGAATCAAGGGCAGCAGCGGTTGTTACGGCATGCATTTCGGCTGCATAACCCTACTGAATATGTTCGCAGAGCACGACCGCGAATTTTAAAAGTTGGTTATGTTTGTCTTGCATATCCCTGATGTTTTTCATGGAAACTCAGTCGTCAAGGAATATCAGGTCGTCAAGTAAGGATGTATGCGGTCCAGTACAAAATAGCATATGTAGGCTGGGCAGGGGTGTTACTTACAGGACTAGACTGGTTTCCCAAGAAGCGTCGCTCCAGTCTCATCTCACAAGACTTGAATGAACCCAAGAAGGATAACATTTGTTGGGGAACAATCGAGTGCTGGCCATTGTCACCATTTGGTGCCTCTACGAAGGACTTGGAAAATCTTATATACAGTCGAGAAAGGCCATCTGAGCTGGGCTTGCTAGAAACCTGTACAAATTTTACATTCAAATTTGGGAACACGATTTTGAATTCATCTTTGGAAGAAAATTCAGTAAAAGTTGAAGATGAAACATTCCTATATATTTGATTCATTCGTAAGTTTGCTTTCATAGCTACTGGTGATAGATTTCTCGCTATTCTCTGATCGAACTTCTAAATTTGAATCCCAACCTGCGTAGCACCTAGTCTGGAAGTTCAATTTACTCTCATACATCCACACATTAGCTAATCTCCACTTACAAAAAGGATTTGCACCTTACACACATACATATCCGAATGGGTGCACCATAATCAATGATTAGATTCTCCAAACAATCCCTCATGATGATTGAACTAAGGACAATTGGAACGCAAGTCATGAAGAGGTCAGGATGTACAGAGTCAACGAGCAAGTGTGCAGCAAGACTGACGATTTCAGTGATCGGTGGAAGCAAACAACAAAGAGAGAGGACAAGGAATGTTTTTAGTACAAGATAATGTTCATTACAGTGATGACTGGCTAAGAAATACACCCCGACATCGCCAAACCAACTTCTCTCCAGCGCCGAAGATAATCGCGACCCTCAGTCAATGACCCAATACCCAAACACTACATTAAGAGCAAGGAAGAATAGTCGAAGTCAATTGGCTTCCTCTGTGTCTTGGCAAACACAGAGTACTAACACCCAGCACCACGAGAAGGTTTGACTTTTGTTGAGCACCCTACACTGGTTGATTAGCAAACAACAAATGCAAAATCCACGTACTTAAATTAAAGCCAGCTAGCCAAAGCCCAGCCCGCGAATGCAGCCGAAGCTACCAAAGCCCCTCCAACCACGAGCCTCGAGACCCAAGAGCGAGCCACACTCTTTTCCTTCACCTCCTCCTCAGGCCAGGCTCCCGGAATCGAAGGTGTCGTATCGTTGTTGTTGATGTTGATGTCGGTGGTATCGTCGGTGGCGAGGGCGAATGGGAAGATCTCATCCACGGAGATGTCATCAATCTCGGTGGTGGACGGAGGAAGTGGCACTTGTCGGCAAGCGGCTTGTTCGTATGCTGGAGTTCGGTCTGTTGTAAGTGGTACAGGTGAAGAGACGAATGGATCAGTAAGGTCAACGGCAAAGACATCAGAAAGGGTGGAATCGGAGAGAACAGACTGAGAATTCTCAACTTGGCCATAGCAGTGCAAGCAATCTTCCACTGGAAGATGGCAGACTGGACCGTCTGTGAAAAGGTGAGGAGGGGGGAACTGAAAGAAAGGAGGCAGATCAAACTTGAAGCAAGGAGAAATGACAGGTACCAGATCACTTGAATGAGACACTTCGCTCATTCCTGATACAGATTCAAGGGAATATTCAGTTCCATCAAATGAAGTCTCACTCTTAACGACTCGCCTGGTATAACGCACAGGAACCTCATCCGGCAATGAAAACTTCATGCACGGTGATACAATTGGGACGAGATCGCTGGAGTGAGAAAATTCACTGCAGGACTCGTCAGAGACAAGAGAATACTCAGTGCCGGAGAAGGAAGTCTCAGACCTAGTAACTTGCCGAGCTCGAAAACGTGGCAACTGTCCACGTTCGAGATCTTCAACCACCCCCTTGAGGTGATCTGCAAGCGGATGTCTGCGCTCAACAATGACAGGGATGAAGGAAAAGGAAGACAGATTCTCCTCGCTCGCATCTGAGCTTTCAGATGGAGGGAAGTAAATGCCAAGCGAAGCAGCTTGCTCGCGAGCAGATAAAACAAGATTGGAAGAAGTAGAGTCGAATTGAAAGAAACTGGAAGAAGGGGAAGCAGGAATGGATTGAAAAGACTCCTCGACTTCCAGACCTGAGCTGTCAGAGTCTGGAAAGAAGTCCTTTCGGAGAGCAGCTTGCTCTCGCAAAGACAGAGAAACAAAGGGAAGGGGGGAAAGGGGAGGCATGGGAATGTCCTCAGAGTTAGTAGCAGATAGAACTCTATCTGATACTAACTCTGAATTCTGAGAAACCTCAGGAATGACGGCAAGGAAAGGGTCAGCACAAGCAAAGGAAGAATCAAAAGACGAAACGGAAGAGGAGGAGGGGAAAATGGCAGAATCATCAAGATCCACTGGATCATGAGGATACAAGGCATTAACTTCCTTGGCCAAAGCACGAAGCTCTACTTGAGACATCGGCTTGGGAACAGCAGGACGGGGAAGGGGAGCAGCAAAGAAAGAATCCTCGAGATCTACTGGATCATGGGGATAAATGGCATTAACTTCCTCAGCCAGAGCACGCAACTCAGCTCGAGAGCGTGATGGCATGGATACCAAAGAAACAGGACCAACAGGACGAGAACGACGAAGAACTACTCTTCGCCGCCCCGCAACAAAGGAAACAGGAGAATATACATGCCGACCACACTCAACCACGGCTCTGTCCAGGGGGGAGCTAGTCGAGAGGTTGTGGAGGAATCGTGATTTCGAAGGAGTTTCAGCAGTGGCCCGGTCGCGGAGGTAGACGGAGTTGCTCGAGGTTGAGGTGTGGGACATGAACCCACTACCACCAGAGGTGGCAGACGCAGAGAAAGGTTGATTGCTGTTAAGCATTGTAAGGTAGTCAAAAGAGATGTACAGAAGCACGAAAAAGAAAAAGAGAAACCTTTCAAAGTTCGGGGGGAATCCAGGCTGATATATCCATCTTTAGCACTATGTGTTAGTGCAATCATTCAACTTGCCCAGGACGAATTTGGGTTTCATCTGTTGAGCTTGCATTGAGCTTGACATAGCTGAAATCACCAAAAAGGTATAGAGAGAGTTAGTGATTGCATTGATGGGAAGCCTATGACGAGCTTAAGAGTATCTAACTCGTAGACCATGACGATATACAAGAGCTCGCGTAAAGAGCCATGGTGGAGAGCCTCCTATTCCAAGTTGAGATAGACCCGGGGAGTTCTGCTCGAGTAGAGCAGTGAGTGATAGAATTGGTAAGAGTTCAGTAATACTTGAGGTCTCTTGGGTTTTGATGTAGTTGCAAGTAAATTCTGAAGCGGATTGAACAATAAATACCTTACCTAGGTATTGTTATGAAGTTTGAAAATCGCGTGCGGTGTCTCACTCCTTCTTCAACAGGTGGTGAAAATGAGGAAACCCATCTACCACTCAATCCATCAACATCAGGGCAACGATCCATCTCCAGAAGCTGGAATTATCAACTTGATCACTTTGCAAATCCTTCTTCACTTGACCGGAATTTGAGGCTAAATATCAGTTCACACGACACGACACGTTGAAATGCCTTGCCAGCAACATTACGCGATCGCGCACTCGACAAGAAGATGTAATCAAGGAGAATATCGACGCGATACTTGAATTACAGATATAGGGCGGAACATACCAGCAAGATCAGGAACCATGTACAATCGAGGAAAAGGTTTGGGACTGGAATCGATCTGTCATTAGCATCGCAAAATCTGCAACTCACTGTTGGCACTTCGTCGTAATAAACCATAATAATGATAAATCCCAGGTCCAATACAATGCTACAACACACATGAGGGACGAAAGGCAACTGCATCACAGTGTATAAGATTCATCCTGCCACATCAGGTGTGCGAAATCTTAGCACAAGAGACGAAGACGTCTTCATAAAACACCAGCCAAAGACGCCCCTCAAATATGAGCGACATGCAGGTTTTCCGGAAATTGTGAAGAAATTGACACAAGGCAGATCATTCGAGACTTCCAAACTGTTCTTTATAGCAAGCTTCGATGTGCGAAAAGTGCAGACGTGCCTGGAAGGTTCCATACACAAATTTGCAGTGCAAAAGCAGACTTATGACAACACGCTACCTAGCCAGTGAGCCTAGGCTTTGCATTGATAATTTTGGATAGGAATTGGAAGTGACTCGAGATGAAAGCCAGTAAAAAGTCCCACGATCTGAATCGCATTGATAAACACAAGGCAGAACACCTAGAAGTCTGGCATCCTGGCAGAAGTTTATTCGGTGACAGCGACCGAAACAGGATATGAGATGATGTTCGCAGATCAACAGGCGCCGGCGTACAAAATATGGATTTATGGCGCTGAATCGCTGAATGGAACATACTTCGTGACAAGATATGGAGCCATGAATCAACTTTCGGGGGACAAAAATACTTCAATCCTCTTGGAACGAATTATAATGGACTGATCAGGAGGCAAATATTTATTTGCAAGCCAAGAGACGGGGTTGAAATATGTCTTTTCATCTATATGCATGCCTGTAGTCCTAACGAAGTAGCAGATACAAGGCTAGATCACACTATCTTCTTCCAGAGACGAGGTCTATGTATAGCAGAAGCAAATCACCTCGATTTGATCGAGAGTGGTGCAAGTATTATGCTCCAACTCCGTGGGAAAGGATTCGATATGGCCAACAAGCGAAGGCAGCATTCTTGAGCATGATTTCCAACGCCTTCGTATCGCAAAATGCTATCGGTTCTACTCTTCCTATCTACGGTCTCATCTTCTGATGGCTCGCAAAGGGGAAACTGCAAATACGTTCGGCTGAATTCTGGAAGAAGGGCCGGAGAGTGTACCGCCATGCACTTGAAGGTGCCTAGACGCACAGGGATCATTATGAATGGATATTTAAGTCTTCAAGCACCGTAAGGCTGGCATTGTAACGACAAAGATTCTACACTGCCATAAGCTAAGCGAGCGGGCTCATAGAGTTGATGATAGCCAGCTAATTTTGTGGTACATCAAGATACTGATCAGCCTACGACGACAAAGTAAGCGTCATCGATCTCAGAGCCTCCTATGCCATGCAACTTGTAAAAGCAAAGAAAGTTTCCAAGAAAATAGCATTTCAAACCAGGAAACTGGTAGAAAAAACAACAGCCTGATCTTACTCGGTAGTGAGGCGGACCCGGAGAACTTTCACAAAGCCGAGACAATTGGAGTCAGCTAGAGTATGCAAAACACAATGGCGTGACGCAGGCGTAAGCAGCAATGAGGAGTGTTAGACGGAAGAAGGATGGTTTCTGAGACCCCAATGCAAAATCTGCAAGGTACAAGCAGCAAACTCTCCAGTTAGAAACCCTGCAGTTATCTCCAATCAATTCATTCAGGCAGGAGATATCTCCATGATGAAAGAGATGGTGCGAATAAAGTAGCGTGATCGACTCTATATCAAGGCAACAATAGGTAAAGAAGACATCGAGATCTACTTGGGAGTTGCAAAAGCAAATAGGCATTTCCACCAAGTCTCCCGTCCACTATCAGATCGGACGAATCAGCAAGGATGATTGTCTGGTAGGCACACTTTCAAATCTTGGAGCGATCTTGAGGCTTAATCTCACCCACGCGGGATTTTCAGACATCTTCAAGTCTCAAACAATTGCTGCAAGCCCCTTTCTTGAAACGAACCTAAACGACATGGAGAACCGAGAATGGAAGGTGGTTGTTGAAATCCCATCCTAAGCAAGCCTAAATGAGGTGTTTGCAGTTTCACGGCAAAATGGCATGTATCTATCACGCGGCCAGCCCAATACAGCTTCAATTGCAGGAAACATCTCGAAATAGGTTGATTGAAATCAGCTGGGAGTAGTCATTTGAAACATTTCGCTCAAGCCACAGATCGATGGGTGGCTGGGAGAAAACACACAAGTTACACAAACATTGAAGTTATGATTGACTCACCGACATTGCTTCTTCAGCAGTCATCTCGACATGTTGTCGATAAGCTGGCTTGATGCCACTATTCGGAGCTGGTCAACACGAGGAAGATGATCTGACGTTTGCTGAGTAGAGGGGGTTATGAAATATTGGACAACAAGCAGATGAGGGACTTCTCGACATTGCTCAGCCTCGTATCTTTCCGCCATCATGTTGAAGATGCCCAACTTTGTTATGGAGGCGGCTTTTTCACGTATTGTCGGTGCGTAGGCGGCGTCAAGGATAGAAAATGCTCAAACGATGAAGATTGGATACTTCTCCACAGAAGGAAGTAGTTTCATGCAGAGATCATGCAGAGAAGTCAGGAGAAGATCTTCTAGAAGTGAGCTAGAAGGACACTAGAAGGTGAGAGGTGAGATGATGGGGGGCTATGTCTCGAATAGGAGGGAACAGGCGTGAGTAGAAGGGTGAGCAGACAGGCACGAGTGGACAGAAGCTATCGAATAGGGTCGAACCTAAACACTAGGAAGAACTCCAAAGAAAGGGGGGTTCACCCATCTCTCACGCATCCCTTACACATCTCACCCAACTCTCACCCATCTTCTCACCCAAACCTCATCTGGCCATGGAACAATGGGATTTTGCAAACCCGGCGAGTCCGACTCTCCCCTGCAAATGTGTGTCCTTCAAGGTTGATTCCCCTGTTCTAGTGCATCAACTTCCCTGCCATCTAGATATCTGGAAGCCATCTTCCCCGCCCTTTCATGCATCAGAGATTTTGAGGTCACGTGCAAGACCGTGGGGGTTGAATGGGATCAGCAATTGGGACACGGCAGAGGAAGAAAAGGCCAAGCAAGGCAGGGCGAGACAAGGCAAGAGAAGGCAAAGCTCTCTCAACCTTACACCTTACCACTCATACCTTACCAGCACCACCACTATTGTACCTCCCGTATCGTTGACGTTACCCGGGACCGATAAGGAGTGAGATCCGAAATCTTCTCTTCTGTTTCTTTGTTCCAGCATGCAACCTTCTCCTTCTTTATATATATAAGTGCTCTGTCCACATTGTTTCTAGACGCCCTCGAACAAATGAATTCAAGCACGCGTCTGCCGTTATCCCCGCTCATCAGCTCATGGGAACCATCAAGATATGCCACCACGGATCCGTACCGTCGAAGGTTCATGTTGGGGATGCAAGGAACGCAGGGTGATTTGCGACTTGACTGTCCCTGCATGCGACAAGTGTGTGAAGGTTGGGCGACGATGCGACTATGGCAAGGTGCGACTCCGTTGGACTGATTGTGTCGCCAGTCGAGGCCGTTTGGCTGGCAAGAAGATACCACTTTACCAATCCCAACCACCGATGCAGATGCAGAAGCAAATGCAAATGCAAATGCAGATCATCACAGCACCAGTGTTGAAGAAAACCAATGACCAGCATATGCTCTACTTCGAGAAAGAACTCCTCCCTCGATTCAACATATCCAACGCCATGACTCCTCTCGACCTCAAGCTCCTCTCGAAAGACCCCATTCTGCTCCAGTCAGTAATTGCCGTCGCAAATGCACATGCGGCGTATCGAAGCGCAAACGAGAGCTCTTTGTCTCTGGCGCGTATACAGGATCGCAATAATGCTTTGAAGCTATTCCGCCAACACCTGATGGGCTCCCATACCAACGAAACGAGCAGCTCGCTATTCATCGCGAATGTCCTCCTCTGCATACTCGACGGGATCGTTGAACCTTTGACGGAAAGTTCGGCGGTTTCCGCGCATCTGGTGGGAGGAAAAGCAATACTCAAACAATGGACCAACATGCGGGAGATTTTGCACTTAAAGAACGAACTTCCCGTACTTATGCTGTCCATATTCGCCACTATGGATCTCACACATGCCATGTTAATTGGAGATGACCCATATTTCGATGCGACTTCTTGGTCGGAATTTGGCGATTGTGAAGCCTGGTGGGGAAATGTAGCTCCGGATGATGACTTCTTGAGGACCATGGCTATCATATCGCAGCTTTCGGCTCTTGGTCACGAAGCTCGCAATTTTCGAAGTACTGCTTCCATTGGCATTTTATTCTCGATTCAGACTGCTCTCGAGACACCACCAGTGAAGCAATTAGATGTCAAGCCAACTGCCGAGCAGGCTGGGTGGACGGCTTTCTGTGCAACTTATCGTTTTGCTGCTTCGGTGTATCTTTTCAGAGCACTTAGCGCTTTGGATGTGGATCACCAACTTGTTCAAAAGGCTGTGTCGGAGTGTATGGAAATCATCGCCGGCAAGGACCTCACTGACAAACTCCATCATTGTATCCTCTTTCCTGTTCTCATCATTGGGACGCACTGTCTTCATGAGGAGCAACGAGGTGCAATTCGCAGGAGTCTTGCACGAACATCAAAGTGGCTGTCTTTCGAGGCTTTAAGGTCTATGGAGACGTTTCTTGAGAAGCGGTGGATGGAGTTAGATACTTCGGAGGCGATGAGAACTTCAAATTGGTGGAAGTTTTATATTGAGATTGCTCATGTGACGTGTTTGTTTTGAACAAGCATCTTTGGGGTTGAGATATCCTAGATGGTTTTCAATGAGCATGTTCGGTGCAATATGTACTGTACAGGAGGAGAGTGCAAGCTTCATGAATATTGTAAAGATATCAGGTCGCTAAAAGCAAATAAGGCGGATTCGCGCAAACTCAATACGGAGAAGGGTTGGAAGGATATAAGTTTTGCAAGCCGATAGAATCAAATGGCCGGAACAGCATGCTCAATCGAGCATATGCAGGTTGGATTAGGGATGAGGATGGAAGGAAGGAAATGGGGGGATTTATCATGAAGCGTATACCCATGTTCAGCGATTCTAGGTACGGTACGGACACAATTATTTTGGCGTTTGGACAGTTGTGTAACCCTAACTATCATAGCGGTACGTATGCTTGACTGGTCAGTACAAGGCTTTGATGTTAGAGTATATATATTGAACTATTCTTCTCTGATTCGCCTTCCTAGTTGTGTGTACAATCATTTTCATTCATGCACAACACATTTCGGAGATATTCCTGACTACCTATTTCACTGCATGCAATTTCATATAACATGGGACGATACCTTACATTGACCAAGAGAGATAGCTCTTATAGCATCTAGCTGCACCAGCTCTTGATTGCTCATGATTGGTTTCATTGATACAGTGCGAATGGTGCTGTATGCATGCATGCAGGTCATTTCTTCTTTACCCCATTCTTGAGTTCCTCCTCTTACAGAATCCATGGCCGGCAGTCAATAGCTGTGTAACGTACGTACGCACGCAACGGACACTTGCGCATTGGTACAGTATCACATTGTACGATTTGTACGTTACCTTGTTTACTCGAAGTACGGAATGGATTCCACTGCCCAACTGGAGAATATGGCCTTATCAATTGCCTATTTGGGACCAGTCTTCCCTCCGTTCACCAATCAGCTCTTTCAGCCTCAAGTCAGAGCACAATCTCACAGCTTGGATAGGATAAGATGAGCGATAAGAAGCCACTTTTGACTGAGCAACACAAGGCATGTGAGTTGATTTACCTAAGATACTGCAGAGAGAGACCTTGGTGAGCTCGACTTTGAGTTCACTGCTTGATGTTTTGTATTCTCTTTTACATTTGACGCATTCTTTTCGTGGTTGTCCAATGATACCGCCAGCCTCTTTTGGTTCTAACAGTGCGTTTTGATCTAGATTTAGAGACACGGCCGTGTTCATCATGACGGCTTTAGCTTCAGGTGTCTTGAAGGCTTGGGAGTCATGTGATTTAACTGATACTGTAAGTTCAATGTGAGATGGCAGTAGTTGTAAGGTAGTTGCTGCTATGTTTATATTTCTTAAGCATGAGCAAACTCTCCTGAACGCTTTCTACTTTCAATTGATACTCTCGTACTCCCAACGCTCAAAAACAAACACTAATACACCACCTAGCTCTTCGTCCTAATATGCACCGTCCTCTGCTGGCCCATAATCCCCGCCGTCGGGCTCGCCTACTCAGGCTACAGCCACCGCCTGAACTCCATGGCGGCTTTCATCCCCTCCCTCCTCGTCATCGCATGCTGCTCCATCCAGTGGTTCGTGGTCGGCTACACGCTCGCGTACGGTGACGGCGGCGGCATCATTGGTGATCTGAAGTATGCGTTTCATCACGGTGTTTTGGCCGATCCCGTCGGCACGATTCCTGCTATCTTGTTCAGCGAGTTTCAATTGGTTTTTGAGGCTACGGTTTGTGCGATCGCTGTTGGAGGGTTCTGTGAGAGGGGGAGGACAGTGGCGATTGTGCCATTTATCTTCGTAAGTTGACTAACTACTCCTCTCCATGTTTCTCGCTTAATTCCTAAATACTAATTCTGTACACAGATGTGGTCGACATTCATCTACTGCCCCCTAGCCCATATGGTCTGGTCCGAAAACGGCTTCCTCTCCCGCCTCGGCGTCCTCGATTTTGCAGGCGGAACACCAGTTCACATCTGCTCCGGTGCTACCGCAACAGCCCTCTCCATCTACCTCTCGTACCCACTGTTCCGCTCTCGTCGCTCCACCCTTCGCACGCCCTCCCACCTCAAACTCCACCGCCCAGGGAATAGTATGTCCCAACTCCTGGCACTCGTCATCATCTGGAATGCCTGGCTCGCTTTCGACGCTGGCACGACGCTCGCGTTGAACTTCAAGAGTATCATGGCCATGTGCGTTACGAACTTGTGCGCCTCGGCTGGCGCGCTGACTTGGGCAGGGCTGACGTACTACGAGACGGGGCGGTGGTCGCTGGACTCTACATTCATGGGCGCCATCGCGGGTCTGGTGATGATCACCCCCGCGGCGGGGTTCATTGACCTCCCGACTTCATTCGCATTTGGTGTTCTAGGTGCAACGGTATGTCGACAGGCTTTACGGCTCAAGTCGACTAAATTGGCTGCGAGGTGGCGATGGGTCGATAATGGCGATACGTTCGCTACGCACTGCGTTGGTGGGGTCTTAGGGACGCTTTGCACGGGGTTGTTTGCTAGACAGGAGGTCGCGGCGTATGATGGGTGGACGGAGGTAAGGGGCGGTGCGGTCTTCGATGGGAACTGGGGTCAAGTCGGTGTGCAGTTACTTGAGGCGTGCGTGGGGTTCGTGTGGAGCTTCGTGGGGACTTATGCAATTGTTGCGTTGATTGATTGTGTGCCTGGGTTAGAGGTTTTGGCAACTGATGAGTGAGTGCTTTTCCTTCTCTTGTGTTTTTCTGAGGCATGTTTGAGTCTGCAGAGTGGATTGGTTGCTGACTTGATGTAGTGATATCATGATGGGTATGGATGCTGCTGAGATGGAAGAGACGTTTGATGGGCCGCAGGAAGACTATAGTCCTCAGGATTGGTTCGAGCAGCCTAGTCCTTTGGATTCTTCGGAGTGATGTGCAAAGAAGGGCTAAAGAGGCGAGAGTTGGTTTAGCGAGGTTTCGTGTTGAGCTAAGTAAGATACACACTTACACATAAGCAGGTTGTGGTCATTCAGCAACTAAGAACATTTGAGGTGTTAATGTAAAATGGGAGGTCGTTTTTGTCAATAAATTAACCGAAATGTATAATGTCGAAGTGTACAGCTGCTTGGTTCGTCTCAATATAGTCCGGGCCATTTTAAGACTACTCATGACTAGCCTCTCAACGCCTTGCTAGCATTAAGGCCCTAGAAGCTTTGAACTCAAATGAATAACTAGTTTGCCCTAACACACCTGCCCACTATCTCGTGGCTGCAGTTTTTTTCTAGAAAACACGCATCTCATCCTACAGGACTCGAGACGCCTTCCATCCTTCCTTAGCACCATCCTCATCTAGACTGCCGATCAGCCACGAAGCAACTTGACGTTGCCCTATCTTGCACACGCACACATTCTACCAGGTAGAGTTGTACCTAAGCTCTCGTATCTCGAATCCTCCCCCTTCCAACTTCAAACACGCACACGTGATACCCCTGTCTCCACCAGCTCATCCATACCACCCCATACTCACCCAAGCGAATTCTGGCCCGAATAGCATCCCAATCCAGCTAGCGCACCAACAACATGGGGCGAGCGCCTTATGCAATGGAGCGTAAAACCTAACCAATGATTGAATTTGATAGCATCGTTGCATATGAACTGCACTTGTATGGAGGGTACACTCGTGGCCGGATTGGCTAGGTCCAACACGGTAATTCTTTCCCTTGGGAATCGGAGGCTTCAAAGCTGCCTGCAGTTTGTGAAAGTTGGGATTCTAATTCGGAATGTGGGGTTGCAGTGCAGTGCAAAAATGGTGTTGGTGATTGGATTGGATGAAGAGCTTAATACTTATGGTGAGTTGGTGTATGAAGCTTGGTACAGTACATACGGCATACATTTGAGCTGAGCTAGTGACTGATATCTATCCGACTTTGGAGCTTGTGAAGCTTTTAGGAGCAGAAGGGAGGAACCGAACACGCCAAACTCTTTCTTCTAGCATCAAGACAGGAGTCAGGATGGGACGAAGGCGGAGTGGCTGTTACCGACGGGCAGATAACTCTGCTTGAGAGACACAACGGTACGGCACCGCAGAACACCCCCTCACCCCATATCCAACATATTCTATCGGCAAGGGTCTGCGGGAGTGGAGAGTGGTGGTGGTGGTGGTGGTACAGCACTACTTTCGAGCACCTATTGTTTTCGGTACCAATGCTTTATCTTTATGGCAATCTAGCAATCTACCTATCTACCATGGTATCTTTGGGGGAAGAAGGGGATCGGGTTTCCTGATAAAGAGAAGTGCTATCGCTCATCTCATTCTTAGTTTATTATATCTTGATTTGTGGTTTACTTGCTGCTGCATTCTTGTTTAGATGCACTGCTCTGTACTATACCTTCACAAACCCACTGCTCCTCTGTTTACTGGCTACATCTAACTTGTCTGTATTGTTCGATTTGGTGCTTCTATTTATCATCGTTTGCAATTGGGTATTTGCCGTGCTGCACCGCCGTAGATCAAAGTGCCGTTCTCCATTGCTCGGCACACAGTACTACTGTATTGTACTCCCAGTCAAAGTCGTCCTTTCTGTTGTACAAAGGTACAAGCAAGGAGATTGGTTCTCACCAGTAAGATTACCTACCTTGGTTGGGCATATCACGTGCCTTGTCTCAACAGCTGAATTCAGCCTCAAAAGGTCTTGAGTCTCAATCATACATCGACACACTCATCGTCGTCGTCGTCGTTGTCTACTGGGGAGAGGTTGTGGTGATCCAGTTCGTTAAAACTCGTTGTTCACCATCGACTACGCATCGCGGCACTCCATCAACAGAGCTCTACTTCAACGGCTCAAACCCCCTTTTAATCGAGCCCCTCCTCAACTACCACCAAAATGGACACCTCCTCCCTCTCCAAACACACCTCCACTCCTCCCCCCACCGACATCGAGAAAGACACCCATCCTTACGCCTCAGGCACGACACATGAACTTGACTCCCTCACAGTCCTAGGATACACGCCCGAGCTACGTCGCAATCGATCGCTCTTCACATTACTCTTCCAAACGCTTGCTATTGCTGCTATTCCCTTTGGCGAGGGTGGACCGTTCATTGTTGCTATCTTTGGTGGTGGGCAGTTGAGCATTTTCGTAGGATGGCTGATGGTGCTTGTGCTGGATGAGTGTGTTGCGTTGAGCTTGGGGGAGTTGGCGAGTCGGTATCCAACTAGTGCTGGGCCTTACTGTGAGTTCTCTTTGTTTCTCTATCACGAGTTTGAGATGTACGCGTAATTTTGGATCGGCATGTGAATAGTCTTGTACAACTGGAGATCTTTAGTTGAGATGCACCTGACTAGTCTTGTGCATTCAAATTCTCGTATCACGATCAAGTCCTTCCGAGCTCTGCTAATCCGTCCCCAGATTGGTCCTTCCAAATCGCCAAGTCGAATAAAACAGTCCTCTCCTTTATCACGGGTTGGATCTGGCTCATTGGCAACTGGACCATCACTCTTTCTGTGAATTTCGGCTTTGCATCGCTCGTCGCGGCTACCATCTCTATCTATCATGAAGACTTCGTTGCGACTAGCTGGCAATTGCTACTCATTTTCTTTGCTATTTGTTTGATCACGTTGGTGATTTGTACTTTTGGAAATAACTTTTTGCCGATGGTTGATAGTGAGTAATGAACATTCTAATTTCTCATGATAAGCAAGACCTTGGCAGGGTCGCGTATACTAGATCGATACAATGCTAATATTATCTAGCTATATGTGCTGCATGGACAGCAGTATCGATCCTCGTCATCTTGATCGCTCTCTCTGTGAAAGCAGAAGCAGGTCGACATAGTGCAGCTTATGCACTCGGTCACTATGACACCAGTTTTGCAGGATGGGGTAAGTCATTCCCTCCTCATATACAAAGAACTGTCTAACACACCTTTTCCAACCATAGGCGGATTCACATTCTTCATCGGCCTCCTACCAGCCGCATACACCTTCTCCGCAATCGGCATGATCGCCTCAATGGCCGAAGAAGTCGACGACCCCGCCATCAAAGTGCCCCGCGCAATGTCCCTCTGTGTTCCCATCGGCGGTCTCGCAGGCCTCTTCTTCATCCTCCCTATCTGCGTCACCATGCCTCCTCTCGAAGACGTCATCACAGCCCCCGCTGCCCAAGCCATTCCCTATATCTTCCACGTCGTGATGGGCACTCCGGGCGGTGGTCTTGCTCTCACTTTCCTCGTCCTCGCCGTCACCATGTTTTGCTCCATCTCTATCACGGTCGCGGCATCGCGGTGCACATGGGCGTTCGCAAGAGATGATGCCATTCCTGGCGCCAAGTTCTTCGCGAAAGTCAACCCCACGCTTAAAATCCCCATGAATGCCCTCATCCTCGTGACAATCGTGGAAATGCTCCTTGGCCTCATCAACCTCGGCTCCACCTCCGCATTCACGGCCTTTGTGTCCGTGGGTGTGATCGCACTATCTGTCTCATATGCCATCCCGATCGCGCTGTCTTTGCTGTGGAATAAGCGAGTGGAGGTCAGCCAGGCGAAGTGGAACTGTGGGCGAGTTGTGGGACCGATCGTCAACGTCGTGGCATTGTGCTGGATTGCGTTTGAGGTCGTCTTGTTTAGCATGCCGACTGCGTTGCCGGTCACGGCGATTAGTATGAATTATGCAAGTGTGGTGTTGGTGGGGTTCATGGCGATGAGCGCAGGGTGGTATTTTGCTTATGCGAGGAAGGGTGAGTTGGATTATTTCTTTCTCTTTTCACATAAAGGTCATTTGGTCATTAGGGGCAACAGCTAACTCAAAAAAGTTTACAAAGGACCTCCAGCTTCTGATGGGTTGTAAAATATTACCTAAGTGCTTGGACATACGTTCCAAGGAAATCTGTCGAGCGTTGAGAGAGCTCGAGTCGTGATAGTGAACAACGTAAGCGAGGACTTACTTTACGAAGTGGAATACATGGAATTGTAGGCTGAAGAGAGGAGAAAATACCCATTGGATTTGTACAATCGTACTGCGTTTTCTATTTCATTTCCAAATATTAACAAATTCTAAGCAACCATACTTTGCGATACTACGAGTGTGTGCTTTCTCGTCAGATACCTGAGAATACAGCGTCTCAATTCAGTTGAATACCTAACTCAATCCATGTTTCATCATTGCCATCTCTAAGGATATATGAAGGATAAGGAATGAATAATCTTTGATAAGCGAGATTCTGGTGCGAAATAAAGTTTAGTCCATACTGGCTTGGAAGCAGAAGAAATGGGTGTCCATAACTTTTCGAGACGTGAGTAGCTAGTCCTCAACCGGGCCGTGAACACTCTGAAAAAATTCACATAGTTAAAAAACAAGAGTCAATTTCATGCTACTTCATCACACTCCCTATCTTCAGTCTTCCACCCTTCATCGTCCTCCTTAAACCCACCAGGCATACTCCCTTTGCATAATCCTTCCACCTCTACCCTTTTCCTGCTCTTGGCCAATAAACCTTCCCCTTTAATGGAATCTTGGACATCGACAGCAGTAACGGAGGAGTGGGACCCATGACTACGATTCCGCGGTTTGCGACTGTCGAGTTTTTGCTGGACTTTGAGGAAATCGCGGAAGTAAGGGCTTTGTGATTCATGTCGGTGATCTAGTTCTCGGTGGCTTGGTCCCTGGCGGTCTGGTTCCTGCTGGTCTTTATCCAATGCAGTTTTGATTTCGTTTACATGTACATCCTGTGATTGTGATGGTTGGCTTACATTCCCAGCGATTGTGTTTTGTGATGTACTCCTGCTTTGGGCTGCATTCTCCTCATACTCTTCAATTCTCCCTACACCATCTCCAGTGGCTTGCAGCAACTCCCCACTTCGCACGGATGAATTTTCGATACTATCAAGATCTTGATCCATGTTGATCTCACCATTCTTCAAAGTCGCAGCCATCCCTTCTTCACAAGTGGCGGACCGACGATCTGCATCAGCATGCGATATTGCCCCAACAGTCATAGAAGCAACCGTAGTACTCAGAGTGACACTGCTGTCAGCATCGCTCAAAAGATTATCAGGCGTGCTTGATCTTGATTGAGGAAACTGACATGGCAAGTGTATATGAGGTGAAGTTTGTTGCTTGTCTATTGGAGTGCGTGTTTGAGCCTTGTTCAAAGCCAAAGCGGTTGTAAGGCCAGGGGGTGGATGAGGTGCGCAGTTGCTTGAAGATGTGATTACTACAGGCTGGCGTTGGTAGTCTTCTTGTTTCAGGTTCTTGTTCTGATTCGAGAGTAGTGAGCTTAGGCTGCCGGTCTTGAAATTCTTGTGTTTCGGTGATGAAATTGTTGTTGCATTGTTTCCTTTGGTGGGTGTGCTTTCAAGAGGTGCTGTACGTAACTCTAGATCTGCTCTCCCATTTGAGGAGTGAGAATCACTCATTAGGTTGCTCATGCCAACTTGTTCACAATCCTGCTGCCCTCCACAAATTTCGCCTCTCAATCCTTCCTCCTTACAAAGCGAGTCTTTCCCCTCGATTCTAGCAATCTTCACTGATGTATTTCCCACTCTAAGTTGGCCGCATAGGGAACCATCGACATTTATAATATTCGCTGATCTCACTTTAGTCTCATGCATTTTTGCTAAGCTCTCTTGAGATTCATCTCGCTTTACAGTGTTGTTGTGAGGTGCTGGCTTACCTGCTGTCCATCAGCATTTATGAATCGCTATGAGGTGGGTGCCTTTGGGCTTGGGGTCTCTCACGTGGAACTATGCGTGTTTGAACTTTTATTTTTGTGTTCCGATGTTGCTGTTTGCTAGAGCTCCCCTGTTAGTTTCATTGAAATTTGATTAGTAAGGTATAGACATACCTTTGAGTCGGCAAATCTCCTTCCTTCCAGGGTCCATCACTCAGCTGAGTCCGAGGCCGATTGAGATCCCATTCCTCCTTTCGTCCACCTTTAGTTTCTCGTTCAATGCAGCGTATCTGATCTATATGCTGCCAAACCGATTCAGAAGTAGGAAGCGTGACTTGTAAATTGTAAGTCTTCGTCCTATGGTCGTAACCAAGCCTTTCACCACCACTGATCCCCATACCGCCGCGACTTGCATTACCAGAGAAAACATCATTGAGACCCGTTTCGTCGAACGAAGAGCGCTGAGATAGAGCGAGACGACCTTGTGATTGTATTCGCATCTGACTGGGTCCAGGATCGCGGAGGTGCAGGTCAGGCAAGATGATCGAGTTTGGACGCCAAGGAGTCAATGGTCCATTAGATGGCGTTGGAGCCGCATATGACCCATTATCTAATGCAACACCATCGCTTTGATTATTCACTAAACCCAGCGCTTGTGCTACAAGTTCTGTCTGCTCATCAGTGGCAGTTGGCTGCTGCCCGTACTGTGGACCTCGCTTATGCCCCTCTTCCCCATGGGAGCTCCATTCCCCTGCACTTGCGTTTCTCTGCGCAGTTTCTCTCGTTCGTACCTGAACTGCTTGTTGATTGTGGTTAGGTCTATCATTAGACTCAACCACCGCATACGTCTCATGAGAAGAATTAGGCGATGGATCGATAGTACTAAGCGACGTTGGCGAATCTTCGGGTTTAAACTTCCTTCTATCATTAGCCTTCGGTGGTCGTCCACTGACCCTTTTCCCGAGAGATGGTACTGGTTTTCTAAGCAGAGGAGATGAGCGGGGTGGGATATCTGGATATGCGAAATTGTGTGCGAGGTCTCGGATTTCCAAGTCACGGCGTGGTTGATGATGTGAATTTGAGTACGCGTAAGGGTTGTTTCCAAATTGAGTTGAATGTGGATTAGCTTGCATACTGCTTCGCTGCTGTCGCTGCCTTCGCTGCAATCCTGGCATTCCCTCGTCAGGAAATGCATTCCCAGGATGAGAAGATGCTGTCCTGGCTTTCGGTGGTACAGTTGGGTCGGTAGCGAGACCAGCTCTGCCATTCGCCAACGACCTACTTACGGGACCTGGATCTCTCGCTTCCTGAGGTCGTGACTGCGAGGCTCTCTGTTGTTGAGCCTGCGAAGACGAGCCTTGCAAGTTCTGTGCTCTAACAATCCTTGTGGCATTGTCATATCGTGCTGCGCCATTACTTCTCATGCCATCTCTAACGTCCTCGCTAATCTGGGCAGATTCATTGATAGGTCTTGCTTGGGCCGTTTGAGCCTGAGTCTGAGATGGCATTTGTCTGCTCCTTCGAAATTGTGGTGGCAAAGGTATTTGCATAAGAACAGAATTACACTGCGCTCGTACTTCATTCGTAATATTTTCCGCAATATGTTGAACCATTGCCTTCATGCCCGCTCTTTTCTTCATCATCTGGGACTCACGCGCGCCAAAAATCGTCATAACCCTCGCTTGCTCCACCTCCCCGATTGGGCACACATCCGTACGTCGCCCATGCCACTTCCCCAACCGATACCTCCTCTCCCAATACAGGAGCACCCAAAGCACACCCCATATAAGTAGAATCACGCCTATGGTACCTGCGAACCCGATGACGAGTTTGGACGGAAGAACTTGGTGTGAAGCGAGACTGTAGACAAGGACTATGGTGCCGATGACGAAGAATAGGAGGAAGAAGATAAGGGGGAGGACTTGGGTCGTTATGTCGTAGAAGTACTGTCGCCCGACGGGGCTATCGACCATGCTTGAGTGAAGGCTTATGCTGGATCGACGTGCTGCAGGTCCAATGTCATGTACAATGAATGTTGGCTGTGGGCCAAAAAGGTCGTTTGGAGGGGCTCTATGTGCCATTGATGACTTCGAGGTTTTCGAAATTAGCTATTGAATAATTTCGGTGAAGTAGAAACAGCGATGTTGTGTGTATTCGGAAAGTCAAACAAGTACCAGACTTGGAAGAGCGAAAAAGGTAGGAGATCGATAGAAGAGAGATCTGCCCACCTGTCCACATCCTTCTCCGTCTCTACGCTATGAATCCAAAAACAAAAAAAAAATTCTAGCAATAAGTATGTCCTGCTAGGCTTTCTTGAAGTGAGGATACGGTCAGACTGCGAGGAAGATGTATGTCGAATTTGATGGAAGTACGAACAAGTATAAAGATGTTTGAAGTTATGAGTAGACTGCTTCATTGAAATTGTGCTCAATTCTCAAGAAAGAGTCTTTGTTGATGATTGTCTCAAAGTATAATAGTGAAGAACTGATGTGAGACGAGAGTGAAAGAAGTGAAGCCTAAGAGAGGCTGCTATCTGTATGGTGCATCATCCTGCTTAGTCTGCTAATGCTCTGCTGATAACAATTTGAATAGCAAGCAAGCAAATTTCACGCTCTACTTGTATTAAACGCAAGACCAACATTGAGATATCCAAGGTACTAGATGAATTGCCCAAGGAAGTGTCGCTAATTTGGGGCGCGAAATCCTGGTGTCTATCCCACCTGATACACACTGAAAGTTGCTTTCACTTGTGATGTTTGGGGTTTCATTTCAGGCAGTTATGCTCAAGTGTTAGAATGGTTATGATCGAATATTCGTCAATTCCGAAAATTCGTCTGTTTGATGTGATCAAGAAACACTTTCACTATACCCAGGCTCCTCCTTAAGCCCCCCCTTAAGCTCCTCCCTAATTGCTTCAATCCTCTGCTTTTGATTCCCCTCCTCATCAAAATTCTCCTCGGCCAACCACAACTCAAAGACCTCCCTACAAAGATGCCACTCCCCATCCAGCATAGAAAACCAAGCCGAATCCCTATTTCTGCCCTTACAAACCATATCCTGCCTCCAGATACCTTCAAACATGAAGCCATACCTCTCGGCGGCCTTTCTACTCCCCCAATTCAGCGCATTAGTCTTCCACTGGAACCTGCGATGGTTGGACTCAAACACCGCTTTGCAGAGAAGATGCACGGCTTCTGTGCCTGCGACTGTGCGCTGGAGGAGAGGACCGTAGAAGAGGCCTATCTCGGCTACGCGGTGGGTTGTCGGGGTGGAGGATTGGATGAATGCGAGGCCGACTGCTTTCCCCGCGTGGGGACCGTAGGGGAGGGAGATGGTGTAGGTGGCGAGATTGGAAGAGTGGCTGGTTTGGAGAGTGGTTAGGTATTCTGAATATGAGGCCAAGGAGTCGAATGGCCCTACAGGCCACCAGGTCCAGAGCTCAGCGCGAGAGCCGACATTCTCGTAGAGTTCCGCGATGTGAGATGTAGTTGAACGCTCTAGGCGGACATGTTTGCCGATCAAGGGGTCAGGTCCGGGGAGACGTGCTGGATCGGTATTGGTGACAAGTGCGCCGAGGATGGAGGAGTCAGTAGACATTTGACGTTTTTGGTAAAATATGATAAAATTGGAGCTTGTACCTGGCAGATAGTCGAGAAGAATATTAGATATGATGAGGTGAGATTGAAAGCTAGAGAATCCGAGGCGAAAGTGGAGTGCCTTCTCAAGCGACGGACGTCCTTCCTAAAGTAGACTCACCACCCAGCAACAGAAATGCTTTGTAATAATAAAATTCTCGTTACATCCATCTTTGATAAAATTCTTGTGAGATATTTGTCTTTGTGAATCAGATTTTATGGTTACAACGTTTGGCTTGTTGATTATCTTCCCCTACAATCTTTCACGTTAGCTCACACCAGTGGCCATGAAGAAGGGGAGGTTTGACTAATATTGATATTGATGGGCCTCAAGCGAAAGCTTGACAGACTATGGTATAAAACAAAAATGAAATCCTTTCCTCCGGTGCTTAGAATGCCCTCGACTCGCTAATCCATATCCAAATCCAACACCAAACACTCGCCATCAACTCCAATTTTCGAACAAATAAAAATATTTCCTACATTTCAACCCATTTTAACATCAGCCAAATGTGGTAAAGGAGAGTTGTTCTGTGCACTCATGTTCATGGGTGGCAGCTCTGGCTTTTCTGAGCTGCGATCCATACTCTCTTGTTCCCTCTCTTCCCTCTTTTTCCTACCAAGTCTCTCGCACCATTCCTCGGCACTAACTAGCGTGCCATCCAATACACCAGAAACTTGAGCCATCATGTCAAGGCCTTCTTTGGCAAGCACGAGAACTCTGTTTGCACCGTCAGTGACCTCCATGTCACTGCTCTCACCACTTCTAGGAGCTGTTCGCGAATTTGCGAGCTTGAATCGTTGAGGTAAGCTTGTCAAGTGACGGCGAACCAATATCCTGGCATTCTCGGGCAAAGCGCCTCCGGCATATTTCGACACAATGTCAATGACTTCTTTCAAAGTCTTCAGAACATCCCTCTTCAGTTCCAAAATCTTTGCGTTGAGAGCGGACCTTTCAGCCTCGGTTCGAATCATCAATTGGCCTTCGGAGCCGAGGCCCTCGATAGCACGCGAATTGGCTTTATCTAGATCATACTGCTCTAATACTCTCTTCAAAGCTAGTATCACCTTTCCAATGTGCTCATTAGCCCATCGTAACCAACCCAAGCAATATTTCAAACTGCGAAGAGATTCTTCACTCATAGCAACACTTAGTCCACTTGTTGACTGAACAAGTCGGGAGTGCCACGAGCTGCCAGGACTCGCTGGCTCTTCGTTGGTGGTTATCAAGGCCTGCTGAGTAGCTTCGTAACTCGGACTTCGATAATCATCATATGCAGGTAAACTATCTGCAAACGACCCCTGGCTTGGCGCGCGTTGCCGATGCTGCAGCTCTTGTCTGTGTACTGGATATGGGTCGTGCGGCACACTTCGGTCCATCTCTGAACTTTCAGTCGCAACTTTACGACGCTTGTTTGATCCTTCTGCATTTTCAAGATCAGATGGTTGGTGGTGGCTCGGTCTTCGTCCACCAAGAAACCATCGCACTCCTCCTTCCACACCCGTTATGCGACCAACAGAACCAACTGTGTTGACAACAGGCGTAATCCTCCTCTCGACATACTCTGCACTCGATTTGAAGACTGGGCTATAGTTCTTTGTTGCAGAGTACCCCGACAATGAATGGGTGATTGTTTTGCCAATAAATGGATGTGATGTTGTGAGGAGAGAGAGTAGGGGCTCGGGTTGAGCACTTGATGAGTGCATAGGACGATTCTGCTGCGGGGGAGACTGGACAAAATCTGCTTATTCTTAGTACTCATATCTGCCACCGAATGAGTATTCAAGACATACCTGCTCGAAGGTCACCCAGCGCCTCAGCTGCCAGTCTAACATCAGGGTCGTCAATTGACAGCACACTTCCACCTCGCCGACTTCGTCCATCCGGCGTGTCCACATCCATTACACTCGGCGACCCTACGCTGTGCGATGCGTTGGTCTTGGGCGAGAGTTGTGAAGGCCCCGGTTGATAGTAGGCCGTAAGAGGGTTTGACGACGGCCATACGAACTGATGTTCTGGCGGCTGGTACCTGGGTTCTTGAGGCGGAGGCGGTAGAGGGGGTAGTAGACGGTCATGATGAATAGGTGGTGGATCTGCCGTAGGTACAGAGGGAAATTTAAGAGATTGAGGATCGTGAGTCTGGTAAGAGGGAGGCTGCTCTCTCAGCATGTGATCCTGCTCCATTGTGATCGCAAAGGCCGACGAGAGGTGCGAAGAGCGCAAGAGTTGATAGACCAAATATTATCGAAGAGAAGGTTGTCTAGGGAAGTTTTTGGTCCAACTGGATAACAATTATGGGATGCTTTCTTGCGAAAGTGGTTCGAATGGTGGAACTGCTCGGCGGTCAAACAACACAGCACACTCCTTTAACTCTCAATGCCGAGCGATGATGGCCCCTCCAAAGAGAATGGAAAGGAAAGCGAAAAGAAAAGCGAGGAAAAAGTAAAAAGGTAGAGAATCTTTTTGCGAAGTCTAGAGACAAGAAATATATGTATAAGAATTTGTAGAGGTAGACATCATCATCATTATTGTTAGAGTGGTCGATGTCTTTGATGTTGAGGGAATCTAGGTACTTTCACATGGTGGCACAGTTTTTTGGGGACGGAGGTGGTGGATCCTTTTTGGGAGGGGGGAAGGGAATTGGAAGTGACGGGATAGAAAAGGCGACCGAGTGACCAAATGACCACCGACTGACAATGGATGGAACGATAGAAATCCCACCGGCTCGTACCTACCAAAACCAATTCTTTGCATCACATGCATTTTTGACGGACCTGGCACTGACTGGCTGACGGGCTGACTAGCTGACTGATCTGATCTGTTTTCCACCGGCAATTAATCCAACGAATTTTAACCTAAACCCATGCCGAGTGGTCCTAAAACATTCCCAAATTACCAAATCATGGGGTAATCTTTCACGTGAACGAATATTATTACCGAATTTGGTCGCTTGGTGCCTGAATGCCAATGGAACGTCAAAATAACAGCTGAAACGTGGGGTGGTAACCAGTTTGATAGGTGGGGATAAATGCTTGCGTGAGTTTGCACAACGAAGAATTTCGAAGGTTGAACTTCGAAACAAGTTTGTGAGAATTTTGAGAGCAAATCATTCCACCTTTGAATTCTCACCTATACACCATGGGGGCAAACGGGAGTTGCCAGATCGAGATAGCTTCTGCTACGAGATCTAATCTGTATTTGTATAGAAGCGCAAAACGTTCTTGCAGCCTTGATAGCTCGACATGTCTTTGAAGTTTGTATGGTCCCTCTGACGCCGCCCAAGCAACCTGTTGCTATATTTCAAACAATGCTCGGCCAGCTCTTATGGTCCCAATGGTATTCGTCTCCGATGCACATAATCGCTGACTTCATCAATGGGAAACAAATTAGACGCTGACAGAAAGCCAGGCCGGTTATGCTTATTGACGGTCAAAACTGTCTGAGGCTTCGTTGAGGAAAAAAAGAGAAACGAACAGCGAAAGATTTCTTGATATGTGCAATTTTCAAGCTAGTCCCAATTGGTACCTGGTCACATGATCTGTCCAAAATTACGTAAGGCAATGTAGCGAGGATGTTTGAAGCTCCCAAAGAAACCATATGGCTGTGGGGTTACCGCTTTGCGCCTTCACCTCCCTCGACCCTCCCGCTACGTGATTTGTGTGCCATTGCTGCTACGATTGATTCATACCATTCCTGCTTTGACACTTGATTTCGTTCCAACGCGTAGTCTCCGTCCGAACTATGGCTTCTGCGGTCTTCTTTTTGGATCTCAAGGGCAAGGTAGGCAACACTTGCGATACTGGCCTCTTCAAGATGCTAATGAACCTCGCAGACCCTTCTTGCCCGGAATTACAGAGGGGATATTCCTATGTCAGCGGTTGAGAAGTTCCCAATATTATTGAGTGATGCTGAGGAAGAGAGCTCCGCTGTTCCACCATGCTTCTCAGACGAGGGGATCAACGTATGGCATCTGCAAGAGGGGCCAAATAGCTATTTCTGACTCCAGATAGTACCTCTATATCAGGCATAACAATCTTTACCTTCTCGCGCTCACCAAGCGCAACACGAATGCTGCTGAGATCCTCCTCTTCCTGCACAAGATTGTGGAGGTCTTCACAGAATACTTCAAAGAGCTGGAAGAGGAATCGATACGGGATAATTTTGTGGTGATCTACGAATTGCTTGATGAGATGATGGACTTTGGATACCCACAAACCACCGAATCCAAGATTTTACAAGAATACATCACCCAAGAATCACATAAACTGGAAGTACAAGCACGACCACCAATTGCAGTAACCAATGCCGTGTCCTGGCGATCAGAAGGAATCCGCTACCGCAAGAACGAAGTCTTCCTCGATGTTGTAGAATCCCTGAACTTGCTGGTCTCCTCGAATGGCAATGTCCTTCGGTCTGAAATTCTAGGTGCGATCAAGATGAAGTGTTATCTGTCTGGTATGCCCGAATTACGTCTCGGACTGAATGACAAGGCCATGTTCGAAACAACGGGACGAGCAACAAGAGGCAAGGCTATTGAGATGGAGGATGTCAAGTTCCACCAGTGCGTGCGATTATCACGATTCGAAAACGACAGGACGATTTCCTTTATCCCTCCTGATGGAGAGTTCGAGTTGATGTCCTACCGCCTAAACACAGCAGTGAAGCCTTTGATTTGGGTTGAATGCATAGTTGAGTCGCATTCAGGAAGCAGAATCGAATATATGTTGAAGGCGAAGGCGCAATTCAAGCGGAGGAGTACAGCAAACAATGTGGAGATCACAGTTCCAGTTCCAGAGGATGCAGACTCTCCGCGATTCAGGACAAACATCGGAAGTGTTCATTACGCACCAGAAAAGAGTGCTATTGTATGGAAGATCAAGCAGTTTGGAGGTAGCAAGGAGTTCTTGATGAGAGCCGAGCTTGGCCTGCCAAGTGTCAAGGGTGATGATGAGCGTGGCGGTGGTATGACTGGAGGATTTGGAGGAAGTATGGGTGGTGTCGGTGGGAAGGGTGCGAAAAGGCCCATTAGCGTGAAGTTTGAGATTCCTTACTTTACAACTTCCGGTATTCAAGTGCGATACTTGAAGATTATCGAGCCAAAGGTATGTGTCGCACAATCCAGCTAACATTTAAAACTAATGACTTCTAGCTACAATATCCATCCCTTCCATGGGTCAGATATATCACGCAGTCCGGAGATATTGCGGTCAGATTACCAGATGTCAGCTGAAGTGCATAACAGCAAGAGCGGTGAAAATAGACGATATACGAAGCCGAGCTGAAGACGACATAGAGTGGCAACATCAGAGCCAGGTCACAGCCAAGTTGAGGGCTGGAAAACAGAAGGTGGAAGCACTCTTGGCGCGAGCAGCATATAGGACTGGAGTTTGGAGCAAGCATAGTGGGTGGTTGATAGCTAGCTAGCTAGGCTATGAATTAGCCAAGGAAATTCAGCGCAGTTCCGTTCTTGTCATGAAAGGATGTTCCTTCGGTTGTGAGAACGAGTCTGGATTTTTCAATGCGCATCTGATCCTCTTCACATTGCACTCAAATTATATTGACCGGCGTTTCCAAATCAAACCCCTTATTCAGGATTAGCTTAGCCCCTAACCAAGCAACAAACGATCGTCGAGCGTGGACAATATCTACCTACTGGTTTTAGCTACCGAGGCGGATCGAGTGATTAGATCACTCGAGCAAGCAAGATGAATATCGAGAGTCTCTCTCTCCGCCCTATCTTAGCTCCATCATACCATCAAGCTTCTCCTCCACATCTCATCCATACCGCGTCCTTCATCTTCATCTTCATCTTCACATTCATTCATGCCATCATCCCCTTAGCATGAGAAAACACCACAACGGCAAGCTTGTTTTTGAGCTCGTTACATTCTTATTCCCCACATATCCGGAAAGAACAAAGTTTGATGGCTGTAGCAACGTATGATCAAATTAGCCCATCTGAGTAAAATCACAAGTCATTCCTTCACGCAAGCATTGAGTAAGACCAGTAGTGATAATGGTAGTGATATTGCATTCTGAAATTCAACCCGGAACCCAAACACCAAATCTACATCAGTACATGCTCGCCAGATCCAGCCCAGCACAATGAGGGATCTTCGAACACAAGTTTCATCGCAATCATGAGTTCGCATCTTTCGGCCAGCTCATACTGGCCATGATCCCAAACGTTAAAATAACTGAACTGCTCCGTCAGATCAGATGGAGATATGACACAAAAACCCATACCAGCTGCTACCAAAGAATCACCACCTTCGCTGCAAAAATTTCTGTCCCCTTCCCGATATCCTGCTCCGTTAGATGGAGCTTGGAAGATACTTCGTTATAGAAAATGCGGACGCTCGTAAAGAACATCCCATCGCGAAAAAACAAGATGCCCATAATAGAAGCCGTTCTTGGAATACACTACGCTTGAAAAGCAAAGAGAAATATAGTTATAAAATAGAGCAGATGTTAAAAAAGATAATAGAATCATTGCAAGAGTGCTGGTCCGCTCCACTCGAGATAGCCTAATGTAGTTGGAGTTGAGCCGGCAGTATTGGTCGGATCCAAGTAGATAGTAACGACAACCCCTCTTCTGGCGGTGCCTTTTACTATGTCAGCAAGCGAGTCCCAAGTACAAGAAAGGGATGCTTACGTCCAGCTGCCCGTCCATGGGGATACCACTGATAACCACTCCATGCCCTATCAACCAAGAGTACGTTTCTCAAGTCCGCCGCCGTACACGAGAATGCAACTAGTCCGATAAGAAGAGCGAGATTCCCGGACAAACCTCCTCCATCGTGGCCAGGATAAGGAGGATTTGGATTTGCAAATGCATTCAGACCCAGATCGGATACCCATGGTGAGTATTGCGTAGCAAGATAATGCTCGATGCCGGAAACTTCAACTCGTGTGCCAGTCCCATCATGTCGAAAGCTTGGTGGCCACCAATGATTGCAAATGTTCTCATCTTCTGCAACGTCATACCCGCTTGCATCGCCTGGGACAGTCATAAATTGGTGGAAATCATCGCACCAGAATAGGGTCTGGTCTCTATAAAATGTTACGCGAGTGTGGCCACCAGGATGTGTACGAAAGTGTCCATTAGAGAGCGGACAATCGGTTGCTAGACTTATAGCCCCTTCATGCCATCGATATAGGTCGCCAGGGTCTGGTCTTACAAAACCCTCTTGATAAGAAGGGGGAGACCAGCGACCCCAGATATTGACGTCCGGTCGCACCCCACCCTGACTTGGCTCCTCATTGACTGTCAATTCATTCACACAAAACAAAAAGCTTCGTGCTAGACGAGCCGGCGTTGCTTGTGATGAGGTGTTGGCCCTTGTGCCTGTTCTGTGTGACTGCCAAGCCTTAGTAATGCTAAGAGTAAGAGATGGACATCACTAACTCGACCTGCCATGATGTGCCGTATTCACGAGACCCGAAAAATGCGATTAGAACTCAATAGTAGAGAATATTGACTGTAGATGCTCTTATCAATAGTGGCGATTCTGATTGAAAAAAACGAGAAACGAGGTATAATTGAAAAGAACACTCGCTGTTCCCGCTTGAAACCGATATAAAGAGATATGAACTTCCGTAGCTGCCCAATTCGACCTCGTGATGAAGAGTGATTGGGCCAAGTTTCGATGCCATCCTGGTAGAAAGCCGCGGACGTCCCTACCTCATGCAGGATCGGTTCACGATGTGAAGCTATATCCTCTATTTGTTGGCACAGTTCAAAGATTTGCATGTTAGATAGGAGCCAAAAGGCTCTAATTCTAGTATCAAGTCGAAGAATCGATGGGGCAGATGCACATGTAGAGATTATATACTGAAACGCATGATAATTCGATAATATCTGGATATGCTGCTCTGCTGAGGTCGCCTCAAAACGAAGTGCGAATGCGGGGCTTCGCAAGCCTGAAAATTAGGACGGCTGCGGTATGGTTTTGAGCCGTCCTTCCAGAATTTCGGGTGTAAGGCAAAGACAGAGGCAACATGCTCAGATCCTAGCACTAGCCACTGAGCTTGCAACCCACCCACATGAGTGTGGTGCTGGCGCAACCATCATCTCTTTGCCAATAGAGTATGGGGAACACAACCAGAAGGAAATTGAAGTTCGTTGTATTGTTGGATTCTAGCCAAAACGAAAATGAAGATCAAACCTTGCAAATGGTTCAGTCATGAGCGGGGTAGGAATTGGACTTCCATTCCATCCTGAGTGACAACAGAAATCCTGGCTCGAGAAAGTAAGAGCACGTCCGAATCGGGCGCTATGCATACTCCAGCAAAGTGTGAAAAGAAAGAACACGCCGAGTTGGAATGCTCATGTGGGCTGGTATGAAAAGTGTGTTGTGACACGACATTGCGGCTCTGCTCGCTCTAGCCTTTGCCATCAGGTATAACTTGGACCAGTTTACCAGTCAGATGCGGGGAGAAATGGACCGTCAGCAATTCGATGCACAAGTGTGATTCGACATGTCCAAGTGGGTGTGTGGAAAAAGCCGGGCTTCGATGCAAGTGGTTATCGAGCGAATCATATGTCTTCAAGTTTCTTCTGTCCAACATTAGCGACCATTCGAAGGTTCGATCTTGAGTTCGAGAGGACTTCACTGCTCCGAAGCACTATTCATCTTTCAAAAACGGTTCAGAAAAAAGATATTCGAGAAGACATACTCTTGTCTTGGTTGAGCTTTTGGGTTGGGGGTGCGTTCGCACTTTATACCCTGTGTTCCTGCGGTGATCAGCAGGCTCCTGCATGTGCCTTCAATTTCCTTAGTATAACTCGGGCGTCGATTTCGCTAGTCTGTTTGCCTCGTTTTGCCTCTGCCAAATTGAGCTTCAAATACCTCAAGGGATAGTCTGGTCCAATTGGAAGCCCCATGAACGAAAAGACCTCGCAGACAGCCACACCTTCACAATGATGCATGCAACTTACGGCGTATTGGAAAGGAAATGTTGTCTCAACCGCCCTTTGCGCAAATGCGAACCACGGATGAAGTCCAATAAAAATCCGCCTTAGCGATGGGGAGAGGTTGAATTAGAGTTGGTGTCCACCAAGGGTATTTCGAGCACGCTCTTCGAGAACTAGCGGTCTGCTAGCAATGGTCATGGAGGCTCTCCGTACTCCGTGGGGTGAGAGGAGCGTTTCTGGACATGAGGCTTCGTGATGGAAGTCTGGGAGCAACGAGAGGAGTACCATGCCCTGGATTTTGGTTAGTGCTTGAATACCGAGAGTCAGGCATGTCAATGTTCTACCATACATACATCAAACTACTATTGAAGATCCAGAGTCAACCATAGCTAGCACCGAGCAACGAAAGTTCCAAATGCCTCACCACACACCCATGTCTGTTTCCGGATAGCAGAAGCATGTCAAGAGGTGCTCGGAATTGCCACGAGCCCTGAATGGTGACCTCCCAACACATCGAACTAGCATGGTCCATTGACCTGAAAATCTTCTAGCGATATCAAAATCCAAAGTATACAACAGGAGCCAGCAGTCTTGAGAGTGCCCAACGATAGGTCGTGTAGTTCTGTGGTTACTTGACTGGTTGGTTGATGCGACACGTCGAAATCTTCCCAGGGATGAGGTATACGGAAGTTGGAAAAGCGAAGATGATGGCCCATGACAAAAGATACAGAGAACTTTTGGTTAGTCATTCGAGTATGAAAGGGACAGTGAGGGAAGAAAGGAATTGGTTTGAGTGTGAGAGATAAACCTTCAACGTCTCAGCTCCCAAGATTTTGCCTTCGGCAGGTCAGGCAGCTAAACCGGTCACATGATCGATTCACCAGCCAGCAACTGGAAGCCCAATGTTGGACACTGTAGTACAAGGAATTTAGCATTTGTTCTCATTCTCGTACGTGATTTCCAATATATACCAGGCCGCAAAGAAGCTCCATCAATTCTGTTTTTGTAGACTTAGGTACCTACTGTATGGACTTTCCACTCACATCTTGTCACGCGATATGATTTTCTAGGAATACCTAAAGGTAAAGTATCAGATTTAAACTGCGCCGTTGAGGATTTTGACCAATTTCTTATACTAAAAGAGTGCAATATCTTGATTCTTTTGATTTTCCCCAAGTTTCCTCCTCTAAAAAATAGTTCGATGAAGTTGAGAACAACGGTCTGCATGGACTAACCAAATGAGGTGAGAGTAAGGTATCTCCAGATCATGAACATTGTCTGCACGCGTCCAAGGATCTCGGAGGTATAATAGTTTATGGCGAGAAGATGCACCAAGATGGGGAAGATTTGTGCTTATAGATTAGTATTTCGATAGAGAGAGAATGTCGCATGTGTAGCCGTCAGCGAAATTTAACTTGGAGTGCATATGATCAGGGAAATATCTAAGCATTTAGTTGAACTCATTGGATCTTTCTACATTTCCATAGTCAATTGAAATAGGTTTCTGTTTCTTTCCCTGTTGATGTTATCTGTTCATGTTACAGTAGAGGATTAATCTTGCCCATCGATAAGAAATGGTCAAATGTTTCACTTTATCTTAAACTATAGAAAGTTGCTGAAGAGCTATATCAAATGCCTGTTTCTCATCTAGCTTCCAACTGTTGTAAGCTCTTAACAATATCAAACTCTAAGATCTTAACCTTGTATAGGGTCACAGTTAAGAAGACAACGAATTCAGTACACATGATTGCTTTGATCAACAAACTCTAGAGCTAAACTACCGTCAGAGTGATTGCTAGAACCTAAAATGTGGAAATCGTATCAGTAAGAGTTATGTGAGCTTCTTGTCTTGCTAAGACTAACATTAAGCAAAATATTTCGAACAACTTTATGATGGTTCAGATGTGATAGACATTTCCTCACATAAACACAGAGTCGCTCTGACTAATATGTAATAGCAGGGCTTGGTAAAACGTGAAATAGTAGTCCATCTCAGCAAAATCTAGCAAAGTGCTCATAAAT
Source organism: Margaritispora aquatica (assembly GCA_007644065.1). Taxonomy (NCBI): domain Eukaryota; kingdom Fungi; phylum Ascomycota; class Leotiomycetes; order Helotiales; family Discinellaceae; genus Margaritispora; species Margaritispora aquatica. The sequence continues at coordinate 258,486 of VJWN01000032.1, forward strand.
AGACCTAGTGGTTTACAGGCGTTGACTGCCTAGAACAATTCCCATGATCTAATTGATACAGGATCACCAATAAAAAGAAGCAAGACAGAGAAGTAATAATATAATCTCATAACTACATACGTTAAGGATATATAGATGCTGGATACTCTGTTGCTATGAGTACGGTGTATCAGTCTTGGGAGACCACATCAGCCAACTCCAGACCTTTGAAGTTCCCATACAACTCTACAATCTTATCGATTTCACAACCTCCTTCCTTCTCGACAAGACTGTCCATAATCTCTCCTACCATCAACAAAATTTTACTTCCCCTATCTCTCTACCCTTGGGAAGAGATGGCTAGCTGCTATGTAAACAGCGGTGAGAATATCGAACTGTGGATAAGTGTCGTAGTGCAAAGAAGCTAGCCGAAGGTACTCGACAAAGACTGAACTCAGCTCTGCTGCTAAAGTCTGAAGTAGTTCAATACAGCGCACATGAAGGCTGAAGTAATCAATGTTCAAGGCGACAGGCAGATTCGTCTGCGAGACAATCTTCAAGCGCCTACAGTAGTTGGATGGTCGTGAATTGATGAGCAGCAGCAAATTTCATCCCTGCGAGGCGATTCGGTCTTTCCCCTTCAACGTTCAACATATTACCTATCAACTTAGTTCGAGTTGCAATTTTATATTTTGTATTTTGTGTCCTTTCGCCAGCAGAATTCAGCAAATACCTCTGCATCACCCCGAGTGTGAATGCCGAAGTCTCGATTCTCTTTTTTTCGACAGCCAAAATATCGATCAACATAAATTTGAGCAAATGGGGACATGGCTATTATCACCCGGGGTGCTCTTGTGACTCGCAGAGAGGTCTCATTCCTTCTCTTGTCGGGAGCAAGCCATGTGGCAGAGTATCCCGAGACTATCGCAAATCGTCTTAGATATTCTCGTGGTTCCTCCCTACGGAAGCAGGTTCGTTATATATTATAACCAAACTTACTATAACCAGCGGCGATCTCGTTATAATATATAGTGACTCGGTTTCGAGTATAACGAAGGTTTATAAGTGGATTTTTACTTCGTTATAACTAATAGTAAGAATTACTATACTACTAGCCTTATAGTATATCTTACTATACTTTATAACGGCTTCGTTATATAGTATAGATATACGTACAGATATCGTATCCGGATCCTTCGTATAATATAAAATAGACCGTATCCGGATATTTTACCACCCTTTTACCGCAAATACCTTATTCCCCTTATTCCCCTTATTCTTTTTCTTTATTCTCCTTCGAATTCGTTCTCTTATAGACTTTTACAGACAGTAGATCCAAAGGTAGGTAGCAGATCTAGAGGCAGTATATAGATTCGTAGATAGATTCGTAGATTCCTAGGGTTCTAAACTTACTATAAAAGTCGTTATTTTAATAGCGATACCGTTATAAAATATAATTAGGAGATATAACGAAGTCCGAAAAGTAGCTATAAAAAAGTTGAATTTCGTTATAACTAATAGTAAGCGCCGTTATAAATCGTTAAAATTCCCGTTGTTTTTTATAACGATCGTAATAGTGATATTTCTATATATTATGACGAACCTGCTTCCGTAGGGCCTGTGGCGGATTACCAATAAATATACGTTAAGGGGTGTTTTCAATAATCTTGCACGCAGTCAGTCAAAATAATTTAAGCACATTCTCTATAATCACTACTAGTTCAAGATCCACCTATAGCTTAGAGGAGACACTCTCTGACCTTACAGCGATATACAGGTGCAAAGTTCAAGGCAAAGTGCCCCACACGTTTACCAGAGTCATGCTGACACTTTGCATCATTACTTGTAAGCGGGAAAGAGTCATACCACATATTATAAGATGTCTTTTAATTAGAACGAACAGATCTGTCTTCTTTTGAAGCTGTACTCCTATCTTTTTGTAAGCTTTGATTCTCATAGAGTTCAAGGGATCAGTCTGAAAGTAACACTCGCTGGCTTCAATCAAACACTGTAGAACCGGGCTTGCACACTGGGACAATACCGGCCTCGATGCCAGGCAGGAATGAGTTGAGAATGATGTATACGGGCAACGCTGTTCAATCGGCAACGTCGAAGAGGGCCATGTTATACATATTGTTTGCATGTTGTCGATGCTCAATATCTTCACCGCGGCGTTCAATAGCTATTTGATATATAGACGTATGCGCGAACATGTATTCCCCTAAACTTTGCAGTGCTCCTGGAGGTAAGATCTGCTCCAAATTGCGAATAAGTTCAAGCTCTGCTCGCTGTAATAGTTCGAATGTCTGCAAATCAATTGTTAGCTGACGCCAAAGCTCACAAGCTGCGAGTATGAGATTTGTCCTTATTCGATTGTTGCGCCACAAATATGTTTTCAAACTCGAATCAAGGCAATATTGAGAGAATCAGAGCTTAATGTAAACTTACAGTGTTTGTGGTCAACGAGACTGTTGTGGGATCAATTGCTTGGTGTTTGTATTTGGTCCAAAGATCCTTCACTTCGACGTGTCAGTGTTATGTTGAAAAAGGAGGATATCTTACAATGCTGTCGAGCAGTATTGAAGTCTTCGAAAAAGCATTGAATTAGCCACACTACTTCTTCAGAATTGCCCTCTTCATCAAAGATAACCTTTGGCTGGGAACTGGGTACAGGCTCAATAGGTGCTCTGTGTCGGCGACTTTTTTAGAAGCTCATAGATATTGACCAATCCACTTCCTGAATTGCTTTCATAATCCAACTTCGTAGTAGCAAGTTGCCCAGCTATTTCACATCTGCCAAAAATATCAAAGACGTTTTCTAGTGCTCCAATGTGATGTTGATGTGTATGATTGCTTTCCTCGAAATCGGTCGTTGTGGTGTCCTAGGATTGACCAGAAAACCATATAGCTGACTTCTTCTGGGCTTTGATTACCGGAAAAATACTCACATAGGTGTCAGAGATAAAAGATGACATATTGATGTGCGGTTGATAATAGTAGGTTCTTTAATGTTTAAAAAGTTTGATGATAACTCCAAAGCTTCGATCTGCATTCAAGGTTCTAATAATTTGCTGCCATGAACAACATACGGCAGGTGCGAATAGCGCAAGGAACACTTACCTTGAGGTTCAACGCTGCTTCTATTTTTTTCTCATAGATAACATGTGGCTGTAGCTTTTGCATATAACTGATAATACTCATATGATATGAACGCTTCGAGATACTAATAGTAAATGTCGAACACTGACAAGTGATTGAGAGCCGTGAGAATGTCTATGATCACATGATCAATATTAGAGTACCTATGAGGTACGTAGTTAGGTGAGCTTACTTGATGTGAATATACTATGCCAGCTCTCTGGCTGATTACTCAACGGCATAGAGGGTTAATACACAGGCAGCCAACACTTATTCAAGCGAGACTTAGTGTGAGGAGACAGTAGACTAAGGTAGGTGCAATCACCATACTACTCAAGATTTGCTAAGCGAGAAGAAGAGGCATTTTCTACAAAGACCAAAGCAGCTACTCTAAACAACTAGCATCATTTACCTTACCTATCCACTTGCAAGCTAAAGTCAGCCCTCTATAAAACACTAGCGGGGGGATTTCGATTCCTAAATAAACAATTCAGAAGTGTCGTTAGTATTGTAACGGGCAGGTAGGACAAAGGAAAACACAAATAGATAATACGTCTTTCGGCGGTAGATAGTAAAACGAAGGTAGGAAGTGGAATACTCGAAAGAGATTCTAGACGGAGTTTGGTCGGAACAATCTAGTATCCCTATAAGGCTCAAAGACTATTGTACAAGAATTAAAAGGAAATCCTAAAAGAAAGTAAAGAAGGTAAAAGAGGCTACTTGTCCAAAATCCTACCGAGAGTCTTCATATAGATATGTCCCTACTTCCCCGTAAAACCCACCACATTATCTCTTGAGAAATTTAATACTAGCGATTCTCAGTTTATTCATGACAGAATACAAAGGGGGCAGGAGATTAGACTAACCCTCTCTATCTAATCATATTTCATAAACGATGTTACGTCGTTTATTGGAACTACGAGGTACGCAATAGGATACGCCTACTTCTTCTAAGCTTAATTTGTACATCTCATCACCTTCAGAAACCCTGCCAGACCCTCGTAGTATTCATGATTATCATTACTATTCAGTCATATACTAGTTGACCTCACACCGTCCGAATAACATCCAACTCCTCGCCCTCAACCCTCTCATACCTTCCCTTCGTACTTGTATTCTTCCCCCTCCCAATCCACCTCCTCACCCCCCAAACCGTCAGCCCTAACAACCCCAAAATTACGACCCCGAGCAGAACAAAATGGTCCCCAACCCATGACCACATCCAATTATCCCAATTGACCCAACTGCCGCCCCGTCCTTGCGTGAAGAAGATCCACGGCTCAGTGCCCACTCGGTTATCCATTATGATCCTCGCCAGCCGCTCATCATGCCCAATAGCTTGGTTCGGCTTTGGCAGCTTCTTGTGGTATTTCTGCCACATGGCTGTCTCGAACCATTGCCCTGAGGCGTAGGAGATGGTGATATATGGGAAGATGTAGTTGTAATTGTAGGGAATGAGAGAATCGGTTATGAGCTCCCAGAAGGGGTGAGCTGGGCGACCACCGAGGATGTTGTTACTTAGAGCGCCGCGACCACCGTCTGTAGTCCATGCGGATTGGTAGAGAAGAGCTTCGAGGGATTGGAGACAGCCCTGGAGAAAGGTGTTAGCTAGAATGGGCATTGGAGGTGGGGGAACATACGTTGTCCAAGTCCATGTAAATGCCTCCATAGTGGCGGATGAGAAAGTATCGCACTGCGTCTGTCTTTTGTACAGGATATCGATATGTATCGTAAGTATGTAGGAACCATGAGTATTCAGTTGCTATGAATTCTCGGGACGTGTCCTCTGTCCAAAGCTGTTTGAGATCAGCGACTATACTATAACTAATACTCTGATCGCGTTGCTTTTCTCTCTTCGATCTCCATGGCGCATCACAAGTCTCTACCCACTCCTCTCATATTTTATCCTCCATCCTAACATACAACAAAAGCGCAACCAACTCACCATAAAATTCCAGCCCTCATTCAGCTTCATGCACCCCTCCCTCAACTCCCTCCAGTCCTCCGGCAGTGTCGCATTTCCCGGCTCTTTCCAATTGTGCCACACTTGGTGGATGATCTTTGGAATCTCCTGTATCCGCAAGTCGCCATCCCCATGATTCGCATGCGCATCCCACAACTGCTGCTGTGTCACCGCGATGCCCGAATGCTCAAAGAACAATTGCACGAATCCAAACAGATGCACTGCGCAGTATCCCAGTGCGATGAGGGCGCCGACTAAGAGAAGAATCCGCGAACGCGTAGCCATCACCATCGTGAGACTACAACCACTTGGAATGTGGAGGTGTTGGTGTCAATGTTGAACGCTTGCGCTGCTCACATAGCGCATGGGATTGTGCAGGGAACGAGAAGCAGAAACAAGAAACAATCAGTCTATCAATCAGAACCAACAGTGTGTGTGGCTGAAGCTCATACAGTACTGTAGGTGTGGTATCAGGTATTACTGATGTGGATGAACGCGATGCGATCGAGCTGAGCCCAGATGTGTGTGCACTTTCCTTCAGCGACCTGAGCTCACCCTGGTTGAACCCCTGAAAGGCTAATCCCCACAGAGTGCTGAAGGGCCACTTTACCCGAGATGACAGGTCTTGGGTAACCCGATAAGCTCACGGTCTAGGCCTTGAACCCCGAATTCATCCCCCTAGAGAATTACGCCACTCGCCAAAGGCACTTGTCTGAATTAAGGTGAACGTGCACTGTTCTTTGAGACATTGATCATTGTGCCATATTGGTTTTGGATGGAATAATATTAGGTGCTCTGGAGAGCTCCGGAGAAGTTGTAATTCTCAAATCTGAAGAGTGTAACTCGAGGTTGTAGATTGTGTGATTTCTGTCTATTAATCCCGTTCTCAATTTTCGAAATTCTTGCGAATTCTTGTTCAAATTCAATTATAGATTATCATTAGGTTAGGTTGTTTCTATCTGTGAACAATTACCATACTAGCATCTAGCTGGCAGAGAATGTATCGTCGTCCTCCATACTTAAAATCCCAATGTAGTATATAAAATGCAACTGTCCCTGTACCATAGCAACCATCCCTCCCCCCGAACTCCTATCTGTCTATGCAAAGTCCCCTTCCTTCCTTCTCAACCATCCCGCCTACTCCAAAAACGAAATCAAGGCGCCACCTGTCTCACAGGCTTCTTCGAGACTTTATACACCAAGCTTAGTGTCCAGAACTGACAAGTGAGCGCTACGATAGCTGGAACTGTTCCGAACACAATACCAGCCACCGGAAATAGCACGAAATCCAATCCAGTCTTTCTCAAAGTTCGGTACGAGAAAGCGCTCATCATGCGATCTGCAAGCCCAGCACGGACCATTTCCTCCTCGCGACTTTTGACACAGATATGATGATATGTTTCATACAGGTAGAAGAAGTATAGGAACTCCATGGCTGAGACGATGCGAAGATAGCCTGTGATGTCTATAGCTTGGAGTAGAAGTCGCGGTATTTGGTCTTGTGGGGTGAATAGTGTATAAAGACCTCCTCCAAGGATGAGGAGCGTGATATGGATCGGTAGGAAATGTGCCTCAAACATCCGATGCATGAGCACGAGGGTGCTTCCCCAGTTTGGACTGGCAAAATAAGCCAATATTCTAGGATTTGGGACAAAACTTACCTTATCGAATCTGGGTTTGGCCTCCAAAACATATTAGATGCTGATCTGAGCGCGAATCCACTATCTAGAGCACCCCACATGTGTCGTAAAGCTTGCTTGTACCTCGCCATAAGATCTTGGAAAAATCCTCTGATGCCTGATCCTTCACTGTGGACATTGCTATGACTCGCTGGACTGAAGATGCTTCTCACCGTGAGATTTCCGTTCAAGGTGAAAAATGTCTTGATGAACATGTGCAAATCCTCGCCGATTGCCTCCTCGCCAGCATCCCAGCCACCAGCTCGATCCACGAGCGAAAGAGGCAGAGAATAGACGGATGTTGGGGGACAAATAGACGATGTCGCATAATGACCACTAAGGCCAGCGCCTGCCCAAAGGAGATCGCCCACACGAACTAGTCGTGGCACTTGATGCGCATTTCGATCAAAGATGATCGGGGGCACATACATAGTCGTGTCTGCTGTTTCAGGGTGTGCAAAATGCATACCATTGATCAGAGAGAAATATTTCGAGGAGAGATGGCTATCGGCTGCGAGTGACTGTCAGTTCACGCGGTCTTCTTCTTCTTGGAGCAGATCTCCTTACAATCAATAACGGTAACGATAATATTTCTCTTTAGAACTTCCTCGGGGTACTTCTTGTTGATGTAATTCGCTGCCCAGCAAAGATTACTGCTTTTGCCTTGCGCTTCGCCTGGGATGTCGCGTGGATGAACAGTGTGCTCAATGGTGCGAAAACTTTTTGTATACTCGTTGATAAGTAGGGCAGCTTTTGCATCGCATCCCGCTTCTCCTTGTTCCATCGCGAGGTAAATCTAATCTGTTACAAGCTAGTCTTAAATTGGAGAGTTATCAACATACCTCGTAAGATGAGCGAGCCTGCAAGTGGCTTGCAAATATGTCGAGAGTTTCCCTCAGGGTATCAAGATCTTCTTTGTAATTGGGGATGATGATTGCATGTAGCAGTGGCTCATCATCCCAATCACTTGTCGTCGAAGACGAAAATTCGATTTCGGACTCTGATCCTGAATATTCACCGGATGAAATCGAGTCCTCGTAAGAATTCTCTCTAATCACTTTGCCACGATGGTTGAAGGTATTTCTAGGAGGAAAATATGCTTGGGAAGGCTGTGAGAGACTTCTTCGCAAATTTCGAATCATGCTTCGAGTCGCCCAACATAGTCGTATGGGAAACAGAAGTCCTAGAACATGAACTGTAAGTGTGTAGTACACAAATGCGAGTTGGGCATTGCTGATTTGATTCCGGTGTCGTCGATGATAGTGCTTTGTGTCATCGGGCTTCCTCCACTTCTGATCGTCATCTTTCCCATCTTGAGATGGCCGATCAAAGCAAAATGCAACGATCATTAAACAAACCACAGCAAGAAGGCCAAGATTCGCTACTCTTGTCGTACACCATGATCTGATTCTGGAAAATAACATGATACCGGCGCGAAAAACGATGATCTCGAGTTTGGAAAATGTGCTGCAAACAAACAAAGAAAAATCCTTTGGAAGAGAAAACGCAGACGAGCTTGAAGCTTCCAACAACCCACACCTTCGCCATCCTACATGCTGCTGGCGTTAGACTGGCTGAATAGCTGAACAGCATGTGATACACAGTTCTCCTGAGCAGCAATGTGCAGATTGTTTGTTCCTCAATCAAGGCGCCACTGGCAACACAATTGGTTCTGGAACGGCTTTTAACCTGTCAAGTGCTCAAAGCAGAGCATCCCCCAAAATCAACCGATATGTGGTTGATGGCGTGGGAGTTGAGCGATGGGGATATGCCGCCACAACCAATAGAACCCTCGCTTTGAGCCCACGGGTATCCCTGAGACGTTGAGACAAGCAATTCATCCGCAGAATTGTGACATGCGAGGATGCAGATGTTATCGAAGAAACTGACACTGGGATGTCACCGGTAAAAGAAGCTTAAATGAAGTGATTGAGAGAACCAATCCTGAGAGGGCTCGTACGAGACCCTATGCCTATGTCCTTGCTGCTTTTTCGACTCGAACGCATCTAGCCCTCGGCTGTTTGTCCACTTCTTATATTTTATTCAAGACAGTTCTATATTTTCTTTTTGCCAAATATCTCAACCATATGGTAGTCATTGTGCGAGACATCCTGAACAAAATCTATTGCGAAATCAGTAGAGGCACAAAAGTTGCAAAGTTCCTTTAGCGATGGTAAACGGAAAATTAAACCCACGAATGATTTTGATGTACCAAAGAGCCACCGAGCCAGCATATCGCACAGCTCACCTCCAATAAAGCACATACACACACACATTTGGGGAGATTGGCACTAGACAACCACCACACAGCCATGGTACAAGACATTCTTGAGAAATGCACTCACTCTCAAGCGCCACAAAAACGATAGCCAAGAGATGCTTCATGTGGCTTGATGCTTCATATTGATAGGCTTCGATTGGTGAACACCAAGCAATGGCTTCCATGCCTCGGAGAAAGTCGTGACTTCATAAAATGCTCACGAGGGAGGCTTAAGCCACGGTTTCCACAAAATGTGAAAAATGAACTCGGCGCGAAAAGTGTGTCGCAAACTCACCATGGGATTTCTATCTTTCCGATGAGCATACTCTTGCCTTCTTGAAAGTCGTGAGTGATAGCAACTGCGAATGCAGGCAGCAATCGAAAGATTATCAACAAACTGAAGTTCGTGCCTCCAAGAAATACATCACAACCTATGAGAGAACCAGGTCCAAGCCTATCAAAGCTCGTTATCAAACAGCCACTATCCACAGGTTCCGAAACATCAAAATCAATCAAGATGGAACAACCATCAAGCACCCAAAATCGGGATAGCGATGTTCTGATTAGATCCTCAAAACATGACGTACAACAGATTGCTTTCTATTCTTGCTACAGCAGGCGCAGTCCTGGTATTTCTTTACTGGAATAGATTGAGTCAGGATTTTGAACTTCGAGAGCAGCAAGAAAAGTTTTGGGAGATAACGTCATCAACCCAATTTCCTAATGCTACCCTCAACTTCAATTCAACACGCTTGCCATTGAAAACCTCTGGTCGCAACGTTGTCGACAAGTACGGACAGCGTGTGAAGCTCGTTTCAGTCAATTGGTATGGAGCCTCAGATGAGCTCTTTATCCCGGGTGGTCTGGATATCCAACATCGGTCTGATATAGCTGCAACAATCAGCCGAATGGGCTTTAACAGCGTCAGACTCCCATACTCAGATGAGATGGTGATGGATAACCCCCCCGTGCCTGAGGACCTCCTGCTAGCCAACGAGGACCTGATGGGGTTGGGAGCTCTCGATATTTATGTGGCTGTTGTTGAAAGTCTTACGGATGCAGGAATCATGGTAATTCCAAACGACCACATCTCCCAAGCGACTTGGTGTTGCGGCATAAATCTGTGCGATACAGCGTGGCACAATGAGTATCTCGGTGCGGCATGTCGGGTTCGTCTGTCAGAAGAGCAATGGATCCAGAATTGGGAAACAGTGATGGAGAATTTTGTCTTCAATCCGATGGTCATTGGAGCTGACCTCCGCAACGAGCCAAGAGGACTATGGGGAACAATGTCGTGGGGAAAGTGGGCTACAGCAGCAGAGAAAGCTGGGAATCGCCTCCTTGCCCTTCGTGAAGACTGGTTAATTTTCGTCGAAGGCGTATCTTCCTCGAATGACTTATCTGAAGTCCGAAGTCGACCTGTTGTTCTAGATGTTGCAAGCCGAGTTGTCTACTCAGCACATGTATACTCTTGGTCGGGATGGGGAAATTTAGAAGGAATGTATGCGAAGCGTCCATATGAGTCTTTTTCGGCATCGATGTTTCACAATTGGGGTTATCTCCTCGATAATGACATGGCTCCCGTGTGGGTGGGAGAGTTCGGTGGACCGCATCTTCCAGGAGCGGGTGATTTGCATTACTGGAGGAATTTGATAGAATATCTCGAAGCCGTCGATGCAGATTTCGGGTACTGGGCTCTGAATCCACGAAAACCACACAACTATGAGAACGAGACCTATGGTCTACTAGAAGATGACTGGCAAACCCCGATCCTAGATTATCGACTGAGGGATATGTTGAGGTTGGGCGGTAGCATTCCATGAGATGTGGGCGTTTCCCAAGTTGACCAAATTTTATTGCCATAGACTAGATGATGGAAAGGCTGTTGAAAAGGTTACGAGGCGAGATTGCATTCGCCAGAAACGCACATTGACATAAAGTACAATTTATTGAAAAATCCGTATGATAGAACGAGCAAAGAAGGCAGCCAAACTACCTTAGTCATGTTGTTTTGGCCAATTCATGACTAACGTAAGGTTCCTTATGCAAATTCTTGTCCGAAATCGAGAGAAACAAACCGGAACTTGATAGGCTCTAGAATCCTAGTTTTCTCTCCACCCAATGGATCTTTGCCGTGATAATCATGTGTTTGGAGTGTTCGGACGTAACTTCTCACATATGCACAATGCTTCTCCCTTTTCTTCCGAGCAGTGAGATGTTGAAAGCTCATCTCTTGGTCATTCCCTTTGTCGCACTCGTGTATTCCATTATCAAACACAATGCACATCTCTTTCCATGCTGCCAAATGATTCCGCATGACCTGATGGGCTTCTGTAGACCATTCCTCTGAGGGAATATTCAAAAATACCTTTGAATCAAAGGCCAGATACTGGATACTTGCCGAAGATTCATCTTCAAGAAAAGCAGTAAATATCTTGCGAGAATTTGCATTTCTTCGTTCCACTCTGCGTATGTACTCTGTTGTCCAAGAGCCATTGTAAGGATCAAGGGTCGTGATTGCGGACATGAAAGGTAGATAAATGATGTCTTGAGTGAAGTTGATGTAGGTCTGGAACGCATACGAGGCATTTGTAGCCTCCAGATATGCTAGGCGAGATTCTGTAGATGTGTATAACAAAGGGGATACATCTTGGTTTGAGATGAATTCTCCATGGCGTCTATCCACACAGTGAATGCGAGGCTGCAAATGGGTTGTGGGGATGGACAGTCGCCAGATTTTCAATCGCAACTCCACAGGCAACTGAGGGAAGACTTGAAAGCCTTTATCTCGAAGCTCTTGGCTTTGACAAATGGCAGCTCGAATGAAGGCAGACTGTTCTAGGGCTTGGAGCGCAGATATCCATGCGATTTTTGCGGAAAGTTCGAGTTGGAGGAGCTGAGGGAGGCTGTAATGCTCGCACTCTTTCAGGTGACAGAGTCGCCGAAGCTCAGCATTGATAGACTGACTACGCTGTATGTTCCTCTCATCCAAATCAGAATGGTTAAGAATCTTCATTGCGCACTTGAGAAAACGTATTTCCAAGTTGCTGCAAGCTGTGAAATAGCGGAGTTACCAAATCTCCTAACCCCGCTTCAAATAAGCCGGTCAAATCTCCAAGGGCTTCGGGCGCCGATTGCAGTTAGCAGGAGGTAAAATATTACCAAATGAGACCTTATGATATCCAAACCACACTAAATCATCTCCCCGTACAAACACCAAAAGATATATATTTGGAAACAAACAAGAAGACGCAATCGATTGTCGCCTCGTGAATAGGATACCAACACTTGCGAGGTTGAAGGTTGAGAAGGATTCAGCCGATCCAGCTTGTGATGAGGAGCTTAAGTCTCGGTACTCTGCATGCTAACTCTGACTTGAAGCTGGGCACTTGAACACAATTCTCGGTTTCGGGTCCGGATTCGGATCCGGATGCAATTCCCAGGCTCGACTGACACACCTCTCATAGTTTGTCTTCGGTTCAGCTGTCCACCTTAATGTTGACCCCAAATTCACCATTGTCAGGAATATGTGATTATCTCCACCAATGGATCACTCAGAGCCAATATCTCTAATAAGCTCTCCTGCTGAGCGCCCAGTATTTTCCTACTAGCGGTCGTGTAGGGGACTTGTCGGCCTACTCCATATGCTTGAAAGCGACCGTCTGTTTGAGTATTACAGCTCCCCATATATATATTGATACATCGGAACCTCTAAATCCGGGCTCCTTATTTGGTTGGCTTCAGTCGCGAATCAAAGCCGGGCAGCTATCGCATCCAGAAGCCATATTGAGCCTCAGCAGCAATTTTACAAACCATGAGGCTAGAAAGTCTAGTCAAATTCCTGTTCAGCTGAGGTATCAGCAAGAAGAAGCTCTCATGTGGAAGACAGTTGGACGGGTATTGTGAGTGCTGCTGAAAGGAGAAGGTTGCAGAGCCGATTGAATCATCAGTCACCGTGAAAATCCAACTGGTTGGAGCTGTGCTTCTACAGGGGGGAGGATTTGCAAACTGTTTTACTGATTTGACTATTGTAGACAAAAGGCGTGCAGATGAGTCTAAAATGACACGAGTTAATATGAGCGCTGACGAGAACTTGAACTTTGAGACAATCAACTCGCAAATCCAGACAGAAGACACTCCCTCAATTCTTATTTCCGATTTCTTTGATCATGCTAGGAATGATCACCTCTTGCTCTCTTGTACTAAGCGAACCTCGTCACACAGCTTCTCATTTCATAGCTGAGCCAGCTCATATTTCGATTCGGACTGCTTTCTTCCCAAACTTTTGTACTTGGCTCTCCGCGTATCAATCAGCCATTTACCCTGGTACAGTTCAATGTCCTCGGGGCTGTCATTAGCAATACCGTTGCGTTAGACTTTGGAACTGCTTGGGCGGATGATGAGGACGCCATATCTCCCTTCATCTCGAACTCTGATTCTGGTAGACATCACGAACCTCATTCGCCAATGCCAACGTCACTGCTACCAACTACTCTTCATCTCACAATCCCATATCATCCGTGGATTGATCCATTCCCATTCCCATTCCCTAGAATGCGAGAAGAACTGCTTGTTGCCAAGATGGGCGATGGCTATGATGAGTGGGAGCTCAGTAATGACCTGATTGACTTCTGTAATGTCACAAACAATAAAATGGGCTTCCTAGTCTAAACAGATCTCTGGAATCCCGCTAGTTAGGAAGGAAGCGAACATTTTCACAAAAATAGAGGTGGGTTGTGAAAGGTTGTACAGAATTAGTGGTCAGTACTAATTCTTGGAGAAAAAAAGAGGCGAGGATGATCTGGTATGGGAGATGTGAAATCGGCTATTGGAGATATGAAGTCGGTTATTGGATTTGTGGTGTAGAATTCAATGCGCTCACACGCTCAAACAGAACTTCCTCCCTTGTGCCTGTAGTCTCACGGGCCACACTTACACAGATAATGCGGAGATCAATTTAGCCTAAACTTAATGAGAAGGCCCTCTTCACCCCCGCCTTTCTCCGAGCCTACCGGGATACATGTTTACTGGTACCTATAACCGATGAAATCGAGTATTGCGTGTGCTTGGATAAATCCGGGGAGTATCATTCGATATCTGTTCAATGATTGGATTTCACTTTTTGTTTTGCATTTATCCCTTTATCCCCGCACAAGCTTCGTTCCTCCACCCCACACTAAGCGAGTCGCCTTCATGTTAATCCGCAAAGTACCGCACATCTACCTTTTATCCGGTGCCGTTTAGTATCATAGCTTCTCTGGGGTATCTTTACTATGCATCATACTACTCTATTGACCCTGCGAGCTTGCAGATCTCGCTACTTTTTGACACACTTCATGGAGCTTCCAACCCCCATTCTCGTTTGACATCTTGATTGGAGCGATGCTTATGCTGTGCTGGATCACATTCAATACCTCTCCATAAGAGAGCTAATCAGACAAGAGCTTTCAATCCACAATACCAATGAACTGAGCCTTACCAAGCTTTCTCTTCGGCCCTTTTCAGAGCATAAGTATGACATTTAACCATGTCATTATCCGGAGACGATGAGATGAAAGCGGTAGCTATTCACCAATCATGCATTTGTTCGTATGAAAGCTCCTCGAAGTATTTTTATATATCGGTACTCGCCACGAGACATTTCTTCATGCTTCAAGGAACTTCGACTTTGCTTTCTTATCTGTATTTGCCTCTCTAGTGGGCTCAATATCAATCTCCAATTCGAACAATGGTTGCAGCAGCACCTGCACCCGGCATTTACGATGCTGCTCTCCTTCGTCGCCAAGCTCTGATGGGCAAATCAGGACCTGGTGCTCTCATCAAGAATGGTCGAGTCTTCATGGTAGCAATGTTCGCCTGTATTGGAGGTCTTCTATATGGTATGTGATTCCGGATTTTCACCACTGCTATCTTCACTAACACAGACAGGATATAACCAAGGAGTGTTCTCCGGAGTTCTAACCATGCCATCTTTCCAGTCTCACATGGGAAATTATGCTGGCGATGATCCAGCCAATCAATCTCGCAAAGGATGGCTCACATCCATTCTCGAACTTGGTGCTTGGATTGGTGCACTGCTATCTGGTTTCATGGCTGAAGTTGCGTCGAGAAAATACGGCATTCTTATCGCTACTGGAGTATTTATCGTTGGTGTCGTTGTTCAGGCGACAGCCATGTCTGGTGGACACAGTGCAATTCTTGGTGGCCGTTTCATAACGTAGGTGCTTCTCAAGTCAAACCAGATAAGCTCAATCTGCTCACAAATTACAGTGGTATGGGAGTCGGTTCTCTCTCCATGATTGTGCCTATGTACAACGCCGAAGTTGCACCTCCTGAGGTCCGTGGATCCTTGATTGCCCTCCAGCAGTTAGCCATCTGCTTTGGAATCATGATCTCTTTCTGGATTGACTACGGCACCAATTATATTGGTGGCACAGGCTCGACTCAAAAGGATGCCGCTTGGCTTGTGCCGATTTGTCTGCAGTTATTTCCTGCCATAATTCTTTTTGGTGGTATTCTCTTCATGCCGTTTTCTCCTCGTTGGTTAGTCCACCACGGACGCGAAGCTGAAGCCCGAAACGTGCTTGCATCCCTTCGAGGACTGCCCCAAGACCATGAGTTGGTTGAGCTTGAGTTTCTGGAGATCAAAGCTCAGTCCCTCTTCGAGAAGAGAACAGTCGCTGAGCATTGGCCTCATCTGGGAGAGCTTACTGTGTGGAATATCTTCAAGTTGCAGTTTGTTGCCATTGGCTCTCTATTCCGGACCAAGGCGATGTTTAAGCGAGTTATTGTGGCTACAGTCACTATGTTCTTCCAACAGTGGACTGGTATCAACGCAATCTTGTACTATGCTCCTACTATTTTTAAGAGCTTAGGTTTGTCCGGAAATACCATCTCACTGCTTGCCACTGGAGTTGTTGGTATTGTAATGGTGAGTTGAGGCTTTTTTTTTACTTTTGTCAGTGTCAGACACATTTTCAGACTGTTCAACTCGTGCTCTCTTTCTCTCCAAAAACTTGTATCATTGGTTTCTCGTAATTTCTAATGGTATTACGCAGTTCATAGCCACAATCCCATCGGTTCTCTACATCGACAAAATCGGCCGCAAGCCTATGCTCACCATTGGCGCACTTGGCATGGGAGCGTGTCACATCGTGATCGCTGCCATTGTAGCCACCTACCGCGACTCCTGGCCTGAGCATAAAGCAGCTGGCTGGGCTGCCGTGGTAATGGTTTGGCTCTTCATTGTGCATTTCGGTTACAGTTGGGGACCATGTGCGTGGATCATCGTTGCTGAGATCTGGCCGCTGAGCAATCGTCCTTATGGTATTGCGCTGGGAGCGAGTAGTAATTGGATGAACAACTTTATTGTTGGGCAGGTACGTTTTCTCCGCTAGAAGTTCCAAACTCCGCAATTGTTGGAACTTTTAGTCTCTGATGTTTTTGCGGTCTGAATCGAGACTGACATCGAAAACAGGTGACACCAGATATGATCACGAGCATCTCATACGGAACATATCTGCTCTTTGGATGCTTGACCTTCCTTGGCGCAGCATTCGTGTGGTTTTTCGTCCCTGAGACCAAGCGTTTGACATTAGAGGAGATGGATGTCATATTTGGCAGCGAAGGTATAGCTCAAGCAGATCTTGAAAGAATGCAGGAGATTAATCATGAAATTGGTTTGGATGCCTTGTTGAGATTGGGAGCTGTTGGGACTGCAGAGATGAGGGATGAGAAAGAGAAGGTGGAGGAGGAGAAGGAGATGCATGTTGAGTGATCGAAACTGGTATGGAGGGAGCTGAGAGATGGCAAAATGTGAATGAGGTTTCGTAATGAATTGATACGAATAATGATGAGCTGAGCTATGAATTTCTTTGATCCCAAAAGGTATCTTCCTTTAAGTCTGCGCGGTTGTTGCTCGCTCAATTTCTTCTGATAATTGAGGCAGAAGGAGTCTTGGACCATCGTATGCTCATGATTGGTCCTGCGAAACCTAGAAATCATAACCAAATTCCTTGTTAGTCTTACCGTCGTCATTTCCTTTGTGCTTGTATTAGTCAGTGTTATCTCTTTTGACTGCGCGTTTCATAAGGTAGTAATTCTACATAAACTTTGTGAGAGGACTTGAGAACACTTTTACAAATAAGTCAAGTTTAAAAAGACTGAAGTATGCGTTTCTCTGGTGCTATATCTACTAAAATTCGTTCCCTCCGTATCAAGACATTGCCTACATTCCTTCCCAGACACCGAAAGAAACCCAATTGCGAAATCAAGGCTTCCATCTGAAAGCAGGATGCTTCCAGTCCAAATCCTGAATCTGCTTCTGACTCATCTCATTCAACGCCGCCATTTCAGTCCTCATATCCTTCTTATCTCTCTTCGTGTTATCAAACGTCATCCAAGCCAGAAGAGCGATACTAATCAACAGAATGGTTGAGCTCGTTGCAAGATTCAATCCATTGCCAATAGGGTAATTTGGTTTATCGGATGATAGGAATGACCAAGTTGAGATTAGCCCTCCAATATTACCAAACATGACGTTTGTGCTGATGGCTGTAGAGCGCGCAGTATCAGAGACAACGTTGGCTGAGACTTGAGCGTTGCAAAGAGCACCGAATGAGTATGCGCCCGCAGCGATGATGAAGGTCGCAGCATAGCGAGCCTGGCCGGATGTGGTGGCCAAAAAGATGATGTATCCGATCATGATGAGGGGCGCGGAAACGATGAAGAAGATGTTGCGACGATCGATGCGGGATGACAGGTATGAGAAAGCGAGGACAAAGACTCCACCGAAAACGTAAGGTGGTACTGTTTGAAGTTGGAGCTGGATGGTGGTCTTCTTGGGGTAGATTGTCTTAACGATGGTGGGGGCAAAGAAGGCGAGCCCTTGGACCGTGATGTTGTTCAACAGGAAGATCATCGCTGTTGAGATTGTGACGGGTGAAAACATGCCTCTCATGAGTTTGGTCATGTCAATCTTGTCCAGGACTTCGGTCGTAGCGACACGCTCTGACTTGACGCGAGAGATGGCGAGATCTTTCTCTTCCTCTGAGAGCCAGCGTGCGGAAGCAGGTCGGTCGGTGAGCGTGAAGAATGCAATGATTGACAACAAGCATGTGATGATGCCTTCAATGACAAAGATCATGCGCCACGTGTGGACGGATCCAAAGCTGTTCAGTTTGAGAATGCCCGAGGCAAGAAGACCACCAAAAGCACCGGCAAGAGGAGCGGCAACGATGTACATCGATAAACGGAAGGCGAGTTCGCTGCGTCGATACCAACGAGAGAGGTAGTAGGCGATGCCAGGCATCATGCCAGCCTCCGCGATACCGAGGACAAATCGAACACCGCAGATCTGTGCCTTAGTGTGCACAAATCCTGTGCAAATGGAGGCGATACCAAAGGCAAGCGAGATGGCGGGAATGAACCATCCTGGACCAATGATCTTGCACAAGACGTTTGAGGGAATCTCGAAAACAATGTATGAGATGTAGAAGACCGATAGCACAACGTTGTAGTCCGTTCCTACTAATTTCAGATCCGTTTCCAGGCCAGCAAGTCTGGCGTTACCTAAAGTCGGACGACGTTAGATAGGAACGTTTTGTAAATTCGGATGGTACATTGTGTTTACCAATATTGGCTCGATCAATGAAGCAGAATAGGTAGAGCATAAACACAGTTGGAATGATCATGATATCGATCTTCCTTCGCAGCTTGGCTTCGGCATCTTTGTCGAAGTGCACGAGCGGATTTCCGTACCTGAACACTGTTAGTGGACGATGACCAAACGACGATGGAAAACCTACAAATCAGTAGCAACATGCCCTCTCTCTGCAGCCTCATGGGCAGTCTCTTCGTGCAAGACTTCTGCTTTCTCACCAGGACTATCTGGAGATCGATCGGTAGAGACCTGTCTCTCTTCAACAGTATTGTCTTTCGTCATGATTGTCGCCTTCAGAGGAACCTTGGAGAGATGGAGGGGAGATGGGACTGGAGCAAGCGACTGTTCCAAGATGAAAGCTGGGGAGACTGGGTATTATAGAATGTGAGTGCACTTGCATGCGTATTAATATGTGAGATTCCTGGCAAGTAAAACCTGGGGGAAAGTAGCTGTGTCCGGGGGAGTGGGCCAGCCACCTGAAGTCGGGGAAAGATTTATTACCGTAGGTCACTCCCGATTGTCTGTGCAGACCGTTCCCTAGGAAGCATGAGAGAGACATGTTGAATTCCCTCCGGCATGGGACCGACATTATGATTGATCTGACTCGAGTGACCAATGATATTCACTTCTTATAGGAGGTAGTCTTGATTCCCAGGCGAGGGACATGGACGGGGAACGTGGTGGAGAGAAGACCGCTGCAGGTGATTCTTGGCACTATAACG
Source organism: Margaritispora aquatica (assembly GCA_007644065.1). Classification (NCBI taxonomy): domain Eukaryota; kingdom Fungi; phylum Ascomycota; class Leotiomycetes; order Helotiales; family Discinellaceae; genus Margaritispora; species Margaritispora aquatica. The sequence continues at coordinate 277,888 of VJWN01000032.1, forward strand.
CCCCCTCATCCAGATTCAGACGGAGTCCGATGGAGAGTCAACGATCTGGTTGGATGTGACGAGCCCCATGTCAAGCCTTCGATGTGCATTGTCCAACGACATATGCTCCGTTGCGTGGCCAGTGACTTGGCGAGTTTTGGGCTGGGGAAGCGAAAGGGATGTATGGGGCAACAGAACAAACCATCCAGACAATCCAGACAACCTCACAACCTAAATTTGCGGGGGAAGCTCAGCCAAGAACTCGGTAGAACAAGACGGCTTTTGTTTTGGTGGTCTTGATGAAGAGCTAGGCAGGTACAGCTAAGGCCTTAGGTGAAATCAGTAACTTCAAGTCACTCACGTCCCAACAAACGAACGTAACGATTCTACCTTATTAATTATTATTGGAATTGCATGCATGGTGGTGGTGTCTGAGCATTGCATCGCACGTATTGGCAAGGAAGGGAGAATGTTGGTATTTCCATTTGAGGAAACAGGCGATGAAATGCAAGGCAAGGTAATATAGATAAGAACCTAAGCTGAATATCAATGCTCTGGAGTGTATTGTAATGTAGAGTCCCATGCCACCACATGCAGAGCTTAGCTAAGCAGAGCTCATGATGTATTATACAGTGGTGGTGTGTATTGTATTGTACAATCGCATGTCACTACATGCAGAGCTTAGTTGAGCAGAGCATAGGGCATGGATAGGACGTGGAGGGAGATACATGAAGTGGTAATGGTAGCCACGATCGGTAATGGGTGGATGGCAACAATGAAGGTGGTAAGATCTAAACATAACTCAACCGTCAGATAGGTTTAGTCATTGTGCACATAACCTGCTACGTATATCTTATGCTTTTCATTTTTTTTTTTTTTAGTATGAAGATCTATGAAGTACTCGTACCCAGCTCAGTAGGGATATCATCGGTACCGAGTGTATCAGAATAGGCATCTAGATTCTTACAGGATACTACCTATCTTTGGACTAGATTGAACTAATATCATGAGACCAGGTTGATGAGGTACGGTACGTGCGGTGAGTGGTAAAAGAAGATGCATCTGGTGATGGGTGATGGGTGATGGGTGATGGGTGATGAGTGATGGGGATAAAAGTATGGTGCGGGGTGGACGGAATGTCTTTTCATGCAGAAGGTGGATCCCAAAGTGGAGTGGAACTGGGAGTGGGGAGTGGAGTGTTCTAGGTTCTTGTGGAGACGAAAGAAACTGGAGACTGGAGACTGGAGACTGGAGACTGGAGACTGGAGATTAGAGATTGGTGATGAATGTATGTGGGGATGAGAAACTTGAAAGTTGGGGGAAGGGGGGAGGGGGGTTGCCACCTTGAAGTTACAATACTGAGTAGGTTGGGGGATCTGGGTTGGGGAAAATCCTGGGGCCGAGCCGCTCTCCAAAGAATTATTATCCATCATTCATCATTCATTCATTCATCCATCCATCCATCCATCCCAATCACGACCAGTCCCGTGTATTGAAAAAGCTTCTCGCCTGAATCCTTACCCGCCATGATAGAAGAAATGATACGCAACATCTATGCCCCTTATGGATGTCTATCTACATAAGATAAGCGACACTCCAAGCACGTAGAATCAGAGGTAAATAACAAGTAAGACGATATACTTTTTCTAAAAATGCGGTCAAAAAAGTCAGAACAGTGACAATCGTCTTCAGGTCATCGGCACCATCAGCATGACCTTTCACGAAGTCGGATTGATGCTCAGATAGCTTGCACACCTTTCAAACTTCACATTGAATCTGTGAAGAGAAGCGGCTTTCAAATTCAGCTGAATAATTGCACGATTTCCAATCTGTTCAATGAGTTCGTGTCGCTCTCATAGATTCTGTCAGAATGATATGGAAATGCGACATCTCGACATTCGGGCTCCTAAAACCGAAGGTCCGAGGCCGAGTCCACAACTGCTCTCCACATCATTCTAGACGTCTGATTGGATGTTTTCATGTCAGGCTGAATGACAGCAAAGCGACATTGGAATGAAGAGGTGAAGTTTGTAATCACTTACTCTATTACTCAGTTTCGAGGAGCCTCAGACAAGGTATTCTTGTGGTGTAGAAAGGCTCCCACAAAATCCTTGGCATATATAAAGTGAAGCATCAACACCTAAGATAAAATCAGTCTTGAACAACACATCTCACATCTTTACCAAACCCTCCTGCCCATATCTTACACATCTCAAAGCAATGGCACACAGTACTTCAACTCTATCGCCAAATACAAAAATGGAAGACGAACCAAAGTTCTCCGCTTTTTCAATAACAAGCACACCGTACAAAGTCGTGGATGGAACAGAAATCCCTCTCTGGGTGTTTGTTCCAAAAGACGCCCATACCGGTCCTCGACCGATTATAATCCATCTGCGTGAGTTTCGTATTTAACTTTACAACCTCACTTCCGAACTCGATTGCAAGCAAGAGAGCGAACACCTCGCTTAGGCCCAACACAAGATTTAGAGCAAATACACTAACATGATCCTAAAGATGGTGGTTTCCTGGTAACAGGCCACGCAATGTATCCAGACTGGGCACCACAATGGGCTCTAGACTACGCACTACAACACTCTGCAATCAGAATCTCAGCAAACTATCGTCTCCTCCCTGAGGCAAACGGTACCGAAATCCTAGCCGACATTGGTATGTCCTCAACCTCAAGCGCAAACTCCTCAACCACTTCCCCAACATTCAAAGGCACACCAGAACACTAACAAGCAATCACAGATGATCTCATCTCATGGGTTGACAACTCACTCCCCACTTATCTCGCCTCCCTCACGCCAACCTCCACCACAGCCACAGCACCACAAGCAGATGTGAACCGCATAATGATATACGGCGAATCAGCCGGTGGCTACCTCTCTCTCCTTGCGGGCCTCTCACACTCTTCCCTTATAAAAGCGGTCATAGCAGCCTACCCCATGACAGACATCCCATCGCCTTGGTACAGCTCCCCCTCGACTGAGACACTCGTTAAGTCTCCCTTCGGCGCACCACTCATGCCATTGTCTATTTTCGAAAAACACACTTCGACAGCAGACAGGATATTCTCGGGTGCTTTTCCACCAGAGAGGATGGATTTGGCCCTCACAATCCTCCAACACGGCCTTTTCCCGTCTATTATGGGCACCGAAGACTCACTTGATCCATTCAAAGTGTTGTCTTCCTTCCCAAGTGAAAAAACACCGCCCCATCTCTTCCTCTTCCATGGAACTGGTGATTCTGCAGTTCCTGTCTCGCATAGTCAAGCTTTCATGAAATTGTGGAATGCGAAATTCGGAGAAGAAAATGCAAACGCACATTTTGAAGAGGGTGGTGAGCATGGATTTGATGGTGTGGCTACACTGACGACAGAGTGGATGAAGAGAGGTCTTGAAGGCGTAACAAGTACTTGGATTAGGCGATAATTTGTGAAAACATAGACCGTTGACGAAAAGCAGAATATTAATTGAGGACCTTGAGGTAAAACTTCTTCTATCAAGATGCATGTATCACTTGCCCACACGAAAAGTTGCGTTAATCATATCTTTATGCCACGAGTGAAGAGTTCTCATTGACAGCTATCTACATATTCTCCCAGCAAGCTCCCAACCTAGAGACTAGACACAAAAAAACACTGATTTCATTCAAGTTACACATCGACATCCTCATTTCCACCCATCCCATACTTTGTTGCAGAGAACGAAGTGATGAGCAGAGCTGCAATCCATTGGTCATGAAACGAAATACTTTCTTCCTTGAATGGATACTTGTACAGTAGTATGTGTTGGCCATTGCGACCATTGTCAGTCTTCCATGTGGCAACCACTGGCCCCTCGATATCCTTCTTGTTGCCTTCTCGTAATTCAATCTCTTGGGCGTCAGAAGCAAGGTCCGATTCAGATATAGCTCTCCATGTGAATTGTTTGCTTGGAAGAGAATCCATGGTATTTGCCCGTGGTGGAAATGTGAAAGTGAAGAAGGGCTCGGCTTTTTTGGCCTTGTTTGAGTTGTACTTCGAGAATTGGGCTCGGGGGGATTTAGGCGATCTGGGAAGGTGATACAGCTCGCTCGTACTTAAAGGGTTCCCGACCGAGAATATGGGACCTTTGGACATTCTGCTCCATTCAAGTCTGATGTAACCTATGGGAGGGTTTAAATCTGTAGTATTTTCGCTATTCTTAAAGACCATGCACGAATAGTCGTCCACACTGACATGTGTGCTGTAGGTTGTGGCCTTTGGATTTGCGATGTTGGATGCTGAATATGTCATACCTTTGAACTTATGACTCTTGATTCCCTTCAGATCCAGGAAATTGTCAGGCGATGGGTGCTCGATATGATCCTCCAGGGAAGAAGGCATGTCGTCCTCGTTGGCGATATCTGGTGACCCGAGTGCCAAGCTTTCAGATGGACATGTAACACAAATCTTCTCCTTGACAGAATCGTTCTTGGAGACTCTAATCTTTGGCCCAGAGTGTATTTCTATGATAATTTCGATGTCTGTACCTTTGGATGGGCAGGAAACGCATTCTAGATCATGATGCTTCGAGATTGAGGATCCGTTTGCCAAGACTTTGCTTTCACATGGACAGTCAGAGCATGCTTCATTGCCTTTGATATCCTTGGTGGTGGTATCATCGTTAGAATGGGGAGTGTTATTTGGAGTGCAGGGATTGCATTCTGATTTGTCCTTGGAGCAACCATTCTCAGTGTCAGAGGGAGATACTCCGTGATCCGCAGGGCAATCACCACACTCACTCTTCTTGGCAGAGTTGGAGTCCTTCTTGTCCAGGCCCAAGAAGTGAACAATCTTGTGGCCCAAGGAGTCAGTTGCGACTGGTTCAGGCTTCTTGCAGCATGTGCATTCCTTGTGATTATCTGCCATTTTGCATTCTTTCGACGTGGATGATTGTTCGGTGGTGTTTGTCGATGTCTCAGTGAGGCCGTTGTTCTCATTACCTGTAACGTCAGATCAAGAATACCAGAAAACACTTTTGGAAAACCCACTCTCTACTTTGAGACCGTTGTGTGGCGCATCTTGATACCCAAGTGTGTTGAGGTCCGTTTTGGGATCGTCCTTCTTCAAGGCCTCTACAACGTTCTTGTTCATCTCCTTCAACTTGGCATCCTCTTTCCTGAAAGACTCCGCCACTTTCCCCCTGAACTTCTCTAGCTTGGATACGTCAGTGATGAGAGCTTCAGCCACTTTCTTGTCAAATGCTACCCTCCGAGCCTCCTCTTTCTTAAATGCGTCGGCCTTCTTCTGCTTTCGAAGCTCCTTCTTAGCCTCTGCTGCATCAGCCTTCTCCCTCTTAGCCTTCTCCCTATCCTCTTGCTTTCTCGTCTTCTCTGCATGTTCGGCATGATTGACAATTTCATCTCGGACTTGATCAATGACATGGCATACTTCTGCATTGACATGAGAGACGATGTCTTCGATGTAGTCGCTAGTAGCATTGAGGGTGTAGTCGACAGTCTGACCGAAGGTATGTGGTGGGTAGGGAACAAGCGGTGGTTTATAGCCCATCTTTTTTTCGACAGCAAGGACAGCACCACCCATCATCTCACTGAGGGTATTGGCTTCATTCTTAAGGGACTTGATGACTCGGCGTTCGTACTCGATGGTGGGAGTGAGATTGCTGGCACCAATGTGCTTTCGGGTGATGGATGGGTGAGGCATTTTGTAGATGGTGGAAAGTATTCAAGAGGGTGATTGTAGTCGTTTTATTTTGTTGGTGATGAGAATAAGGAATAATAATGCAGGTGAGGGATGAATATTAGGAATTAATGCCAGCGTTGTGTAGTAGGAAATGATTGTGGTTGAGAAGAAGAAATAAGGGAGGAGAGCGAGAGGAGGAAGTAGAGGTGATATGGAAGCTGGTTTGAAATTTGAAATAGGAAGTGTCGTGCTGGGGAGTTTCCACTGGGAAGTGAAGGATGCTGGAATAGAAGGTGCAAGTGTAACTGTTGGGATGGAAAGGCAGCAATTGAATGAGCTACCTTAGGCATTGTGAATTGAGTAAGGTAAGTAAGGCAAGTAAGGCACATAATGACATACAGATTGTGTTGACATTCAATGAACGAAAAACAAGTTAGGGGTATATGTTCTTCGTCTTGCTTTGCCATGGACTCACTGTCTCCTAATGTATGTCTCAACAATAATCATCAAACTTAATACCACAGCAACTTCCCACTTTTTCTTCTCTTGCTCGATTTTCTCAAAACGACTTTTGAGAAACAAACTCCCTTTCTTAAAACCTTTCCAGATCCCATCTCGTTTCCACACTGCCAATAGTTCGCCCTCTGCCACATCTCTCCCACCAGTTCTCAGTTCCCACTCTAAAGGAGTCTTGAGCACTCCAGACTTCGATCTTCGCCACGTGTATTTCATTCTTTCACCCATGCTGCCAATGCCACTACTGCCATTGCCATACTCGAACTCGTAGATGCCATACTGAAATATCTCATTCTGTTTGACAAGTCGTTCCCAAAAATATCGCTCCAAGATATCATCTCCTTCCTCCATTACCCGATCAGGATCACCAATGCACATCTCATTTCCTGTCAGATGAAACTTTGCGCAGCCCACCACAGGGCCATCCTTATTGCGTCCGAGATGGAGTTCTAGTTCTGGCTTTGCTTGTCGCAAACCTGCGCGTACTTTGAAAAAGTACTTGGGTGTTCCAGGAGTGGTTGATGGGGTTAAGGTATGTTCTTTGCCGAGAATGGTGCAAGTTGAGATGAGTTCTTTGAAAACGTTCGAATCCAGATGATCTGCTTCGCGAGTAATATTCGGATCTTTTACAGCCATGATGAAGTGACAAGAAGCTTCTTTTCTCGAGTGTCTATGAAATATGTCTGGTTAAAAGCTGTGAGGTGGAATTGATTTACTGCATAGCATGGTAGGAACAGGTTCTCTGATCTAGAGCTCCACGGCACTTGCAATATATCTTGGACCCCTCGACACCTTTTGATATAGAATGATTCTCCGGTCCGCAGGATGCTTCCTCATCGGGCAATATTATTCCATGGCTTGGTTGTCAGGGACCCGGTGGTGGCGAAGCATTGCACAACACAGAAACTGCGAGGCTGTACTAGATTGAGTGTTCATGATGAATGCGACGAATGCGAAGCCTTGTAAGTCGGAGGATAGTTATGCCATGTCAAGGAGAAGGCTCGGAAAATGAAGTGCAAAAAGACGACAAATGATACCAACCCATGTAAACAAGTGGTTGAGAGTCAACTTAATTGCAAAGCCACAACGTGTCCCTGATTTCTCTCCTCCCGGTAATTTAATGATGCGATCAATTTGCAGCAGGCGACAGCAAGTGTCCATGGGCCTAGAGCTGCAGGTTTGCAGCAAAATCTTCTCCTGACACATCCTATTCGAATGCCACAGGAGGCCTCTCGAAGTTACCGACCTTCTGCCCAGTCACTGAAAATATGGCCAAGCTAGACAAGCGATCATCCCTCAGTCTCTTATCCCACTTCCCCAGTATGTCATAATTTTAAAGCTTCCTTTACTAAGATACTGTCGTCTCTCAACTTCCACCATCCTTGGCAGCCTCCGCCTCCCGGAGCACCTTTAACCGTGACTGATTTCTCTTGCCAATGATCCTCAGTGTATTCTTCTTCTCAATATCTGCCATTTTGTCCCAATTCGAAATCCGGCTGAGTGTACCATCCACATTGACCACCATAGGTCCAAGATGATCAAGCGCTATGCTTGCATCGCCATTTGACATGTCCAGGGTTGTAGTTCGAATGCCATCTTGTGGTACTTCGGGCAAAGCCAGAGTTTGTTTCTTAGGCTCTGCTGCTACGTCATCGAGAGAGGGTGAAGACGCGGAGCTCTCGCTGTCTTGCGACAGGGGCGTGGAGGATGTAGAGTATGAGGTGCTCATTTTGGAGTGTCGAAGTATGGGTACTCGTGTGTGATAGAATTTGCGTGGTGCAAAGCGGAGGAAAGAGGAGCGCATGTGTGTGTATGAAGGTGATCTCTGTGTGTTTAAGTATGTTGAATTGAATATGTATCTGAGGGAATGGGCAGGTAGATGTTGTAGATCTGTTCTTTGGCTTGTTGTTGTCGAATGTTCTGGAGTTGATAAGGCTAGTTAATGCCAGACGAGGCTGAACATCATGAAGCCAGGATGACCTCAAGCTCGTATACCGTAGCTTGAAAAGGAACTTACTGATTTGGGTGTATTATGTGAGAAATATAATAGTGGTAGCACTGAGATTGGATCAAGAGTCTAGGTAGACATCAAGAAAATAGCTAAATAGTTCTCGTCATATATGAATGTCATTCAAAGTATCTAAGATATTTGGGCTTTTATCGTGGAACAAGATGACTACTTAGATCTTGGTCCTTGAAAAATGACTTTCTATTCCATCAAAGGTGATTCATATCGATAATGATACATTACGACTGTCTTTAGGTGCTGGCCTGGTTGAATCCGATCATTGAATTAGTTTGTCTTTCCCTTCTCTAAACATTCCGTACGGACAAGCGTTCCGGAGCCGCATCATGCTCCGTCCACTTGATGCGGTAAAAAGCAGATGCACTGTACATCAGCCTCTCCTTCAACCTCTTGATCTCCTCCCCCCACACATCCCATCCACCTCACGCCCTGCATTATTTTCACTTTCACCGTCCACGTCCACCTTCTTAACACCACATCAGTTCAAGGGTCGGGTTCGGAGAAGGTGCCTACTGTGCCATAGAAGGCGTGAGATTGCAAATGGAAGCCCACCAAGCCCCTAGTGCCTCGGACGTTGCTTCACCCAACAATCCGCTTGGAACAGCACCTAGGAATCCAGCCAAGATACCTGCTAAACGCCCAAGTAAAGAGTCGAAAACAAAACAGACAATATCTTCGGCATCTGGCATCAGGTTCCAATGTAAATCATGTCCAAAGAATTTCTCACGAGTGGAGAATCTCACTAGACATGAGGCAAATCGTGAGTATTGTTGATTTTATACTCATTATGTGGCTTATTCGCCCTTGTCTCACGTCTCTAACTTCACGTGTAGATAATGAAGGGAGATTTGTTTGTGTAATATGCAGGAAGCGTTTCACAAGAAGTGACCTTTTGAATCGTCATCGAAGAATTCATGGAGCTCAGGCTGAATCAACTAAATATCAGTCTCCGAAGTCAGAATTCCCTGCATCCTCTCCATCAACATCAAATATCTCGGATGGACAGGATCGTTCTTCTCATGATGGCTCAAGTACATTCTCAAATCAATCTCCCGGAGTTGGCTACCAACCTCAAGGTCATCGGGATGGATACCCAGCACCTTTGCCCGGGCCTGGATCAATGCTTCAACAGCATCTTCCTCAAGCTCAAGGGCTAACCAGTCTTATGGAGGCAGCTCTTGCTCCAGAAACGTATGCCTTCCAAGCAGTCGAAAGCATAAACCCGTCACCTACCGACTGCCTACATGGGGACATACGATGCTGATATGTCATGGACTCTTGACTATTTGCCATCTGAACATTCTCCCAACTATCTCATAGATCACGACATGCTGAATACATGGGATGACTTTAATGACTACTCATATCAACCCGTCAAGTACGAGCAGCCACCACCTCTTCCTCAGGACTCAGATGATGCGGAGGGTGAGGATGAGGATACATCGGATTGGCCAGACAAGGTTGATAGACCAGATACTCCACAGAGAGTTGATAACCGCATCATTCCCGTTCGATCAATACCGATATCATGGCAGTCGGTTTTGGACGAAGCACGAACCAGTGGACTTTCGCCTCAAAATATTCGACCTGCCGAAAGGTTTAGCGATCCGCTTCGTGACTCATTATTAGTGACGCTTAATGGATCGAACTTCAGAAACGAAATTTCACGTCCTGAGATCAGCGAGATCATCTTTCCACCATCCGAAGCTCTTGACTTTTTCCTTCGACTCTATGTCCGGTATATACATCCTCGCTTTCCTGTTCTCCATCTTCCCACATTCGATATTTATAACTCATCACCATTGCTTTTGGTCGCAATGATGTTCTTAGGTTCTAGCCACTCCCATGCAGATCGAGGAAGATTTTCGCGTATGTTTCACGAACACCTCAGGATTGCCATCATTAGGATACAAGAAGTCGACAAGAAATATGTAGGTGTTTCCTATCACTTTAGGAACAATTCTAACAAGTCTTAGCTTCGAAATATCGATAACATATTGACATTTTTTCTCCTCTGTCTCGCTGGCACTTGGAGTGGAAGCAAGAATTCATACGAGTTTGCTGAAGGAGCTCGAGGAATTCTTATAACAGCATGTCGACGCTCTCGCCTCCTAGACTGTCGTTCAACAGCTCAAATCGATCCGAAGCTCTTTCAAGACAAAGGTCACACCCCACTGAATGCCACATGGCTTGCTTGGGTGGAGACTGAGAAGAGAAAGCGACTCGGGCTGTCAATATATGTTCGTATCTCCAAACATATCAGCGAATGATATAAGCTAATACAATACAGATTTATGACTGTACTTATCCCGCTCTATTCAATAACCAGCCATACGTCTCCAAAGCTGAGACCACTAATTGCATATTCCCTTGCGATGAAGAGCCTTGGGCCTCACCTAGTTCACAAACATGGTCTTCGCTTGTTGGACCAACACACTCTCCACCGACAACATTCTACCTGCATGCACTCAATTGCTGTCTCCTTCCCAAGTCAATCCGGCCTCCACCACCAGTTGCACGCGCCAACGAATTTGGGAAACAGATTTTGATCTATGCGCTTCACACTCACATCTTTGAGTGGCGCCAAGCGACAAGCATGCTCAATCCTACTGGCCTTATGGGCACAGCTAACAACTCCGCACATGATATTGGTGAAGGCTTGCGTGAGCGAAGAGCTTGGCTCATTTCTGCCCTTGACTCTTTCATAGAAGGCTACCAAGACGCCAATACAACCGTTGCTACTCAATTACTTGTCCATCTTGGCTACATATCTCTTGATGTGTCGCTCTCTGATATGCATCTCGTTGCCGGTCGGTCACCAACGTCGCAAGACTCTGCGTTCGCAAGCGAGAACTTGAAGCAGTGGGCGAATTCGATCCTGGCCACGGGCACGATGCGACATGTCTTTGAGCTGTTGGGATTATGTCATGGCTGTATTTCGCAAGGCTTGGCAGCGGATGCGAGCTATGAGATTGCGATCGGTCTGTTCACAGGAGGTATGGTCTGTTGGGTATTCGCTAAATTGAGGGGCATGAGTGGTAGCGGGATGAGAGTAAAGGAAGAAGGAGGTAAAGAGATCGCAAGAGATCGTGAGCAGGAGGTGTACATCGGAGAAGTGAGGAAAGCGAGTGTAGCTCTGAGGCAGATGGGATGCTGGCGTATGTGTAGTCTTTTTGGTCGGATTTTGGAGGGGTTTGAAGGAGGGAAGGGCAAGGGGAGAGAGCTTGTTTAGTAAGGACACTGTCCTTTAGTTGTCAAGTATTGTGGTCTCACCAACGGGAATAGACTGGGTAGGCTGGGTAAGTGGAGACAGCCTGCTGGATCTATCATGACACTGCGGCAAGTGCATCGATGATATGGTAGGATTTTTAAATCATGATCATGAAAACAATCAGAATCACTGGGTTTTGAGATGCCGTGAATTGTTCAATAGAAGCATCATTGCAGTTCTTCATAATTTTGGATATATTCAAGATTCTTTTACAAGTCATCATCCCATCTTTCGGTACTTTACCCAAGTGGCACTTTCTAAACAAGCTTTGTACCCGCGATAAGAGAGGCGAGAGTCATATTGGCCAAGCATTACCAAGACCAGAAATTCCCTTGGCGATGCCAAGCAGTTCGAATACCTTCCTCTTTCGAACTCGCCTGCCTTTTACTTCCCGTATATATTTACATAATTATCTTTAACTGCCCAATGAACTTCTGTGGTCGGCAACTCCGCACCTGCCTCGAGATGACCTCCGAAGATCTTGGATAGAAAGTTGTTACAATTGGCTGCTGGTTAACTGATGTAGGTACCCAGAGAGACAGGAAGCGGGGGATATCGATGCAGGTTGCTGCCAAGTCTCTTACTTGCTGCCTTTACAGGTCAAGTTTCTGTAGAAAGCCGGATCGCTATCTGAGCCAAGCACGTACAATCTTTTCCAGAAGGTGTCTCTATTTTGCAAACTGTCAAACGGGCATGAGATAGTCAGTCTTATAGATCGAGCTGTCCGCAATCGCGTTGACAGGCCAGCTTGTGGATAAGCCTTCGCTGCTCTCGTGTCGAAGTCATAAGCAGTCAATATGCGTTTCGCGACAGTTGTTAACGTTTTGTCACTCATTGGCTCAACCCTGTCAGTTGAATTGGCCAAAGACGAAACTCGTGCAGCTGGTAAGTATGCGAATATAGGCATGTTCGAATTCCGTTGCTAACATCTGAGCAGAACTTTATGACAATGGAGTTGTGCATTCCAAAATCTTTAACAAGAAATTGGCGTTTTATGAAGCAGAACTTGCTGCAGGCTCCCTTGACTCTTCTGCTTATCCGAGACTGAGTTACACCAAATGTGTCAACGGCCTGGCTGTTGCCATCAAGGGTGACAAAAAACATACTTTCCGGTGTAAAAACGTGAGTTTTTACTGCGTCTCGAAAACACTATGTTGCTAACCGAGACAGATGGATCTATACGACTTCATCAACCATGCCACTCTTGGATCGCCGCACGCAGACCCTGTTTGGAACCAGACTGGTAGCTCATGCTGGGGATGGACTGATCCACGTTCTGGAAGAGAGTTTATTGGTGAGCAAGCTAACACTGGAATAGTGACATTATGCTGACAGCTGTAGCCTCCGGAATGTTTGATGGAACCGCAATGATAGAAATTCTTCCTACCGGGAGAATGAAGCAGCTTGGATTTCTGTGAGTTTCAGTCTCTTCATATGATGCTTTACTCTGACGTGTTTCTCAGACCATCGTTCGCACCGACTGCAGCCAACTCGCTGTGGCATGAGATCCGTGCTTATAAAAACTACATGCTTATTGGTAGCGAACTTGCAGGTCATGGAATTCAGATATTTGATATGAGCAAGGTGAGATTCAGTAAGTGACAGATCCGTTCTGCTCGCTAATTGAGAACAGCTCCTCAAGCTTGACCTTTCGAAGGGCCCAGTTGTTTTCGATAATAAGGTGGGCTCAGGCTTGGCAGGTCATTTCGCGAATTTGCCAGTGGGACGCACACATAATGTTGTGATCAATGAAGAACTGCAGTATGGTGTTGCTGTTGGAGCAGCTCCACGTACCGGACCATGCAAAGCCGGTCTGATCTTCTTCAGTCTCAAAGACCCTTCTAATCCAATCTCTCTCGGATGTGATGGTCAAGATGGATACGTCCACGACGCGCAATGTCTGGTCTACCGTGGTCCAGACAGGAAGTATCAGGGTCATGATATTTGTTATGGATACAACGAGGACACGCTCACTATGTTAGTCTTCTATTTTTGTTTTGGGAGACCACCGGCTAATATAAAGCAGCTACGATGTGACTTACAAAAATGCATCGAAGGTCATCTCTCGTACTTCTTATGAAGGTGCATCGTACACACATCAAGGCTGGGTCCTTGACACAAAATGGCAAGAGTATCTTCTACTGGATGACGAAGTTGATGAGGAAGATTTCGCTGGCCCAGCTGCAGACGGTTACCCAGTGACTTACATCTGGGATATTAGATCTCTGGAAGCACCCAAGCAGACTGGTATCTACAAAGCCACCAACAAGGGAATCGATCACAACCAATACATCATTGACGGCTTGAGCTATCAGAGTAATTACGGCGCGGGACTTCGAGTTTACGATGTATCATCTATTCCAAGAGATCCCACAGGTTCTTCTGTTTGCGAGATCGCCTACTTCGATATCTATCCTGAGGACGATGACCTTGAAGGAGGCGGAGTTATTGATTACTTTGGTACCTGGGCATCATATGCCTACTTCAAGTCTGGTTTCGTTTTCATCAACTCTCTGGAGCGTGGTGCATTCTTGGTCAAGATGACGAAGAAGGAGAGTTGTAGGAAGACTTGTGATGCGGATAACTGTCTGAGAGCCATGCGTTCGTCAAGTGTGCCAGGACGTTTGGAGGAGAGCAAGAAGTTTTGCCAGAGTTTCACAAAGACATTTGTGGCTAATGTGACGGTTGTGGAGGATTATGCTGCAAGCGCTTGCAAAGGGAATGTAATTAGCAGAGTCAGCTCTGCTTGTGGGTGTTTGCAGACTGGACATGATTGAGCATTGTATAAATCAGTCAGTGTTTGCAGTGCCTCAGCCTCAACAACGAAATTGGAAGGGACATACCAAATCATGCATTGTGATTGCTCTCGTGATAGACGCCATAATAGCAAAGCTGCAAGGGAAATTTTAGCCATTTGTAATCCAAGGCAGTAAAAGACACCTTAATATGACCTCTTGCTCCAACTATCTTCGAATATTTATAGCAAACTGTCTCAGCTTTTCCTGTTGCCTCATTTTAAGGGCTTCACCAGATGTCTTGCCAAGTATAATGACAGTTATTGCTAAGGCATGGGACCAGAACACTGAACACAGTTCCAAATGAACGAGGTGGCTTCGTGGCTATGCTAAAAAATTCAGAGATTGATATATGTTCCAGGTCAACATTGAATGGTACAACGAAGAGTGCAACACCACAACAAAATGAAATCGTTTATCATTGTTGCGTTTCTGGCCATGCAGGCTTTTGCAGCTCCACCTGCTTGTCTAGTGAGTATCTCACCACTCTGGTTAATTTCTCTCACCATAACATTGTTATTTCGGGGTTTGAGAGATATAAATATACCCTCAAAGCAACGCGGGAGAGAATTATCTAATCAGTATCATTGCAGGAGCCATGTTTCCAAGAACCATGTGGAGTCGGAATTCCCGAGTCTTATTACCATGTTCCATCAGGACCATCACTGCCGCAGGGTCCAGGGATCGGTTGTCCTTATGTCACTATTGCAAATGGGACTTTATGGACGGATTGCATGTGCTTGGACTATACAGCTGTTGGCCCTAATTTCCCCCTTTCATATTCCGGAATCGCGTAGTGTGTGGACAAATTTTGTGAAGACACAATCGGGAAGATAAAGAATAGGAGTAAGTAGTGAAGCAGGGATAGTGATGGGATTTTTTGTTGACAAGTAACCACAGGTGAAGCTTTATCGTGGATCAATCAAAACTTCTGTACCTCGCTAGGTGGAATAATAAACTCAAAGTACGGAGTAAAACGACCCCAAAACCTCTATTTCTCTCCATCTCTCTATCAAGAAACAAAAGCTAACAACTATCAACTACAGTGGTTATACACAATATACCTCCTCTTTCGTCGATGAACAGCCTATCTCCTCGCCCTCCAAACCATAATCCACTCCATTGCCGAGCTAATGATTTATTTCCCTACCCACTCCACCAAATCCCACGAATTATACTTGATTTGGAGAATTATTGGTACTCTTGCCATGGTCCTTATGCTCCCCTTCTCTCTCCTCATCATCCGCAAATCAAATTACGAACCTTTCCTCATTTTACATATCATCCTCGCGGTTTCCACACTAGTGGGTAGTTCACACTAGTGGGTAGTTGGTGTCATGTCGAATACCTGTTTGAGAGGAAATAGGGTTATGAATTATGGTTGTATGGGGCATTCGGGGTCTAGATTTTCGATCGAATTCTCAGGGTGATGAGGATTTGAAAGACGGGAGTTCAGAAATCTGTGGTTACCGAGATCATGGAGACAATGGTGAGAGTTGATGTACCTGGTGTGAGGTGGGGATTGGAAGCGGGGAAGCATGCTTACGTTTCGTTTCCGACATTAAGTTTGATGCCGCCGTGGGAGAATCATCCATTCTTGATTGTTCCTACAGCTTTGTTGCTAGGCAATCAGAGAGAGGTTTTGTGTGCGGAGACATCAGTTGGAGGGAGCTCGGATGATATACAGAAATCTGCTGCGGTAACTTCTGTGTTGCCGAGCGAGGTTAAGCGAGCGGATGCTTATTCGTTGGAGTTCAGCAGGGCATCTTCAACACGGATGTGTAACACTGCTTATTCGAAAAGGAAAGGGCTTGAAGAGACACCTCTCTGCGCGCGTAAACCTGCCTACACTATTTGGAGGAGCATATTCCTCCCCTCACTCCTCTCTCCCGAAAACCGACCGCTCAATCGTTATCGTAGGCGGGATCGGTATCAACGGCGCATTCCCATACTTCAAAACCCATATTAACAGCAAGTTGTTCTGGAGTGTTAGGGATGGGAATGAAGGGTTGGTGAGAGAGTTCAATGATTCTTTGGAAGATGGTGTAGAAAAAGAGGTTAGCATTGGAAGGAGATTTGACGTGAAGGAGTTAATTAAGAGAGAGGTTGGTGAGAAGGGAATGGGAAGGTTAGGAGTAGTGGTTTGTGGTACGGGTGGTATGTGTGACGAGGCTAGAGAAGCAATGGTTATGGCTTATCGAAGCTGGTGGTGGTTGAGTTGCATGTTAAGGCTTTCTGCTGGTGATTTGGCTAGGAGAAGGATCTTTAGGTAGTATTCTATTGATCGAGTGCAATTATCAACCCTTTCACTTCAAAATTTCTTTCCAGATCAACATATATCTCGCCTCTATCTTAAATTTCTCACTTATGAGTATCTTCTCTAACGATATAAGTATTGTTGTTCATCGTTTCGTTCTATGCCTAGGTATTATTTAGCCACATCAGAACTCGGAAATAGTCACTATTGTTAATCCAAGCCCTTGAGACCAAGTCTTAGCAAACTCGGCAATTTCATAGAGCCACACGATAGAGTTAAAGCAAGTGAATTAACTTTCAAGGTCCATGAAATGTATTAATATCCCAGCCTGACAATATTAAGTACAAAATGTCTCAAAAACTCTAGGTACAGACAGCGAATACTCAAAAAACCTAACTCTATCCGCCATCCGATCCAACCATTCTTCCGATTTTAGTCGAATCTCGTCTCTGCTTTACACTCACAGCCCAACCTAACCATTTTTTCTATTATAATCCACATTCCCGTTCGCGTTCCCTCCCAATACCCCTTCGCGCCCTCATTCAGCGGCACCTCCTCGGCCAAACCCCCTTCAAAAACCACCCTTGAAAACTCCACCGCATAACTATCCAAGACAGGAACCTTGCTCATCTCATTCCATGGCCCCACCCCCTCGACTTCATCGCAATTCTCTGCAACTGCAATACATCATCTTCAATCCAAGCTCTCTCCATAACACCTCCTTCCTCTTTCCATAGTCCTTGAAGCGCTCTCACGAGACGGGGTACGACTAAATTCAGGCCGATAATTGAGAAGCAGATAAACATAATAAACATGAGGCCGAAGAAACTGACGGGGGCGTATTTTGTGCTGAGAAATTTCTGACTATCGCATAATTTCAAATTCTCGGCTGTCGTTTCTGGCACGATAAAGTCGTGGAGATTGACACCAGATTTGATCTGCGGATTTCCGGGTGCAGCGTGGAGAATTCCATGAGATTGCAAACCTGCAAGAGAAATGTTGTGAAGATTCGCCATTTTTTGCCTCCATTGATCAGGGGGGAGACCAGCTGAAATTGCGACAGATTCAAAAAAGTTTACATTGGCTAAGAGCTGGTCGTTGGTGTGTAGGAAAAGGACGACTTGGCTGATTTGCATGAAACCTAAGTAGTTACGAACAAGGTCCCAGGTGGCGAGCTGGAGTTGGTTGTATCCGATTTCTGGAGAGTTGATAGGAATATCGGCCTTTCCACCCAAAGGGCTGCATTTATCAGCACCGTTGCAAAATTGGTACTACCAAGAAAAGAATGTTAGCATTCGGCATATTTGGCTGTTCTCAGAGTCCGAATTTCAGAAGCCGATTTAGGGAAACTCTCATTGCGACAAGAAAGAATTCTCTCCAAATTTACCCACCTGTTCGATACAGCCCACGAACGTCTGGTGGAGAGAAACGTTAGCCGACACACTTAATCGATTATGTTTTCGGAAAGCATGAACTCACGGTTAATTGGTCGGGTAAATAAACGTCATTAAATCCGTAAGAGTTTCCATTCCTTGTCACTTTGAACCATGGATCCTTAACTGGCTGAGTGTAAACAACGTTAGAACGTAAAGCCAGCAAAGTGAGATCAGCATCGGTTTGATCGAGGTCTGCGATAGGTTGGAATTGACTGATATTCGTATCTCTTAGGGAAAAGGCGTTCCATCCGCAAGCAGCAATTAGTCAAGGTCAAAGACCAAATCGGATGTCTTACGAAAGTTTGTAAGCCTCCTCCTGATTTATAGAGCTTAAATTGGATATTACCCATGTATATTCTTGTACTAGAACATTATTCATAAGCCCCGGTCCAAAATTACAGTATTTGTAAAAGTCCCCTGGCAGCTGGCAGTACCAATAGTAAGCGAGCTGAGTTCCTCGAGTAGAATGCACAGAATATTTGCTCACGAGATTACAGATGAACCAATCGTATCACATAGCGATGACGAGTCGGAAGATAATAAAACTTTCGATCTAGGCCGTGATACTTTCGACATGGAATACCCACCCATGCTTTCCGTTTGTACCACCCACGAGCGTGGAGATAGTACTATTGGCATCGACAAAACTATACGTCATCAGACTATCAAACGAAGGAGGTCCAACTCTCTTCCCTTAACTTCCACCTCAGGCAATTCTAGCACGTCGCTGCTTCCTTATAACGAAGGCAGCAGGGAACTTGTTAGTGACAGCGATTCCGAAGACTCAAGGGCCGACGACATCTGCTCCAAACAGCGGAAGGTTTCCACTCTGCACTACAGGATAGTCTCCCGTAACAGCCGATCGGAACCATCTCCGCCTGTGTCAGACAACGACGAGGGTAGCGAAGAGGATGATGGGACTCTTAGCAATTCTCTCGACACCAGACTTACTAGCCCTTCCAAAAGTACCACTGCTACTGAGGTCACTTCTCCAATAGAACTTAAAGTCTACCTAGTAGTTACCGATGTCGACCAGGATTGGGACGTCCGTAAGATTATTAGTAAAGAGGACCTTGATGGTGTTTCGTACTACTTGGTGGTTTGGTACCCTATACTGCTACCTAAGCACTCACTGGGACATACAAAGGAGTTGGTAGATAAGTTTGAGGCCCGCATTCGAGCACAACGCGGGGTTAACAACAAGCGAAGGGGACTAGGATCAAAGACCAGGCAGAAAGCGAGTGTAAAAGACGAAGCATTGGGTGGCCAGCAAGGGAGGAAGCCTTGAGGTCAGCCGCGGAAGCAAATATAAAAGAGAAGCAATGTTCGATATATCAAGCCAATATTCTGGTAATCAGCTAGCAGCTTCTCTTTACATTACTCATTCTTAATTGCTAGTGTTCAGTCTAATTGGAGCTATGGAAGTTTCATCCTCAATAATGGCATTTTAATTTGTGTCATGACATGTGGTTTAATTCCAAGGGTGATATATTTTCTATTGGATAATACAAAAAAGAAACCAGCAGCACAAATAAAATACTTCGTCGTCGCAACTGTGAAAGTATTCCTGCTAGTCAGGACACCAGTGACTAGAGCTAAAGTGTCTTTACCATAACCCCCCATTCGTACTTTCATCCGTTACCTCCTCCCATTCCTGCTCCCGCTTATTAATAACTGAGTCTTACCGCTTCTTCATTGCCAATTTGACAATCTTGCCGAGAGGTTCGAAAGTAGAGTTCCCTTCCCCACTGTTTGACTTCTTGTACAATTCAAACAAGACGATGTATGCGGAGGTAGGTTGCAGTATTTCCAGATGGGTACGGGTCAAGCACTTTCTGTGAGGGATAGTAAGTGATTTAGAAGGAGAGTGAAGTGCTGAAAACATACAATAGATCCATTAACTTCCTTGTAGGAGACATGTAATGTCCCAAAGTGGCTATAAACCCACCCATCCCTATCCAAGTCTCTGCAACAAAGACATTGTCTTGAATCATGATCTAGTCTTTCTCATTTATTCAATTCTTGAAGTCCATCTCAAACCTCCTCAATTATTCTATGCAGCAGCTCTGACATCGCCTACACGTTCGAGTTTCTGCCTCCAGGTGATGATGTATTTGTCAACATCCCAGCACAGATGCATCATCCAAAATAACAAACACAACGGGAACACAGAATTTGTGCTTGTGCTGCTTACAAGTTTCGAGTTACAAAGCTAACAGCCAGCTTCCCCGCAAGGAGTGGTGTGAAATATTTTGCATGTATAAAAGCATCACGCCATGCTTTCACAATGAGTTTGCAAAGGTTCAAAAGGATGTAGCCAGTGTCTCTTAAGTTGAAATGCTATGAGCAATACATATGGTGACAGATCAACAAATATTAAAGAAAGTGCTGAAACATAGCTTCTTATAGATATATACAGAAGTGAAGTTCCAACAGATGCAGGCCTAAACAGCAGGAGCGAAGGAGAGATCATCCATGTAGTATGTCCTTAGAGCAGGTGTAGTGGTCGAACAAGTCAACCGTACGTTAAACGTGTATGCCATCGGTGTTGCAGGAGTTGTGTAAGTTGCAACCACCTCTTTCCAAACAGTTGTGAGAGCGGCCGTTAGTGTTGTAGAGAAGATAGAGTTACTTAAAGTATTACCAATAGAATCTCCAATATAGAAGTAAACATTACAACCAGGATTATTGACAGATGCTTTGACCCACTGTGGAGAGATTTATGATTAGTATTGTAATAATTGGCATATTGGTCTTTTTTGGAGGATGGTTGGGACTTACACCACTGAATTTGTATAATTTGCTTGGGCTGAGGGTTACCGGTTGGTTGAACCATGTTTGATAAGCTGCAGCACCTTGTTTGTAGGAAATAGAGCCACTCTTGCTACCGAGATGAGCATTGCTGGTGTCTTCTAGATTATATGAGAAGAAGTTGGTATTGGTGAGCTTGATGACCCATGGAGAGGTGTTGCCTTCGAATCCGGAATTGAGAATGGTGTTTGTGTTCGTGGGGGACGGGGACGCTGAAGTAGTCTGATGCGGAGAAAGTTGTTAGTAATTTTTAATGGAAAGGATAGGGATTGACATACTGTTGTGGTTGTGGTTGTCGTCGTCGTTGTAGATTCTGACGAAGAGGTAGTTGAAGGAACGATTGAAGAACTACTGGTGTAAGAGCTAATATAAGAGCTAGATGCCGAGGTAGTCGATGGAGTAGATGAGCTCGTTGACTCGACTGTAGAGATTGACGATGACGGAGTCTTAGAGCTAGACTCTGATGTGGTCGAAGGGAGAAGCGAGCTGGTTGACTCGACTAAAGAGCTGGGCTCTGATGTGGTCGAAGGGACAAACGAGCTGCTTGACTCGACTGAAGAGCTAGTCGTGGATGACAATGGAATGGTAGTCGACTCTGATGAACTTGCAATGCTTGTAGTAGAGCTGCTTGCTACTTCGCTAGTAGTTGAGGAAACTATCAATGATGAACTCGAAGAAGGGGAGGTCACTCCATATCGATAAGTGTTCAATCGATTGCCGGCACCACATGTTTCGGATGGGTTTCCAGGACATTGATAGTTACATTCAGAACTTGCGGTGGATACGCTTCCCGCGTTGAAGGTGTTGCCACAGAAGCACTACAGGACTAGTTAGTTTTAATGATTCTTAATTGGTGCCATTTCAGATTTGCTTACCTCTCTTCCATATTCGACTCCAAAGTAGCTGTACGCACGACAAGCTTTTGAACACTTTTGGACTGTCATTAAATCGTCATAATACGCCGCCGCACTGAGCGCACGTCCATTTGTAGCCTCAGTATAGCAGCCATTGTCGGTGTAAGTCGTGGGGGCAGATGTTGGGCTCGTTGAGGCGGATGAAGATGATGTCGGTGTGGCAGGCCCAAACTTGTACAAGTTCAGCCTGTTATCACCTCCACATATCTCATTCTTGTTTCCTTGACAAGGGTATTGGCAGTCCGTCTCTGGAGCGGGTACAGACCCAGCAGCTAAGCTGTTGCCACAATAGCACTATGATATGTAAGCTCAGGACTCAAGCAAGTGTGTGGGAACAAGTTTTTTTGACGAACCTCATGATAATATTCGAGCCCAAACAAAGAGAACCCTGCCGTAGAACAGATTTCGGCACAGGATTCCACAGTCATATCATCGGTAAAAGTCGTCTTTGAAGCAAGCGCACGTCCGTTGGTTGCTTCTGTTTGGCAACCTACATAAGAGAACTCGGCTGAGCTGGGTGGTGCTGTATTCGAGCTGCTTCTCGAGTACATATTGAGTCGATTGCCGGCGCCGCAATCCTCAGCGGAATTTCCAGGACAGGAGAAATTGCAGTCACCGTCAGCAGCAGGGACACTGCCGGAGTTGATGGTATTTCCACAATAGCACTAGATAATGATTAGCGAGATGTCACACAACCCCACCAAGGAGTATGTACTTCTTTTCCATATTCTACTCCGAAATATGTGAAGGAATTAGTGCAGTGGGATGCACAAATTTCCACAGTCATAGCTTCGTCGAAATAGCTGTTGCCTGTGAGAGCTCTCATGTTCGTGGCCTCGGTATAACATCCAACAGAATCCCACCCAGGAACAACCGCCACGGCACGAGCCTTCACCACCGGGCCCAAAGGAGAAGCATTGACGACGGTACCTGCAAAGAGCAGAGCACCAGTGATGGTAAAGACTGAACGCTGCATATTTATAGATATGTAGCTATTAGGAAAAGTTTTATAAGAGGAATTTAGGAGGAGAAAAGGTAGAGATAGGAAAGAAAACATGAAAATCAAGACGCCATGCAGAAGTATATATCCCAAATGGAAGTGGAGATGCCTGAGAATCAATAGCGGATGTCCAAGAGTCACAAAGTATCGATCTCGTGGTCGTTAACTAAAGTAGCCACTTCCGACATAGATCATCACAGTGGCCGGCTGTGCCTGACAGGCCAAGATGCGCAACTTGCTATCCTGATACAAATTTATAGCATGAATCGCGTTCTTCTGGTGGGTTTTGGTTTCGTAAAAAAATAAATACGGCTAGAAGTGGTTATGGTGGCGTAACTGGAGGGTGCGTGAATCTGCACTAGTCAGGAACGGAAGCGAAGAACAGCCCAGAAGAGATAAGGAGGTCAAGGAGCAGTATCCGAAGTTAAGTTTTGACTATTTTTCAGTCGACGGGATATCCGAAGTAATGGAGCTAAAATTTCCGATTAATCTTCCTGGTGAAGATTGCTATATGGTAACTGGTGCGTTTATTTTAGGCTTGTTTACTTGTTTGCTTATTGGTTACAGTAGACTCTTAGCGACGCTAGCGATATTGGCACGCTAATCCTGTCCTGCTCTAGCAACGACATGTGTTGGGAGATCAGGAAAAGGGGTGAAGTGGAGATACGAAAAGCTTTAGGGAAATCAACGCTATACTATATATTAAAAACACTAGGAATATGTTTTAGAGCTAATTAAAAGATTATAAAAATTGGGTATATACTTTTAAAGAGGGCATTGTACGTAAAAGAGAGGTAGATTCGGATAACTAAACCTATTAAATTATTTTAAAACCTATATATATATATATATCGTGTTACTAAAGACAATATAAAAGAAAGATAGTTAAACTATATCGTTTATTATTCTAAATATAAAAAATAGATTAGACTTAAAAACCACTAGACTTATCTAAGTAAAATTTATTCAAATATAAAATAAACTAAATCTTTAAGTTTGTTTTTTTTAAAACCTTAAAGTATATTTAAGAAAAGTTATATACTATCGATCAAGAATTACGTAGTTACAGGTCGAATACTATAGATTATACTATAGCTAGTATAAAGGCTATAAAACTATTATACTACTAAGGAAATAGTATAAAAGAATAAAGTAGTACTAGGTCTATAACGCTCTAGTCTAGTACGTCTATAATATATAGAAAAAAAAGCCTATTAAATTAGTTAGAAAAAAAAAATATTCTATATAATATTATAAAGATTTTTTAAAGTTAAAGGTTTAATTTAAAACTATAAAAATAATTAATTATCTAAATTTATATTAATATTAGTTTTATTTTTTTTAGTTATAATTACTTATTAATAAAGCTTTTTAAATTATATTTTTTAAAACTATAACTTTATAAAAATTAATACTTTAATTATATCCTTATATAAAAGGTAATTACTTATACTATTTAAATCGTATCTAAAAATTTTTTAGTAAATTTAATATACTAATACGTTTACTAATTCTTAATAAAGAAGTTAGACCTTTAGAATATATTATATATTAGTATAAAAAAAAAAAAAGTCTTTACTAAGTATAATTACTTTATTTTTTAAACTTAAAAATATAGATAAATAATAAAAAAATAATACTTTTAAACTATTTATATAAAAAAATATAATATATTATAATCTAAAGACTATTATTTATTATTTTAATTTTCTTTTATATAAATAACTTTACTTCTAATTTTACTACCTATAAATAAGTTAGATTATTATTTTAAAAACTTTAAAATAAAAGGTTTTATATTTTTTTTTTTAGAATAATAGTATATTCTTTATAAGATTTAATATATATATTATCTTTACTTATCGTATAAATCTTAAGTATATTTATAGTATTTTATATATAAAGTTTAAATATATCTTTACTTAAATAATTATATATTTATAGATTTATTTTCCTTAAATAACTTTATCGTTTTTTTAACTATTTTATACTAAGCTTATAGTATTATTTAATTCTTTATTTTTTTAAGTAATAACTTAATCCTTTAGATTATAACAAAACGATACTTTTTTTAAAATTATAGGTTTAATTTTATATAACTATAACGTTATTATAATCTAATATATTTTAGTTATTTATATATAAGATATATAATATTTTTTTTTTCTATAACTTTTATATTTTTTTTATTAATAAATATTAGTTTATTATTTATTATATTTAATTTAAATAAATCTTATTAGTTTCGTTTACTTAGTTAAAGTATATCTATAACCTAAGTAATCTTTTTTTTATAAGAGTATTTACTTTATAAGTTTATATATTTTTTATTATTAAATAAGTTTAGTAATTTTTTAAAAATTAATCTAAATAAATTTAATAATATTTTATAAAATTAATATAAATAAGTTTTAATAATTTTTTAAATTAATATAAATAAGTTTAACGACTTTTTAAGTTAATATAAATAAGTTTATTAATTTTTTAGATTAGTAAATAACTTTTAGATTAGTTTATTTTTTTATAACTTTTTTATATTTTATTTCTTTTTAAAATTAAACTTTATTTTTTTTTTATTTTTTTATTAATTTATATTATTTTATTATTTTTTAAGTTTTTTATAAAAGAGTAAAAGTTCTACTATAACTATAAAACTTAACCTTTTTTAAGAAGATAAGTACTATAACCTTTTAACGTTATTATATTAATATTTATATATAAGAGTTTATTTTAATTTTATATTAGTACTTTATATTATTTTTAATAGTTTTTTTTTAATAAAAGTAAGTTTAAGTAATTTAACGCCTTTATTAGATATAAAATTTATATTAAAAATATTAATATATAAAACTATCTATTAAGTATTAGCTTTATATCTTTAAGTAAAAAATAATTAAAGTTTACTTTAACGTTATCTTTATTATTATATTTATTAGAGTTTATAATAATTATAATAGTACTTACTTTATTTATATTTAATATTTTAACTTTTTTTTTTTATAAATACTATTATATCTAGTACTAATTCTAGACTTTTACTAGTCTTTATTAAAAAGACTATTAGTTTTAATAGTATTTATAAACTTTCTAAAGTAATAAAAATTATTTAAA
The DNA here is from genome assembly GCA_007644065.1 of Margaritispora aquatica. NCBI lineage: Eukaryota > Fungi > Ascomycota > Leotiomycetes > Helotiales > Discinellaceae > Margaritispora > Margaritispora aquatica. The sequence goes on from VJWN01000032.1 coordinate 303,675, forward strand.
GACTTATTAATTTATTTTTTATTATTATCAAGTATAAACTAGTTAAATATTATAGTATATAAAAGTAATTTATTAATATTATTAATTATTAATTTTAAAAAAAAAGATTTTATATTTAAATATAAATTTTAAAAAAAAGCTTTTTTTTTAAGTATTTAAAAGACTTTCTTTAAACTACTTTTATCTAGAATCTTAAACTAGTTAATATAGTTCTCGTTAAAAAATATATAAAAAATAATTTTTTAGATTTATATTCTAAGTATTAATATTATTTTTTTAAAATTTTATTTTATAATTTATTATTTAATAATAAATTAAATAAAAAAGTATATTATTAATAATTTAAAAAAAATAAATAACTAACTCTTATTCCCGCACGGATTTGGCGGTGCAGGTGGGCAGCTGGTACAAAAGTGGGCCCCGGACCGGGGGGGGGCTAGGGAGGTAGCTATATAGTAAAATCGAAAACTACGGACCTACTATATATAGCTACTCTCTTCCCTATCTTATAGAGTAGCTATAAGGACGCTAGTAAGGCTAGATAAAAGAGAATTAGATAGCGAGTCGAACGACTCTCGATACGTCCTTATTGGACGTAAGGACGATTTACTATCGATTTTCAAAGGCTAAAGGTAAACCTTTAAAAAGTAAGCTATAGATTAAGTTTAAGGTAAGAGAAGGTAGACCGACGGTTTCTACTCGATTACTAACGTAGCTATAGATATCTTTACTCTTTAAAATAAGTAGAATTATATTAAGAATCTTACTAAAGAATAAAAAAGATACACCGAGGAATAGTATCGTCGTAAAAGAGGGTTAAAGATAGTAAAAACAAGAGAGTTAAGATAAAAAGTTCTTTTTTTCTATCTATACGTTTAGATTAGACTTAAGGGATTATTTACCTTAAGGAATTCTTAACTTTAGATTCTTTTCTATTTTCTATCCTTTTCTACTATTTAAAGTACCCCCTATACTAAAAAGGAAAGTAAAGGTAAATTATAGCGCTCGCTAACTCGAACCAATCCTTTTTATTATAAAATAATTTATTGTAAAAAAAATAAAATAAAGATTTTTTTAAAAATTAAACGTTAAGATTTCCTTAGGATTTTACTCTTTAATATTCTCGTTTATATAAAACGCTTAGACTTTTTTTTCTCGCTTTCGTTACCCTAGTAACTAGTAGTTAATAATCGAAAATAACCTTCGAACCTCTCTAACCTTTAATTCTTTTTTTCTCTTTATCTTTTTATAAAGAGTTCTAAATTTTACTTAAGAGATTTATCTACCCCTAGCTTACCCTAGACCTATCCCTCCTTACCTCTAGTCTATCTACGACTTCCCTCTAGACTTTTAGTCTCTCTACTCTCTAATTTACTTTTAATATATATAAAAGATATCCTTAGATTAATCTAAAGTTATCTTTAGTCTATTTTAAATTTATATCTATTTTATTTTAAACTTCTTTAACGTTTTTACTTTATTTTAATTAGTAGTATATTTTAAAATATCTATTAATTCGTTAGATTTTACCCGTTACTTTCTTTTCTTTAAGGAAAATTAATCCTTTAATATAAAAAAAACCTTTAGTACTATCGAAAAACTAGGTTTTTTATCGTATTATAAAGATTTTAAACTTTTACTTTATTTCCGTTATTATTATTTTATTTTTCTATTTAGTAAAGCCTTTAAATCTTATTTAAATTAGAATCTTAATTTAAATTCTTTAAAACTAAAAAAAAATATCGTTAGTAAAGCTCTAGAAGTCTTTAATTTATTAAAAGTCTTTAGTTATAAACGAACTCTCGAGTTAATATCTCTTTTTTAGACCTATTTTACTTTAGTCCCTTTTCGAAAGTTAAATTTATTTAATTTATTTTTTTATAATTATTTGAATTATTCTATAATCTTAAGTAATATTCGTAATATTAAACGGTATTTTTATAGTACTTATAAAGGCTCTAAAATAGAGTTAATATATAAAGTTATAAAAGGATATAGTCTAAAGACCTATTGATTTTTTTTCGAGGTAATTATTAATAATTCTTTAAATTCTAAAGAGTTAGACTTTACTACTATTAATACTAGAATAGGGTCTACTTCTCTCGATATAAATTTAAATCGATTTTTAACTTAATTTTCTTAAAAAGAATAAGGTTTCTTTAAAGAATTAAATAATTTTAAACTTAATCCTTAAAAGAAATTAACTTTTTTTTAAATTAAAACTCGTTATACTAAATATATTAATAAGTATAGTATTATCGATTTAAAAGAGTTAGTTCGTCCTATTTTACTTAAAGAAACCGCTCTTAAAATTCTTATTATTAATTTAAGGGTTAGGGTTAGGGTTAGGGTTAGGGTTAGGGTTAGGGTTAGGGTTAGGGTTTAGGGTTAGGGGTTAGGGTTAGGGTTAGGGTTAGGGTTAGGGGTTAGGGTTAGGGTTAGGGTTAGGGTTAGGGTTAGGGTTAGGGTTAGGG